>VWZP01009186.1:8509-33339 GCA_013396995.1 Dicaeum eximium
TTTTTCCAGGGTGGGTTTTTTTGGAATATAAAAGTCCATATTAAAATCTTTGATACCTAATTTGCTGTCAAGGTCGGTGCTGGCTGAGGGTGTCCGTGCTGTCCCCCAGCCTCCTCCTGCTCGATCCCACATGGGAGAAAACTTTTAAAGGGTCGCTTTATTTTTATTTTCTTTTCAACCTCCTCAGAATCAAAGTCCTGTCACAATTTGGCTTCTCGTTCCTCCGAGAGCAGAGTGGCGCTAGAAAAATGCACTTTACACACATCCTCTGCCAGGATTTGTTTTGTTTGGGTTTTTTTTCTATTTTTCTCCATTAAAAAAAAAAAAAAAAAAAGGAAAAAAAAAAAGGTTGGTGCAATGCACANAAGGAAAAATAAAAAGGTTCGACAAAACCTTTCGTTTTTCCAAAGCTGGGAGACTCAAATGCCACCTGATTGCATCTCTGGAGAGGAGTAAAAAAAACGAAGGAGGAGAAGGGCCCCGGTCCTGCTGCTCCGTCACTGGTCCAGGGTCACCACCTCCACCGCCTGCCCGTCCATGGTGACGGCCGTGTCCGCGATCCGCGTGGTCACCGGCGCCATCGCCACCTGCACCGGGCCGTTGCCTTGGGCCAGGCTGGTCACCACCGTCTGGTACATGCTGACAGGGATCTGCACCAGCCCTGCGGGGACACAAGGGACAGCGCTGGGACGGGGCAGGACGGAGGGGAGGGACCCCCAGGGTTTGGGGTTTGGGTTTGGGGGGCTCTGGGGTGGCTCTGTGGAGTTGTGTCACCTCAGCAGGGCTCCTCAGCTCTGTGAGGAGCTGGAGCTGCTGGGAGAGCCCAGGGCTGGAGCCCCTCTGGTCTGGAGAGGCTGGGAGAGCTGGGAATGTTCCTCTGGAGGAAAGAGAACTCCAGGGAGAGCTCAGAGCCCTGCCAGATCCTAAAGGGGCTCCAGGAGAGCTGCAGAGGGACTGGGGACAAGGCCTGCAGGGACAGGACACAGGGAATGGCTCCCACTGCCACAGGGCAGGGCTGGATGGGATCTTGGCAAGGAATTCCTGCCTGGGCTGGAATTGCCAGAGCAGCTGGGGCTGCCCCTGCATCCCTGGAATGTCCAAGGCCAGGCTGGACACTGGAGCTGGAGCAGCTGGGACAGTGGGAGCTGTCCCTGCCATGGCTGGGGTGGCACTGGATGATCTTTAAAGTTCCTTCCCACCCAAACCATTCCATGATTCCACCCTTGAAAAGCACCCAGCAGGAAGGGCAGTGCCCCCCCAGCCGTGTCTGTGCTGGGTGAATGAATGAGCTGAGCCTTGGTGGCCTCGCTGTGCTGGACCTGCCCCCACAAAGCCAACGGGGTGGGATGGGATGGGATGCGATGGGATCGGATGGGATGGCAGCACCCTGGGGCTGTGCGGCTGCAGGGAGGGAATAAGGATGAGGAGGGAAGAAATAACATCATTTTTGGAGGAGGAAAGAAATAACATCATTTTTGGAGGAGGAACCCCACCCAGCCATGTTTTGGGGTGGTACCTGCTCAGCCAAACCCATCAGGCCGAGCTTTCCTGGCAGCAGGGATTGCTCCCACCTACCCCACAGCCCATCAGGGATCCCCCACTGATGAGGAACACCCTCCCTAAATGCCTTTTCCACTTGATATGCCCAGAATTGGGAACTGGGGGCTGAGGAAGGGATGAATTTGGCTTCTCCCATCCCCTGGAGCTCTGAGGGTCACTCAAACACCTCCCCACGTGAGAGGATCCCATTGCTGTGCATCCATGAACTCCATTAGAGCCCCTCTCCAGCACAATTCCCTCCCTCCTGCTCCCTCTCCATCCCAGCCAGGTCCTTCTGCCCTCACAGGGAAAGGCCAGTGTGGGACCTACAAGCCCTGGCTAAGCCAGACTTGCTCCTGGCACTGGCCCCAGGCTCTCACAGTGTGTATGTGCCATATAAAACAGAGAAAGGAAAGCAACCCCCCTTTCTCAGCCCTTCCCCAGCCATGGATGGGTCCAGCAAAGCAGAGACAGCTTTTCCCAAGGCTGGCCCAGCTGCAGGAATGGATCAGATCAGATCAGATCAGATCAGATCAGATCAGATCAGATCAGATGCCTCCAGGCTGAGGATGGAGCTGGCAAAGCTTCGGGCTGGGGGAAAATGCCACAGAGCCAAAGGCGAGTCCTGGTGAGCCAGGAAACACCACCAAGGTGACAACAAAACGAGTCCCTGAGGGTCACTGTGACGTGAACGGTGGGAAGGGGTGCAGAAAACAGCAAGGAGCACTCGGCAGAGCTGGGCAGGGCAGGGCAATGGCAAATCCTGCAGGCTGGGAGGAGAAACTCCATCCTTCTACTCTGGTATTATCCCTGTGCCCACCTCCACCTTCGGCTTGGCCACGGGGGATTTGGACAAGTGAGATAATTCAGACATTTCAGAAACTACCCACAACCTCTGCTGGGGGTAAAACCAGTTTTTTGGAGGTCACCACATCCTTCCAGCAGCAGCATGGGATGGATGGCCAGCCCTGCCACCACACCAGGCTCCCGAGCGAGGCTGTTCTGGAAAAGCAGCGCAATCCCTTTGGGCAGAGGAGCAGGGAGCAGAGCCCTGCCCCGCCAAGGGCACTGCTGCGATAACGGAGGCGGCTCCGTGTCCTCGGGTCACTCCCTGTGCAGACAGGAAAGCTTAGAGGAGTTAATCGTGCTGGCCAGGTGGGTGACCCCGGTGTCCTCCAGCGTCCCTCCCCTCGGGGTCCCAAAGAGCTCCGGGGGCTGGAATTTTCCTGATCCCCCAGCCTGAGGGCTCGTGGCCACATTCCCCAGCCAAGGAGTTGGTTCCCTGGTTGGTTGTTCAGGCACAGAGTCAGGAGGAGGTTCCCAGCTCCCAGGGCTTTCTGGAATCTCAGGCAACAGAACAAATGAGAGAACAGAGCTCAAGCTCAGCCCTGCTGAAGAAAATCTCCAAACAGAGCCCTCAGGAGAACACAGCACATCCCAGTTTAAGCAAGAGCTGGAGCTCTGGCCTGGGATGCACCTCAAATCCCTGCTCCAGACCAAGAAGCCAACTAAGTCCTTTGGGTGACTTGGGTTGTTAACCCAGAGGAGATCAAACAACACATGGACAAGCCGAGGAGCAGAGCCACCACTGCCCCCGTGGGCCGCAGACCACGCGACGTTCCAGCTGCGATCCCTCCGCACCAAAACCATGCCAAAATTGGGTGCTGGCGAGCCCTGAGCACCCAGGGGGTATTTGGGAAGGGTGAGCTCATTCAGACAAGGCTTGGCCGAGCCTGGCCACCTCTGGGAGCGCGGGGAAGTCTCCGTGAGAGACGGCGCGGTGCAGACCCCGCTCTGCATGGGATTAACGTAAATCGCCTCAGCGGATGACGTGGTGGCCCTTCCTGCCAGGGGTGGTGACAAACCAAAGCAGGAGAGGGCTGGAAGGTCTGCTGTGCATTAGAGCAGAGCTGATCGCCCTTGGGAGAGAGACGATTAAAGCACTGAGATGCTGTAATCAGGTCTGGGATTGGCCCCGCGCTGCATCTGCTCAGACCTGCGCCCTGATTAGCCCTAATCTAGCTGGCATATGTTAATCTAAAGCATGGATTTCAGACCCTTTCAATTGTATTAAAAACAGGAAATCCATTAGACAAAAAAAAAAAATAACCAACCCCAAACCAACTCCTCGAGTCTTTGGAAAATAAATTTCTGCAAAGAAAGTGGAGCGGGGCCGGGGAGCGCTGTGAGGAACGGGGCAGGGAAATGGGATCCCACTGGAATCTGTGGCTGCTCACACCTGCGAGGGACAACAGCAGAGGTGATGGATCACACACACACAGCACCCAGGAAGATGCAGCCAGGCTGTGCCTTTGCTTCCCCTCCCTGAAGCCACCCAAAAAGCCCCTCCTGGCCTCGGCAGGGGCGAGGAGCCAGCTCCAGGCAGCTGGGACAGCACCAGCTCCTGCCACATCCCAGAGAAAGATGTTTGCAGGTGGAGGATCAGCTGGCTTTGGGATGGATGAAGGAAAGAGATGGAAAAACCTGGAGATCTCATCCCAGGTATGAGGCAATCACAGCAGGCAGGGTTGGCAGATGGGCTGGAATGGCAGCACAGGTCCTGCCAGCACCACATCCCATCAGTGGGGAAACCAGCCCAGGGCAACTGGGACCAGCACCAAGTCCCATCAGTGGGGAAACCAGCCCAGGGCAACTGGGACCAGCACCAAGTCCCATCAGTGGGGAAACCAGCCCAGGGTAACTGGGACCAGCACCAAGTCCCATCAGTGGGGAAACCAGCCCAGGGCAAACTGGGACCAGCACCAAGTCCCATCAGTGAGGAAACCAGCCCAGGGTAACTGGGACCAGCACAAAGTCCCATCAGTGGGGAAACCAGCCCAGGGCAAGTGGGACCAGCACAAAGTCCCATCAGTGGGGAAACCAGCCCAGGGCAACTGGGACCAAGTTCTGTCTGGACTGGGAGCATCGAGCTGGGACCTGGCAGCAGATGGAATGAAGAACCTTCTGCCATGAGTCCTGTGAATGTCTGGCATGTTCTCCTTCCAGCAGCAGTGGGAATTTGCAGCTGGACAGGCAGGTTCTGCCAGCCTTGAAACGCAAGGGAGTGGAAAGGTCTTGGCTGACACCAAGACAGGAGTTGTCTCAACAACCTGGTTGGACAATATGGACATTGAATGCAGCATCCTGAAAACTTCATGTGGAATTCCCAAAGCCACGTGGAATGGCTGGGAGGGATGGAATCTTTTACCACCTCAACAGTGGAACTCTCCACTGTTGGAGAGTGGTTGTTGGAACTCTCCATCTTTTACCACCTGAACAGTGATTTCACTGCCAGTCACTCGTGGGGTGAGGGATGTCCTCTTGGCTCGACCCTCTACGTCACGGGAAGGTTGAACGGCAGGACCTCACACAAAACCTTTTCCACTTGGAGCTCACATAGGAACTCAAGACAAAGTCCTGGGGGGTGAGGAGGCAGGAACCAGCCCCACTTTTGACCAAACAGCAACCACTGCCACCACGCTGAACGTCAACACAAGACCAGAAAAAGCTTTTTCCTTCAAAAAGTGAAAAATCCTCTTCTTTGGTAGCATCAACTACAACATCTAGCGATGACCAGAGAGCTGATCTCCTGCCAAGCAAACTCCCATGGGAGCAGCCCCTGGAAGGGGAGGGGAAGGGAAAGGGAGAAGCATTTCCATGTGGCTCCTGGTGCAGGGAGCCAGGAGCGCCGGGCAATGCCCAGCCCCGTGGTGCCGAGCCAGGGGAGATGGTGTCAACCTTCTCAACACCCTCGTCCTTGAGGGAAGAATCCAAGGGTGGAGCCGTACCCTGAGGGGACTCTGTGGCTCTACAGGTTGTGATGTCACAAGAAACACTGCTGGGCACGGAGGAGGAGTAGGGACACAAGTCTGGGGTCATGGAGCAGCACAGAACTATTGCTCTTGGCAGTTCTTTTACGAGACAAAATGGACAAGGCACAAGGACTTGAGCGATCACCGTGGAGCCCCTCAGAGAGCACAGGACGTTGAATGGTTTGTAGCAAGGAAACATCACCTGATGAAAAGCCAGAACCTCGACCGAGAGCTGCAGGTTCCCCTCCAAAAGCTGGAGCTGCTGTTGGGGATCCCGGGGATCCAGAGGCCAAGGTTGACTCTTCTTGCTCTGTTCTCCTGGGCACTGAAGGTGTAGGTGCTGCGAGCTGTGAGCGCTGCAGAGTCAGGAGTGAGCGACCTCACGTGTCCCTCAGCCCCTGTTTAGCACCACATGGAAACGGCTAAAAAAAGTGGAATTTTCCACTGGAGTTTCTTGGCTGTTGACGTCCAACTCACTCAGAGGACTTTGTTTCCATCAGCACTGGGGGGAAACCAGAGCAAACTGTGCTGAGCACCATCCTGCTGAAGCCTTTTGTGGTAGATACTCCTGCTCCTTCTCCTTCCCCTCCTCCAGAGGCAGGGGCTGAGGAATCCAGCCGGAATTCCTGTGCTCAGGAATGCACTACAGGGCCCTAGCACACAGGGCAGCAGATACCATCTCATCACCACGCTCCTTGCAGAGCCAGGTGTGACTTTTGAAGATGTGATGGAAGAATTCTCACCAATGATTCAGAATGAGTAGATTTTAATACATGAAAAAAAAAAAATCAAGCCAGAGGAACTCCAAAAAATTTCATGCTTGCCCTCGGTGGGCAGCACAACTGGGAAAGGGCACTGGGCATGCTTTGGTCTGCATTCCCAGGTGTAAATACATCAAGGCTGATGCAGGTAAATAGGGAATAATCATCTTTTCTGATTGTCTTTTCCCCAGTAAGACGTGAGCTTGAAGTTCAGCATGGAAACCCACACTTAGGAGGTGGAAAAAATCCCAGACGACAGCTAAACATAAGGTGGAGCAAAGTCTCTGTCACTAAAGGTGTTTTAGAGGAGGTAGGACTGAGGCTGGCTGAGGAAAGGGGCTGGTCCTACAGAATCCTGGAGCAAAAACCATTTCTGTGCTCACCAACTGCACTTTTGGACACCACCTGGAGCGTTACTGCCAACACCGCTCAGCACGAACATGAAAATGTCCCACAGCTGATTTTTATTAGATGTTTCCTTTGACTGGGAACTTGATTTCAAAAACACATCCTCTTGACCACCTCCCTTCTGAGGGACTGACTGGAGAGGCCTTAAGAGGCAGAGGAGGGGGACAATCAGCGGGCACGAGGGTGAATTTTCAGGGAGACAAACCAGTTCCTAACAAGGTGCAGCCACAGCAGCTGAAACGAGAGCTCTCAGTGTCAGGTGTTACCCTGACAAATCCTGAACTGCCAAACTAAACGTGTCCCTCAAGGCACGAGGTGACACCGTGGAAGGGATTTCACCTGAAGCCAGCCTCAGAAATAAAGCAATTCAGGGATCCCTCCACACTCAGCAGTGACAGAGGAGCAGAAGACATCTCTCAGTGCAGACATTGGTTTAAGATAAGATGAAGTGAAAGCTCAGCCCTCCATCTTTTACCACCTCAACTGCAAGAGCATCGATGATTAACTGAAATTAGACATCTTTTAGGATAACAACTGGAAGGATTTTTCCCATCAGAAATGGCTCAGTGCCCCATCTCTGCAAGTGTCCAAGGACAGGTTGGACAGGGCTTGGGGCAACCTGAGACAGTGGAAGGTGTGGCTGGAACAGGATGATTTTTGGTCCCCTCCAACCCAAGCTGGTCTGGATTCTGCCATACTGACAAATCACAAAAGCCCCATGCAGTGATTTAAGCTCGGAGAATTTTCCAGGCCCACCAGTCACAGCTCTTCCCTACAGAGCCTCTGTGCCAGTCAGGTCAAAACATGAAGGTTTTTCCACCAAATTATCAAGATCCTCCATCATCTTTTCAGGAGCTACTGTGGTCAAAACCCCAAAAAAGAACAATTTAATGAGGCACCTGAAGCTTTGATATCAAAGCTGAATCAATTAAGTTATATCATAGCCCTGACTTTTCCTTAGAACAGAAGATAAATGCAGGAGATGAGATCCAACATTCCCATCCACAGCTGCATGGGACACAGCCCTGGAGTCACTGCCTCCTTCCCTGCATCCAGCACACCTCCATGGTCACATCTCATCTCTCAGACTGTCCCTGGGGGTCACCTGCCTGCTGAACATTGTCAGTGCCTCCTTCTTTCCTGAGCTTTCCAAGGAATGCCTGGATGTGGCACTCAGGGCTCTGGGCTGGGGGACAGAGTGGGGCACAGCTTGGACACGATGACCTTGGAGATCTTCTCCGACCTCACTGATCCAGTGTGGGACTCTTTGGTTCCTCTGGATCTGCTGCAGGGAGTTTTCCTTCTGTGCTCCTTCAGGGCAGCTCAGTGACCCACAAAGCCACTGGGTGATCCGGGATCTCCGGCCGGACACCATCGGAGCGGGACTGGTCAGGAAGCAGCACCACACTTGCACAGCTCATTCCGCCTCCCACCCACTCAGCTTCAGCAGAATGTTGGCATTTTGCAACAAGGTGGTGTTTTAAATGAAATCCAAACATCCAAACTTGAGGTTTATCTCCAAATCTCGGTCGGGGACCAACCTCTCTTCCCTAGCTGGGAGCACCAGCATCTCTGGGACATTCCTGTTTTCTTCCTCCCTATGAGGAGGGAAGGGCCACAGCCCAGCCAAAACCATCTTTGGCCTAATCTCCCTTATTTCTTCCAGATCTTTTGTGGGGGCTTTGAGTTTTTGGGGTTTGCTTTGGATGTTTTGGGAGTTTTTGGACTTCTTTTAAGGTTGCAGCACTTTGAGACAAGAAACACAGGGCTGGAACTCCTGATTTACAGGAATTATCTCCTCTGGAGCCTCAGCACTTCCATGGAAAGAGGAAGATCCCAGTGAGCCAACCTGATGCCCAGACTCTACCCTGGCACAGCAAAGACCCTCAGTCTGCAGCAGTGGTGACAAATGTGTCCTTCACCAGTGACACCAGTGCCATGGACCTCTGCTTTGCAGCAAGGACAGTCCCAGAAGGAAAAAAAAAACTTGCAGTGATGTTTAACATGGGAAACAATCTGAAACCCCAGGTTTTCCTTTTTTTTTTGGATGGAAAAACTCTCAAGAAAAGGGTTCTTGGGAAAAGCAGAACAGCAGTTTGGTCTCCTGGGGGTGGATTAGCTCCACACCTTTTGCTTTGCCTTACCTGAGGCCATCTGTCCCCCCCTGTCCCCTTCATGGGGTGAATTCAGAGCTGGAGAACAGGCCCTGGGTATCACCTGAGGCAGAATTAAGCTGTCCCTGCTTAAGCTCAGTCCTCACCTAGACCTGCCCCTCTAGTGCTGGGTCTCCAGGGCGTGGCACCTTAAACTGGAGTGGATTTGTCACTTAGGAGAGGTGACAAACCCAGGGGATGTGTCTACCTGTGGGAAGGAAGGTTTTTCCTGGGCTCCAGGGCTGGAAGCTTAGAGAATAACCTGTCTAAGCCTCCGTGATGAGCTGGCTTTGGCGTGGACACACCTGAGAAGATTAGAAGTCTTTCCTGGTCAATCATCTCTACACGAAACACAGATAAAAATAGAGAAAGTCCAGCAGCCCTGAAGGTCTGCCCCAGCTGGGCTTTGGCACAAAACATGGGGCAGACAGGGCTGCTCTGTGCCAAGCTTCTCAGGAAGTGGGGAGAGGAAACACCTCAGGATAAATCAGTCTGTTCCTCTCCTCAGGAATCAGGTGTTAAACCCAGGAACGAGATTCTGAACAATCACCTAAAAGGGTTCTCCAGTAGATTTTGCCATAAATACTTTGCTGACTGCCCTGTTATGCTTTTAACATCCCCAGGGGCTCTCCCAGAGGAAGAGACTGATTCTTATCCTGCTTTTTTAAACAGCTTTTAGTGTCCTGTATTTCCCACAGGTTTTTATTAATGGCTGCTCTGTGAAGCATGGCAGGGCACCACCTAAAATTACAAAACCATTTTATTACCTGAGTGATATCACCACATCCCAAAGGTGTTTCAACCCCAAATGGTGTCCAGGCACAAAAACCAGACAGACACAGCCCCTTTCACCCCAAGAGGGACCTAAAGGCCCAAGTGCAAAACCAGCTAAATCCCAACATTCCAAACTACCACCACAAAAATCCACTCACCTGATGAATCCTCTGCCATGGTCCACTTGCAACATGAATAGTCTGCTGCTAGGATTCCTGACAATGAAATGCAGGTGTGAAAGGGGAAATACTACAGCTGGAGAGGGGGATTTAGTGGGATGATTAATATACTCATAGGAAATGCATCCTTTGCTTTACTGGGTGAGTGCAAAAATTCAGTGCCCACATAGGAGTAGCCCCCCAATATTAGGCAGAGCAACTAAAATATTTCTAATTCCATACAGAACATGGAGTGTGTAGAGTGGGAGGTAAAGTGGGAGGTAAGAATAAGGCACTGCCAGATATTTTACCAACATTTAGATGTTTAATTGGCCCAGAGAGGCCCAAAGAGGAAAGTCTGCACTGAAGCAGTGAAATCCATCACAGAGAAGCTCAGGCCACCTCCAACAAAGCTCTCCACAATTCCCAGCCTGGAGGGGTGAGAGACGAACGAGGAGCAGAAATGGCTGCCAAAATGGAATTTCTACAGATCCCAGGAGCACGAGGCTGGGAAGTTCATGACACCCAGGCACTCCTTGGGGCCTGGGAGGAGCTCCATGTGGTTTTAGGGCTCTCAGGGCTGGTTGCAGCGGGGCCGGTGCCGACGGATCGCATGCGAGCACGGACACGGACACATCCTATAAGCATTGGGCACATGGGGACATAAAGCAGCCATTGTGCTGGCAGAAAGGCAGGCTGTAACCAGATAGGCCCTGGCTCCATCTAAAAGCCATTTTCCCAGCATTTTTTGCTGCTTTGCTCCCCAGGAGCCTTCCCTGCCACAACAGGGTGCACATTCACGGCCAAGCGGCGGCTCCGACGCCACGGGTTCTCCCCCCTGCCCCATCAGTGCCTCAGTGCCAGAGAATTCTGTGCTCTTAACCCAACAGAGGTGGCATGAGCCCCCCAGCAGAGCCTTTGGAGGAGGATAATTCCTTGGGAAGGTGTTTAAAGCTTTACCTCGACAGGGAAAGCTGCAGCTGTGCCGACCTGCTGGAGCCCCGCCTCGCACTAGGTCCTGCCCAGCTACCAGGAGGTAAGTCTGGCTTTTTTCCTCAGGGGAAAAGGGGCTGGAAATGCACCTGGAGGCTCCTTTTTTCCCTTTTCCTCAAAGCACAGCCTCCAAATGCAGCTAGAAAAGCACCCCTGCTCCAAAGCAGCACATCCCCTCCTGCAGCAGTGTCCCAGGTTTTGGTGTCCACAGCCTGTCCTGTACAGGACAAGGGACAAAAGTCTGGCACAGTTTCCCCCCAGGTGGGGCCTGGCCCATGCTCAGCGAGGTAAGCCATAAATCACAGCCAACACACGACTCAGATTGCTCAGAAAAGTGGAACTTTTCATGTAAAGAGCAAGTTTTCACAGTACACATTCCTCCTTTTTTTGTACACCACCATCTCCCGCTGCCCGGCAGGTGCGATGGGTTCCCACCTCACTCTCCTGAGACTATTTATCCTTGGAATGCTGCTGCCTCTGGCAGATTCTTCCCTTTTAAACTCTGCACATCTGTTGTTAAAAACACAAAGTTTGGGTTCTGGCCTGGAGAGGGAAGGCACAGAACTTTTGTGCCCCAACCACCCAGGCCTGGGGGTCGGAAGCATCCTCTGCACACCAGGAGAAAACAACGATGGATGCAGGCAGAGGGATGAGTTTGTCTTCCCAAAAAGGAGATTTCCAGCTTTTTTGTCCCTGTGGGTCTCACCTTGGATGTGCAAAATGGAGATTTGTGGCACATGGACCCACACAGACAAAATTTGTGAGGAGAATCAAGCAGTGCAAGAGCCTGTCCTGTCCCTCCCCAGGCAGACAGAACAGGTTGGAAAATGAGAGAGCTGTGGTGGTGATGGCTGCAGAATTCTTTCTGGTTTTTATTTGCTGGGATGATTCAGGCCCAAGTACCACTGCTCTGGCTCAGATGGGAGGCCCACAGGTGAAGAAGCACATCTCCAACAGCAGCAACCACACAGAAACCCTAAAACCCAGCCAAGTCCAAGCCTTAATTTTCTGCTGCACTTCAAACCTCTTAATATGTAATTCCTATTTGGAAGTGCAACTCAAATTTTTTTTTTTTTTTTTTTGCAAGGAGAATGCACCAGGAACCTCTGAGAAGGACATCATAACTCATCCATGGGTGACAGCAATGGGAAATAACAGGGTCCAAACTCACTGCTGGCTCTGATCGAACAGAAACCTCCCTGGCTGCTGATCCCTGCCACTTCAAAGGAGCTGAACATCCCCTACTTATGCCAGCAATAAAATTCCACTTCCATTAGCTCCATGTCCACCACTTAAACGCAGCAGTCCCAATTTGCACACCAATTAGAGCTCCCCTAATGCCTGGGAGTACAAAGCTTTGGGGTTTTTGGTTTTTTTCCCCCGATGGGAAGAGGTGGAAGGGAAGAGATCAGGAGGCTCAGGGGAATAGCAGAGAGCCTTTCACTGCCAGGGCTCGTGCTCAAATCTCTCCTAGGCCACAGGAACAGATGGCCCCTCCTGAGGGCTGGGCTGTGGCTTACATGAAATAAGGGATTGTCTCAGGCCACTGGTGGACAATTTATTGCAGCCACAAACACCCTGCTGGTGGTTCCTGCTCGAGAAACCCGGGGATGCCACGGCTGCAAAGCAACTGCTGCTCACCTGATCCCAGGCACCTCATTCCTGCAGGAATTGCTGCCTGTGAGGTGCAGGAACCTGGATCTCAGGTTTCTCAATTCTCTAAAACCACCTGCTTTAGCTGTCATCAGCTCCTTGGACTTGTCAGCACCAGGACACACTCACTGAACTTCCCCTGGGAGATTTGGAAGGCTAAAATCATGGGGAAAAGGGAGATGGGGAAGTTCAGGGATCTGTGGTAACAAGGGGGCAAACCCACAGGGAAAGGAAGTTTGCTACAGTCTGCAGGCTGGGGATGGGAATAATAATTCCATGATAAAATAAACAAAAGCCAGGATTAATCTGAAACCAGTTCCAAGCTAGTTCTCCCTCAGTCTGTATCTTCTCCAGGGCAGAACTGAACTTCCCATGGGCAGAAAGTCCATTGAGTGTCCCAGAAGCAGAAGAGGATCCACATGAGCCATAAGAAACTGCTACCCAGAGAGAGGAATTTGTAGAACTGTGAGGGAATAAAATGTGCCAAAAGATACGGAGGGTGGGAGACAGAAGTCAAATTCAGGCTTAAAAATGCCACTCATGGTTTTGGGAAAGATTCAGAGGAAACCACTTGAGGAGAAACGACTTTCTTACAACTCTTGGAACGTGTTCTGCAGCTCCACAAGGACTGCCAGGAGGAATCCTGGAAGTGAGTGCTGCTAACCTGGCTTTTCAGGGATGGCTCCAGAGACACCCAGTGGTGATGGGCTTGTGCAGCCCGTGCCAGGCTCCTGCCCCGGTGTGCAGAGATGGAAAATAGGGCGATTCCCCGGAATCTTCCCGCACAGCTGTTTACCCCTGCGGATTACTGCTGTCACATGAGCTGCTTTACAGCAAAGCCAAGCTGTCTCCATGAGCTGAGAAGGTCACTGGGAGACAGGGGCCTGCAGGGACAGACACATCACATCGCCTCCCCTGCCACTGGCTGTGGGAAAAGCGTTCCCCGTGCTCAGAGGGCAAGGGAAGGTGGTGTTACCTCCACCCCTCTGCTCAGCTGCATTCCACATCACAGGAGGGATATTCCAGCCATGCTGGCCATTGAGCAGGCTCCAATCAAAGTGCTGGAAGCTGGAAGAGTCCTCATGGTGACAGATTTCCCTTCTCTGCCTTGGGTGCCTGTAGGAGTGAGCCTGCTGTTGACAGGGTGACCAAATTATGAGAGAATTTCCAAATACTCTTTGTCTGCCAAGTAAGGCAAAGCCCCTGGAAACTTCTCTCCGGATTTGGTACAGGGACACCTCAAAGGACCTTTTGGACTTCACCTCAAACCTGGGGCTGTCTGATTGGACCGAGGCCAGGAGGTCCTGCCTGGGCCATTGGGTAGAAAAGGGACAGAACAAAAGATTTGATGGCTTTTGTGGGGTGCTTAGCAGGAACAAGCATCTCTTGCCCTGGCACGGCTTTGCTCTGTAAAGAGTTTGTTATTTTGTTTCTTATTAAACCCTTTTCTGTTTCAAACACCTCCACAAGAGCCACCCTGCTCATTTTAAGCCATCAGGGTAGCTGGGCTATTCAGGAATGAAGGGATCACTGAGGGCTCGTAAGACTTGGCTCCTTCAGGTGCCCACTGATGTTTTGGACAAAGCCACCCAATGGTCACCAGCCAGGAGACACCAAGGTGCAGCTGCATCTCCTCAGGCTCCTGTGCAACCTGCTGATGTCTCAAATAACACCCCAGTCAATCCCAGAGCAGGAAATGTCCTCCTCAACCCCAAACCTGAACATCAAGGAAGAGGAAAGAGTTTCACTTGGGAAAACAGAAATCTGAAAGTTCAGTGCAGCCACTTGGGAAAATTCACTAAAAGCTCCCATCTTCCTCGCTCTGCCAGGGCAGGGCTGGTGCACAAGGAAAACCTTTCTGCTCACAGGCCTGGGGGCTGCAGGGCTCTTCACTATGCCCCAGAGGCATGAGACAGATGGGGCTGTGCTTTTAGGCTTTAAAATCAGACCCTGCTCCGGAGATCCAATGAGGAGGATAAATCCAGGCGCCGAGTGATCCTCTGGATGTGCTCAGAAAAAGCAACAGAGGAACTTGGGAGGTCAGACCCTGCTAAGGAAGCAGCTGAGGCTCTCAGAAAAGAGGGGCCGAGCACTTTTCAAGGCAAAGAAAACCAGCAGGCACCTGGAGTTTGGAGAAGTCCATGCAGGAAGTGGGGAGCACACATTCCAAAGAGGAGCAGGGAGAGAGGGAGAACAGAAACCACAAATCGCCCGCAGGGAGGAAACTTTGGTGGAAAACAAAAGACCACGAGCTGGGTAAATGAAGAGCCAGCAAACCTGAGTGCAGGGAGCAGCCCCGAGCTGCAGGCAGGGTGTTTCTCCTTCCCTGGAGGGGGGAGAGCTCCCAAAGCCCATCTCATTTCCTCAGATGCCTCCTGCAGCAACGACAGCTTGCTGGGATTTCAGCCAGCTTCCCATTTGGATCAGATTGCACCCTACACCCACTGACAGCCATTAAGTGCCCTCGGGTCAGAGGAGCCTCCATCCATTCCCAACCAGGGACATTTCCAGCCCTGCAGTGCAGAGGGTGGCCTGAGCCAGCCCAGCAGGGACATTTCCAGCCCTGCAGGGCAGAGGGTGGCCTGAGCCAGCCCAGCAGGGACATTTCCAGCCCTGCAGTGCAGAGGGTGGCCTGAGCCAGCCTAGCCCCAGCCACCAGGGCACCTGGCAGGGAGGGCAGGAGCTGTGCCCTGCTGTCATCCAGCAGCAGATTGCATCCCATGGATCAGGGAGCCCCTCTCCATCTGCCCTGCTTCCCCAGATTCCCTGATTCCCCAGGGCAATCACAGGTAATTAATTCTTTGGGTGCTGCAAGGGGCAGGAGTGGCACAGCACAGGTAGAAACAGCAGTGACATCGCCAGCCGTGCCCGTGGTGCTGCATTGTCCCTTCCCACCATGAGGCAGGAGGCCTTGCCAGCCAAAATCTGCCCAAATCTGCCAAAATCTGCACTGGGAGATGCTCCAGCTGCTCCACAGCTGTGGGGAGCACTGCCCATCCTCAGCCCTGGGCAGGGAAGGTCAGCTGGGATCAGCTGAAGGAACTGCCCTGAACTCCAGGCACACTTTTAGCTCTGCTGTGGGCAGCAGCTCACAAGGAGGGAGAGCTGGGACCTCTTTTTGGGGTTTCCTGGAGAAGCAGAATGAGCAGAGATGGTGCCAGCAGCGTGAAACTGCCCTGGGGTTTCTGCTGCTAAGCTGGAAGTTCTGCCAGGGATGGGCTCAGAAAGCTGAGGTGGGGCTGCCACACGCTCCAGGTAGTTTGGAGTGAGTTGGTACTACAGAATCCACCACATGGGAATTTTATCCTGGGAGAAAGGAGCAGCAAAGCAGAGCTGGTCTCGATTTTGGCTTCATCTACACCCACCCAGCTTCACACTGGTGGGTTTGAACGTTCAGCTCCACACCCAGCACAGATGTGTCCAGCAGAAATGGCACAAAGCTGCTCTCCCCAGGCTGGTGGTGTCTTCCAGGAGCCCCACAACCCTGTCTGGCCCTTCCAGGACACCACAACCCTGTCTGGCTCTTCCAGGAGCACCACAACCCTGTCTGGCTCTTCCAGGAGCCCCACAACCTTTTGTGGCCCTTCCAGGAGCCCCACAACCCTCTCTGTCCCTTCCAGGAGCACCACAACCCTGTCTGGCCCTTCCAGGAGCTCCACAACCCTCTCTGTCCCTTCTAGGAGCCCCACAACCCTCTCTGGCCCTTCCAGGAGCACCACAACCCTGTCTGGCCCTTCCAGGAGCTCCACAACCCTGTCTGGCCCTTCCAGGAGCACCTGAACCCTGTTTGGCCCTTCCAGGAGCCCCACAACCCTGTCTGGCCCTTCCAGGAGCCCCACAACCTTTTGTGGCCCTTCCAGGAGCCCCACAACCCTCTCTGTCCCTTCTAGGAGCCCCACAACCCTGTCTGGCCCTTCCAGGAGCACCACAACCCTGTCTGGCCCTTCCAGGAGCCCCACAACCCTCTCTGTCCCTTCTAGGAGCCCCACAACCCTGTCTGGCCCTTCCAGGAGCTCCACAACCCTGTCTGGCCCTTCCAGGAGCACCACAACCCTGTCTGGCCCTTCCAGGAGCCCCACAACCCTGTCTGGCCCTTCCAGGAGCACCACAACCCTGTATGGACCCCCTGAAGAAGCTCTGCTGGTGAAGCTCTGCCAAGTCTCTGATCCAGGTCAGGTTAAATGTGGAGGAGGAGGAAAAGACCTGGAGAAAGGGCTCAGCAGCATCTCTGATGGGTCAGGAGAGATGCAGGGCTGGGCAGAGCTGGATTTCTGACCCCACCTGTGCCCTTTATCAATAAAACAGCCCCAGGCTGGAGATGTGCAGCTTGTCAGGAGAGCAATTCTGACAAGCAGCAATCCCAGAAGGTGGTACTGGTGAGATCAGACCCTTCAAAAACACCTCCATCCTTTCCATCCCCATTCCTGGGCTGGAAACAGTGGCAAACAAGGAAATGTTTGTCTGTCCAGCTTTGTGCTTCCAGATGTATTCAGGAAAAGATGCCATTCCTTTCCTGCCTGGGTTCAATCACATCTCTTTTAGTCAGGAGCTTGTCCAAGGATTAAAATTCTCATCTGCTGCAGACACCCCTAAAAATTTTGCTGTGGCCACACAGCCCCAGACACCCAGAGGGGACCAGGAAAGCTCAGGACGTGGCTCTCAAAGTCAAGTTTTTGGGGATTTTATCACCATAAACTGAAAAAAACCCCCCTGGAATTTAATGTGAATGTTGGTGGTGGTAAAGTCAAATGAAGAGTCACTAAGAGACCACAGAACCATGGAATGGTTTTGGGTGGGAAGGGATTTTTCAAGGTCATCCAGGGCCACCCCAGCCATGGCAGGGACAGCTCCCACTGTCCCAGGCTGCTCCAGCCCCAGTGTCCAGCCTGGCCTTGGGCACTGCCAGGGATGCAGGGGCAGCCCCAGCTGCTCTGGCAATTCCAGCCCAGGCAGGAATTCCTTGCCAAGATCCCACCCAGCCCTGCCCTGTGGCAGTGGGAGCCATTCCCTGTGTCCTGTCCCTGCAGGCCTTGTCCCCAGTCCCTCTGCAGCTCTCCTGGAGCCCCTTCAGGCCCTGGCAGGGCTCTGAGCTCTCTCTGGAGCTTTGGTTTCTTGAAGACAGAGAAAAGCAGGATCCAGGGAATACAAACACATCCCTTCACCTGCCAAAAGGCCTCTTTTGAGCACCCATCCTGCAGTGAGCAGCTCCTTCTGAAGCTGCCTGAATTCCTGAGGGGCTGTGAGATGAAGGTGCAGAAGCCTGGACAAATATCATAGAAATCCACCAAACAAACGGGCTTCAAATCCAACCTAAACCCACAACAAATCCAAGTCAGGCATCACATTCAGAGTGTTCCCAGCCAGACTGACTAATTCCTGCTTTTGGGACAAAGAGTCACCATGTAAATTGTGGGATTTAACAAAAAACAACTGGGATCCATCAAATATGAAACTTCCCAACACGACAGCTCAGAAGACAGTGTCAGACCATCTGAATTCTCCAAGGGAAATTCAGGATCAGCCAGAAGAATTTCAGCTTCCTGTTAGCATGGCAAAGGTGGGAACTGCTTTAGGTAGCAAGACCTGCTTTAAATTTTTGCACCAGCCAACAGGCAGCTCCTCTTTCAAAATTTATGGCTAAAGAAGAAATCCTGCCCAGGCTGGAGTCGCTACCAGTGCTGCTCCCTTCCCTCTTGCAGCCCAGAACAAAAGGGAACATATTGCAACTGTGCTGAGAGAGAGGAGGGCTGCTGTCTATTCCTTTAAATGTAACATTAATGCCCTGTAATCAGCTTTAATTTTTAACCAGACCCAGCCCTCCTGTCCATTTCCCCTAATTCAGGACACGTGGAAGGTAAATGGCCTGTGCTGAAAGCGGGCCAGCCTGGGCTGTGACAGCTGGGCAGCCTGCACGGCTCAACTGCCTGATCACAGCAATGGATGTCAGAACTCACCAGGGGAGGGGGAACAGGGAGGGCAGGGGAGGTGCTGGAGATGCTGTGAGGTCAGGGAGAAGCCAGGAGACAAGGCCAGACAGGGCATGGCTCATTTAGGGGGTGGGAGCTCCCCGAGATCAGCAGCAGTGGGAGAAATGATGATGGAACTTTCCAAGGAAAGGACTCGGAGGTGGCTCCCTGCCCCAGGGAAGGGGTTCCCTTTTGGGATGTTGGGAACTCTGTCATGGACACACTGAGCTGGCTTTTAGGGACAACAGCAGGAACTGAGTCACTCCTGGGGCGCTGCCTCCTCCCTCTGTGCTCTCAAAGGCAGGTTTGGAGCTAAAGAGCAGCCTGGAGACTTCAGGAGAGACCTGGATACAGAGCAGGGCCACAAAACCACCCCAGAGGCTTCTTGTGCTCCTCAGGCACCGCTGCCTTTGTGAGCAGGAGAGGCCTTGCAACATCCCAAGTGCTCATCATAGCCAAATATTTTTCCCCAGGAATCACAGAATGGTTTGGGTTGGAAGGGATCTTAAAGATCCAGCTGAAACTCCTTGCCATGGCAGGGACACCTCCCACTGTCCCAGGTTGCTCCAAGCCCCATCCAGCCTGGCCTTGGACATTCCAGAGATCCAGGGGCAGCCACAGCTGCTCTGGGCACCCTGTGCCAGGACCTCCCCAACCTTCCAGCCTGGAATTCCTTCCCAAAACCCCATCTGACCCTGCCCTCTGACAGTGGGAAGCCATTCCCGTAAACCTCATTCCTGGAAGCCCCCATTCCACACCAGAAAGCTGCTGTAAGGTCTCTCTGGAGCCTTCTCTTCTCTAGACTAAATAAAGACAACAAAATAAGGTTTTTCTCCCCCAAAAGGCCAAACTATCCCCAGAAATGAGCACTCTGTGTTCCCACCAAGGAAGCCCAAAGGAAACCACCTCCATCCCCTGCCCGCCCGGGCTGTGCGGGGCCGGTTCCACCCCACACCTGGAAGGGGACCCGGGGAAGCTCTGGCCAGGGATGTGGGACAGGAGGGACTATTTTTAACCCCGGTTGGTGGGCAGACAAATCCTAATCATCAGCAGCAGCTGCCTGGTCAGCAGGGCCAGGATGTCAGAGCAAAGCTGGGCGGGGACAGCCCCGTGGCAGGGCCAGCGGGATTAGAAACGCCAGGGTGGCTTCAAAGGGCAGGGCAAGGTGTGCCAGGGCTCGCTGCAAACAGCAGCTCTTGTGGGGTTGGGGGATGTTTTGGCTCTCCTTGTGATGGGAATGAGCTGGGTGCTGGTATTGGTGGCCCAAAATGCCGGCAGGGAATTTCGGGTCACACCCAGAGGCTGGCAGGGAATGGGGGTGGGCACAGGATGCAGTCAGGAATCCCCTCTCTACAGAGCAGTGAGTGTCCTTGGAATAATGGAGTCATTAAGGTTGGAAAACACTTCCCAGATGGAGTCCCACCATCCCCCAGCACTGCCAAGGCCACCACTGCTCCATGTCCCCAAGTGTCACATCCACAGGGCTTTGAAATCCCTCCAGGCATGGGGACTCCACCCCTGCCTGGGCAGCTGTGCCAGTGCCTGACCACCCTCTCCATGGAGAAATTTTCCCTAAAATCCACCCTGAGGCTCCCCTGGCCCAGCCTGAGGCCGTTCCCTCTCCTCCTGTCCCTGTTCCCTGGGAGCAGAGCCCAATCCCAGTGTCCCCAAGTGCCACATCCACATGGTTTGAAATCCCCCCAGAGATGGAGACTCCACCCCTGCCCTGTTCCAACACCTGACAAGTGAGGAATTTCAGTGCCTTTCAGTGGGGAATTTTTTCCCTAACACCCTAAACCTCCCTGATGCAATTTGAGGTCCTGTCACTTGTTCCCTGGGAGAAGAGACCCCGACCCAACACAGATTAAGCTCCTTTTAACTGAGGTTTATGCCAAGGCATTTCAACAGCTCCATTGCTGATAATTATTCATTGATACACAGCAATTTGTCCTCTAGGAAACACCTCTCCCTGTTCCTGGAGCAAACCCAGGAATTCACTTTTCTGCTTTCCTTGCTGGCTGTCACTGGCTTCTCTTCTACCCTCTCATCTGAAACACACTTGCAAAAATTATTTTCCTCACCTTTCCTTCAGATTGGGATTAAATCCTACCTGTTTCAGGGTAAACCTTCATAAAAAAATTCTGTTCCCACCAGGGAGGCCCTACAAAAAGCTTGACTCTTTCCTTCCTGTCCTCCTGGATGCAAACATGCTGATCTGCACTTTGCCAAGCTGCTAGCGACTCATTTGGCTCCATCTTCCCTAAAAAGGAGGAAAAACATAAAATACTGCTTTTTTTAAAAAGTGACATTTGCAGCCCCTAAACCTCCCCCCACAAAATTGATAAATCTTTTTCTCATGTGAAAAAAGCCACCAGCTCCCAGTGGCTCGGTCTTGCACCTCCCTGTCCCGAGGGATCCCAGCCTGTGCTGGGTTTTCCCAACGTATCCACCTGTGTTGGTGCTCTCTGGGAGACACACACAGGACAGGGAACAGGATCCCAGTCCTGCCTTTCCCTCCTGGATGTGTTTTCAACTTGGAGCCCTCAGAGAGCGGGGTGGGACTGGCAGGCCCAGAGCTGCCAGAGGAGCGCTCCCATTTCCCACCTGCACGGCCCAGGGTGGGGACAGCTTCCCACCTGCTGACTTTGTGTGGGAAGCTTTTCCAGCATTTAAACCTCTTCCCACACCGAAATCACCACCTGGAGCAGCAGTTCTGTGTGGCACTGTCACCCCAGAGGCCGCTGGAGGCTCCTTCATCTGACGCCTCCTTCCCGGGGCTTGCGAAAGCAGGGAGCTCGCTAATCCCCCCTGCCCACGTCAGACCCTAATGCTCTCCCTGGATTCCATCACAGATCCTGCCTCACCCCAGCCCTGAACACGGCCCCCTCTGCTTGTATGGAGAGCAGGGATTGGATTTTTGGGATGGAGAAGGGCAGGACTCGGTGTGGGCTCCTCTCAGTGTCCCCCTTTGTGCTGCCAGGAGCATCTCCAGCAGCATGGGGAGGAGATCCAGCAGGAAAATCTGCTTTGGGGACAGGAAAATGCAGCCAAGGGGGACAAACAGGATCTATTGGATCTCTGCTCTGGTCTGTGAAATTAATTCCCTGGTTATGGCTTGATCCCACATCCTCCACAGCTTCTTCCTTCCCAGCTCTTCCCACTGTGCCTCATTCCATGTCCTGAATCTCAGCTGGAGCTGGAGCGTTCCACTCCTCTCCCCTTCCCAAAGAAGGCCGGATTGGTGCCCACCCCGTGGCTGTTAACCCTTCCCTGAGCAGGGAGCTGCCCTGTGCCCTGCCAGGAGCCTCATCAATATTTCGGGATGCAGCCGGGAAGCCCTGGCAGCTCCCAGGGCCCCACGGATCGATGGCAAACAAAAGGCTGCAGGAGGAGGATGCTCCAGCACCAGCATTGCCCCTTCCAACACTCAGCAAACTCACTCAGAGTGAGTTTCTCTCACTCCAAAAGCAGCTCCAGGGCACAGAGCCTCCTCTGAGCACCGAGCTTCCAGCATTTTCAGGGACTGCTGCTGCCACACTCCCCTCCACTTGCTCTCCATATCCCTCTGTTCAATACCAAGCACTTAAGAACAAAACCACCTGAGCCTCCAAGTGTGGGGTCACCAGTTCCTGCATCCCCACTCGGAGCAGGAAAAGCATAATGCACTTAGTTGGTTTGACACTGCATGGGAGCAGGAGATCTTGTTTCCTTCAGCTGGGAATGAACAGATCACAGGACTATCCACAGCCCTTTCGCAGTGCAGCCACGTTCCTGGGCTCTCTGCAAAGATATCCAGCCCTGGATTCCAATATTTCCATGAATATTCAGAGGTTTCCTCTTTTTAACCATCCTGGTTGTCTTGTATTGTTATTATTATTCAGGTAATTCCAGAGAAGGGATGGGAAAAATGCCATTGTGAGAGAGAGAAAAAATAAATAAATAAAAAAGAGTAATTACACTTAATGGCTAAAATCAGGAATGAAACACCCAGAAATTTTCATAGAAATCATGGAATTGTTTGGGTTGCAAGTGAGCTAAAGATCATCTTGCTCCTGCCATGGGGACACCTTCCACTATCCTGGGTTGTTCCAAATCTGTCCAACCTGACCTTGGACACTCCCAGGAATGGGGAGGTGTCAAACTATCTCCTTTACCTTATCAATAAGATAGAGATAAATTTCTATCCTACCCTTCCAGATAAGTTTTTTCCTCAGAAAAGTCCTGCAGAAGGGTCAGAACATTCCCAGAGAGAAGCATTTATTGGGAATACCAGCAAATTAAGACCTTGCAAGCAACAGTGAGAAGGGGGAATTTACTGGTTAAGACCATTCTGGCTCTGGCAGTTGTTTTCCCCAAACCACTCCCAATTCCACCTCCTCTGGACAGAAGGGCACAGAGTGGATTTTTCCTGCTGCATCCATCAGATGATATCCAGGAGGATGCTCCCACTCCCGCCCTGGCTACGGAGATAAATCCTGCTGGCAGTGCAATCCATCTGCTCTCCCTCCCCAGACAGAGACAGCAGCAATGGATACCAACATCTCCTCCATCCCTGAGGGAGATATATTAGCTGGTTACGTAAGGAACCAACAGCATGGAGCTTCCAAGGACTCCAAAGCCCTTCCCCTTAATACCACCGGAGATTAGAGCAAATCGAAGGAGAGTGGAAACCAGGCGAGGGGCTGTGGGCGAGGTTGTGCTCACAGGAAAATGCTGCAGCCTCTCCTCTTAATGCACTCTAAATCCCATCTGATTTCCAACTCGGCTGCTAGGGAAAAAAAAAAATAGAAAGGAGAAAAAATGGAAGAAAAAAAAAAAAGCCCAGCCTGTATTAAAATTATGTCAATGCTGGAGTGACTCAGGGAGGGTGTGCAGAAGGGGAGTTTTAGGGGAAGCATCCAGAGGAATCCAGGCTGTGAAAGCATTTTGGAAGCAGAGCAGAAGGAGCCAGGGGTGCAGACCTGCTTTTCCAAATCTGATTAGTTGCTGGTTTTGAGCATCCAGGGTCAGATCCTGCCTCTGATAAACACACAGCACTTATCGCCCTCACGCCAGGCTGCCGGCACAACAAACACAATCCTGCTCTTCCCTCGGTGCCAGCTGCACTCCCAGCTCCGGGGCCAGGGATTTCCCTTCATTTCTGCTCCCTCTTCAGGCTGGCTGACTCCACAGCAAGGGAATCCAACCAGCTCCGAGTCCAGCTCCTCTTCCCTCCTCTGCAAACCAAACATCGACGTTTCATACAGAGCATTCCTGGCTGGATGAGGATTCTGGTGGAAATCAGCTCTCACCTGAGCAGGTTGGTGCTTTCATGCAGAGTGACAGCTCTGCCACCCAGCCACACTCTGACAATTCATGTCCAAACAGCCTCGAGGTGACTGTTTCACCCTTTTCCGGCTGATTTTGAAACACCTCCTTCCACCTCACCCAAATAACCAGTGGGTTTCTTGGGTAATTCCATAACAGCCAGCCTGAGCTTGGAAATTATCCCAGAGTCAGGCTGGAAAAGACCTCTGGGATGACTGAATCCAACCTGTGACCCATTCAGTGCCACGTCCAGGTGTTCCTTAAACTCCTCCAGGGTCAGAGCAACTGGAGGCAGTGGATGAGGCCAACAAGGCACATTTTCATATTCCATTCATCTCCTGAACTGGGTTTTATAGATTTACAGTTCTGTTTCTAGTCTGAAGAGCTGCAAAAGTCACCAGACTTGGCAGAAGGCATGGAACAGGAGAGAAATGCTACAGAGAATCCCTGGAATCAAGAGATCGACTGTGGTGGGAAGATGGAGAATGAAGCAGGAGGAAAACAACCCAAGGGTGACTGAGGAGCAGCCACCAAGCACAGAAAAAAAGCCTTGAGAAGGGCAGGAAATAAGTAATAAAATGTTGGTTTGAGAGTTCTGGAGATGAGTTTATTATGTCACCAACTAATTGTGTTAATTGATCAAGGCTGGCCCTTCCTGTGCTGGGCACAGACACACATCACGGAGTTTTCCCAAAAAAACTGAGGATCTAGAGCCAGCTGGCAGAGGAGGGAAAGAGCAGAGCCACCAGCACTGGCAGCAAACAAGGAGTTAATACTCCCATTCCACCCTGAGATTAAAACCCACAAGCACTCCATGACCCCCTGAGTGAGGGAAGAGCATTTCCCCACCCAAACCGTGACGCTTCAATAAAAAAGAGAAGAAAAGGCCGCTTCCAAGAACCTAAAGAACAAAAAAACAAAACAAAAGCTTAGCAGAGGCCTTACCATTGGCATCCTGGACTCCGGTGAGCGCCCCGACCGCCGCTGCAGTTTCCCCAGACAGGACAATCTGTCCCCCTCCTTGCAGGGTGGCCTCGGCCAGCGTGGCTACGGCGTGGGCAGCGGCTTCGCTGCGGGCAGGCACAAGGGGGACAGGGGTTAGGGACACTGGGAGTCGGCCCGAGAATCCCTCAGTTTTGCCTCACAATCGTCTCCGAGGACTGAGGGCTGGGACCACTCAGAGACCCTGAGGGCTGAGACCACTCAGAGACCCTGAGGGCTGGAACCACTCAGAGACCCTGAGGGCTGAGACCACTCAGAGACCCTGAGGGCTGGAACCACTCAGAGACCCTGAAGGCTGAGGACT
>VWZP01009188.1:26237-64177 GCA_013396995.1 Dicaeum eximium
GCCCCCCCGGCCCGCGCCGCCGCGGCCCCGCGCGGGCACCCGCAGCTGCCGCCTGCCAGCGCCCGGCACCCCCGGCCCCGCCGAGTTTTGGCCTTTTAAGGGCATCTTGGGCCATTCTCGGCAATGAATGGGTTTGGGGGCCGGCGGCACACCCCGACAGAGGTGGGGTGAGCTCCGTGGGGCTGCGGGTGCAGTCTGTGCAGGGGGGTTGGAAAGGTGTTCTGCCCGCATGGCTGGTGGCTGGGGCCGCTCCAAGCGGGGCTGGTGGCCTTGTGGGACATCAGAAGCGTCTCCATGGTGGATGGCCACCATCCCACATCTTGGTTTGGCTCAGGCTGGCGTGGCACAGCACTGGGATCCTTATTCTCAGAGGAGGCTCTGCGGCCAGGAGGCACATAGGGGACCCAGGACCAGCTCTGAGAGGTCCCCGGAGTCCCCACCTGTTTATTGAGGGTCACATATTTCACCCCAGTACTGTAAGTTTCAAAAAAAGCTCTAAGCAGTGGCATGTCTCCTGCCCATGCTTCTCCTCCTCAGAGACCAGTGGGATTTATAGGATGAGTTTTCCTTTGGCGCCAAAGTGAACTCAGACCCAGCTCCTTTGGGGTGCAGGAGGTGGGTTGGAGGGGGTGTTTTTTCCATTTTTGGGACACATCTTCCCATTCAACCCCTGTTGGTGCCTGTAGGGCTGTGGGGATCCCAGGGGGCTGTGGGGATGCAGGTGCCCATGGGAAGAGAAGGGGTGAAAGCCCAGTGGAGAACCAGGGGCTTTGTTGGAACATCATGGCAAGGCGTGGTCCCTCGGGTTTAGTGGCACCTGGGGCTGCCAGGACCCTGCCACCATTCCCAGAGGTCGGGGGTGGGAATTGCCCTGCGCCTGTGCTCTTACAGCCCCTGCCAAGGCAGCTCATTGCACACATGGCCGAGGCTGGCAAAGCTCCCCAGGGTTGCCAGGAGCCTGGCAGGGACCAGCACCCACCGTGGGGCTGGACAGGGGCTCATGGCGAGGGCGCTTGCCCAATACTCCATCTGCTCCTGCCCAGGGGAGCACACACCTCAGGCACAGCCCGGCCATCCCTTCCAGGCTGGGTGACCCCTGTGGCCACCAGCAATGGGCCACGGGGATGCTGGCAGGGCAGTGCCCAGACATTGTGCCCTGGGGACCCCTTGGCTCTGCAGCCATCATGGATTTGAGTGGGAGGGCAATTCCAGGTCATGCCATCACCGCCTCTGAGCTGAGAGAGGACTTGGGGAAAGCCCTGGCACAGTGGTGTCTTCCTGCAAGACACTGCAGGCTGGCACAGACCCCTCCTGGTGACAGCAGGAGGGGTCTGCACCAGCCTCAGCTCTGGGAGTTCTTGTCCTGCTCATCCTGGAAGGTGTCACCTCAGGATGAGCTCCATCACCACATTCTCATGGAATGTTGGGGTGTTCCCCATCACCCAGGATGTGTCACCTTGGAATGTGTCACTTTAGGGTGGGCTCCACCTCCCAGGTCAGAACATCTTGGGACTGTGACACCTTGTGTGGGCTCAGGGCCCTGGGCACAGCCGCCATGGGGACACCCACCCTGACCATCCCAGGCCAGTGGCCCCCACAGTAACCAGCCTCCCCAGAGGTGGGGACATCTGTGTCCCAGTGACACCTCACTGGACTTGTTCCACCCCCCAGCACCAGCACAGCCACGGGCAGCACTGCCACTGGGTGTGTGTGAGACAAGGGGCTTGGGGTGCCTCACATGTGCTGGTTGCTCGTGCCACCTACATCCCTGTCACAACCCTGGTGCCTCACCCCAAGGAGATCCTGGTCCCTCTGAGTGCCCCATCTTACTCCCAAGGTGTTGGCTGAGCAAAGCAATGCAGGTAACGGGCGGGTTGGCTCTGCTGTGACACCCTCTCTATCAGCCATCCTTGCCCCGGTGTGTAGGTGACATCCAGCTGGGCAGGAAGGCCAGGAGACCCTGCTTGTGCATGGCCCTGGTGGCACAGAGGTACCAGCAGGTCTCTGTGGGCTGGCAGCAGGCTGGGAGGGCTGTGCCATGCCCAAGGACAGCACTCTTGCCGTGTTCCCACAGCGTCCCACTCGCCACGCTGCTGGAATCCCAGCCTGGCCGTGGGTCAGGGTGACCAGATTGCTTCTGGAATTGCCTGTTCCCTGAGCTCTGCAGGAACAGCAGCAGCCCCGGGGCTGTGCAGGACTCCACGGAGCTATTCCCAGCCCACGGGGACATTTCCCTCCTAAGTGACTGCTGGAGGGAGCTGTGAGCTCCTGTGCCGGTGGGGCTGCGGGAGGGGCAGGGGAGGCTCTGGACAGGCACCCCGAGCCAGGATGGGGTGTTGGCCGTGGGAGCACGGCCCCGGTGCCAGCCGGGCACACGGCTCCACCCTCGGGGTCACACAGCCCCGGGACACTGTGGAAAAGGGCTCGGAGCTGTGTGGCCCTGTCCCTGTGCTGGTGTCCCCAGTGCTGCCAGGTCAGAGCCCAGGGCGGGTCCCCCTGCTCAGCGTGGCCAGGCAGGGTCTGCCCCGACATTCCCATGGACTTGTGGATCTTGTGGGACATCAGGCGTTAGAATCCAGGCTGGCAAGTCCAAGGGGTGACTGGGTGACCAGGAATGCTTGGGATGACCCAAGGAGGGATGGGGAGCCAGGAAGTCTTGCCCTGAATGGACAGAGGATGTCCCACAGGACTGGTGAAGCCTCCCATGGCTGGAGGCCAGTGAACACTGAGATCTCTTGGACATCCTTCCTCTGAAAGAAAGGGCTCTTCCAGCCCCAGCCATGCCACAGCACGTCCCTTGGGTCCCCCAGCATTCCCCCAAGCTGCAAGGGACACCACAGGTGGATGTTCCTCGATGTACAGTGTGACATCTGCCTGTGCCAAAATACCTGACGTTTCCTGGCCATCTGCTCACTGATGGACCCAGATCTCCTCAGCCAGGAAGCAGCAGGTGCTTCATCTCCCACTTTCCTCATCTTCGTGTCTTCTGCAAGTCGAGGTTCAGGGTTCCTTACAGATCTTAAGGATGGGGAGACGGTGGAGGAAACACCCTGCAGTAGTGATTCCGTATTTTCATCTCTATTTAGAATGCTCCAAGCCTGGTTTTAATCCCTGTGGTAAATCCTGGTGAGGTTTCTTTACCATATATTAATAAAAATATCATATGGTTCTATCAAACCATTTATAGAAATCAAATCACTTCATAACTTCGTTTAACTAAACTTAAATTTTTTTTGTACAAATGAGGTCAAGTTAGTTTGACAAAACTGTTTCCTAGACTTCCCTCTGCATTGAAAACCAGGAATATATTTGCTTTATGCTGGAGTTTTGAGATTGTGAAACTTCTGGGATATAATGATATCTCTGGGCATCCTGGGTTTTGGGGTGCACAAGGGTCTGGAGAGCCAACCCTGTCCTCAGCCCCATCCTTGTGCTTGTGTCCTCTGGGCTGCTTGAAACCCTTATGGGACACTTCCCTCTGAAGGTGTTGGCTCAGCTGACCCCAGACAGGACCTGGGCTCCCCCTGCTCTGAGTCCTGGGCTGGCAGGGCCACGAGCTGGAGGAGCACTGGGGGAATGGCCCCGAGTGAAGGCCATGGGGCCCCACAGAGCCTGGGGGGAAGGGACATCTCCATGAAAAGGGGTCTCACAGGAAAGGCAGGTCCAGCTGGAAAATCCCAGGAACTCTGTGACAGCTTCTTTGTGTCCAGTCAGCTCCCATGAGGTTTTGAAGGGCTTTGCCAGAATAAACGTAGGGTTGGATATTTGGGATACAAGGTCCCTCCGAGAGCCCCTGGGAGGACACGGGGAGCACAGGACTTGCAGGAGCCATGGGTTAATACCCCCGGGGAAGCAGGGACTGGGATCTGGGCAGGGGAAGGGGGCGTGTGAAAAGCCATCCCCGGCCCCACGCTCAGGGCTCCGATTTCTGCTGGAGGGGGAGAGTGTCCCTCCAGGGCCACCTGTGCCCATCTGTCCCTTCTCACCGTCCTCCTGGAGGATCCATTTTGCCGTCAGGTCCTTGCTGTTCTGTACGTCCCCGTGCAGGGATGGAGGGGACACCGCGATGTTCAGCCGTGTCCCTCCTTCCCGCACAGGCTGTTCTGGGTGCAAACCAGCCACGGCATCCTATGGCACCCAGAACCGCGCCGTGGTTCTCCATCCCCGCTGTCACCACCTGAAAAACTGTCCCCTGGCAGCTCATAAAAGTCCCAGCATGAGACAGGGGCAATACAAGCCAGGGACTCGCTGGGAGGTCAATCCCCGAGGGGAAAAGGGCGAGGTCTCCTCTCCGATGCCACCCATCTGCTTGGCACAATGCAAGGTGTGAACACGGGGAGCCCCGGTGTCACTTTACACCGTGGCTGTCCCCTCCCGGAGCCCACGGGGGCCCCCAGGTGCGGACGTCAGCCTTGGCTGGCAGCGGGGCGAGGGGCTGGGGCTAGCGGGGGCGGGGGCTGCTCCGGGGCTGCTCCTCCCCATCCCCCGTACAGTTGCCGTGCCGTATTTTTAGCCTCCGGAGGGTGTTAAGCCCGTAACCTTCGGCCCATTTTGCACTCATCAGCCGGCCATGTGCAGGTCAGCACAATTCACCATGGATAGGGAGACCATGTAGGGGAGACAGGGAGAAGGAGGTGGAGAGGGGACAGGGACTTTATATCAGACCTTGAAGGTCACAGGAAATAAAGCCCGTGACCAGCATGCGGCAGGGACATCCCCATCTGAGCGCCTGGGGGATATTTCCCTTTTTCCTGAGGGGTGGCTTGTGGTGGGCACTGGCATTGCTGTTGTGCCTGGCCATGGTGGGTGATGGCCCCTCTGGGGGGGCACACAGACCCCAGACTCTCAGGGTCTCCTCTGCCTGGTCCTGACCTCCTCCTCTGCTTTGACCCTCACTCCACTCCCAGCTCTCCACGTCACCAGCTATTTTGGGGCCAAACTGAGAATATCCCTGTTCCCATTAGCTATGGGGACCCTCTAATGACTCAGGCTGGTGCCCAGGCCACCTGGGCCAGGCAGGGCTAAGTTGGCCCCAGCCACTCAGGGCTTTGCAGGCCAAATATCGGTATTTCCATTCAAGAGGCTCCTGCAGGGTCCCAGGGGTCTTGCAGGAAGGTGACCTGAAGGACCAGGGCAGAAGGGAGAGGGGTGGGAGTTGCCCACAACTATCTCCCTCCATGTGGGAGCTGAACTGGGTCCTGGAGGCAACTGTGAGCTGTGTGCCAGCAGAGGACAGGGAGGTCAGTGAGGGCAGAGCAAGGGTGACCTGTGCATCCAGTTTGAGCAGGGTGAGGGTCTGTGGCAGCACCTACAGCTCTGCTGTGCCAGGAAACCAAGAGCCACTGGGAATGAGGGCAGGCTGGGGGGCAGCCTGTCCTTCCCAGTGCCCACTGCTGGCATGGCACAAGCCTCCCAGTGTGACCTGATCCAGCTCACAGCCCCACCAGCCCCAGCACCATGGAGATAAAACCATCCCCCCGGCATCCCCAGACACGGCAGCTGGGCTGAAGGGTCTGGGGCTGGCACTGCGAGTCCCAGCCCAGCTCCTCCCATGCTTGGACACCACAAGCCCTGTGGCTAAGCCCAATAAGCTTTGCCAAGGTCCTGCTGGACACAGTCCTGTGGCTCCTGCACGGACACGGCGCAGGAGCCAGAGCAGAGTACTGGCCATGCCTACTCTTCTCCTGCAGCCTGGGTGGAGGTGGCCTTTTTTCCTGCTTGGCATCTGCTTGCCAGCTGGAGTACAAAGGAATTATTCTCCTCTGAAACGCTCCCCTGGCATGAGATGTTTGGGGGGGATTATTTAGACTAGCAGCAACTGTTTGTAACGGAGACAGTATAGCCGTGATCTTTTATTTTTGGCACCCGCTGACTGATGTTAAATTGCAGTTGGAGCCTATGGAAAATACGGATGGATTCTCCTGGGCCACAGAACACACTCATTGTGTCCCCAGCAGCCGCACGGCGTGGCACATGCTTTCCTAGTGAAGGGACACTCAAAATAATAGCTCCCGAGCCCCGTGGCCAGGGTTAGGCAGGACCATGCTGGGCAGCCCCTCATGCCAGGAAGCCCCTTCCTCCTCCTCCCCCTCACTTCACCGCCCACCTTGGCTGGTGTGATGCTTTCGAGCCAGGGCTGGGGAAGGACCCTTTTCACCTGCCAAGTGCCCACAGCCCCACAAAATTTGCCATTTTTACTCCTTTCCCCATCTTTAGGGCAGCTTTGCCACCTTCCTGCTTTGGAGAGGGCAGCAGCCCCAGTGCCAGGCAGCTAGGGCTGGTGGAGCCACAGAGCCCCTGCCAGCTCCGCTTCGCCCCCCACAAACACATCTGTGCACCCAGCTTCTTGCAACAGGGACAGAAAATTGAGCTGGAGCGGTAGAAGGCTTAGGGAAGAGTTTAAACTTCTTGGTACCAGCCACAATTCATCCCTCAGGGCCCTGGCAGGTGCCCTGGCAGCCACATGCCAGCACGGGGGGGACTGACTGAGCTGTTCTCATCGTTTAGAGCCGCGCGCCTCCGGCACGGGCCACGGTGACGGTGCTGCCGAGAGCCCCCCGCCAGCCACGGAGCCCCGGCTGGAGGAGAAGGCGGCCGATGGCAGCCCTGAGGAGGAGCAAGACAGTGGCACTGCCAAGGCCTCCTTGCCTGGCGTCACCGAGGAGGGACGTGGAGAGGGGGAGAAAGAGCCAGAGCCGGCGGGTGGCCTGAGGAGGGGCCTGGGGCCAGGAGACAGCCAGACAGAGGAGAGCAGCAAGGACCAGGGCCAGGAAGAACAGAGCAGAGGGGAGGATTTCTTGGCAGCTCATGGAGGGAACCATGGGCCTGGCACACAAGGTGACATCCATGCCCGGGAGGATGAGGAGCCCGGCACAGAGAAAGGAGGCTCTGAGGAGGAAGGGCAACCAGGGGAAGAGCAAATAGAGGAGCCAAGAGCAGCATCTGCTCCTGAGGGAGAGGAGGAAAGCCACGAGCAGAACTCAGAGGAAGATGACGAGCAAGGAGAGTCTGAGGAGGTTGAACACGGGGAATCTGAGGTAGATGGGTCTGAGGAGGAGTCTGAAGAGGGAGAGTCTAAGGAGGAGAAAGAGTCTGACAAAGATGGTGACAGGCCAGAGAATGAAGCTGAAGAGAATGACAAGGAAGCAGCCAGCACTTCCAACAAAAAGAGCCACAGCAATCCAGCAGCTGCTGGCACAGGGGAAGCCAGGGATGGCCCTGCCAGCTGCCATAACCCACCCTGTGGGGATGCAGCAGAAGACCCACCAGCAGCAGTGGAAAACTCCCCAGTGGTGGAAGATCCACCAGCAAAAGAAGACCCACCAGTAACCGAAGACCCACCAACAGCCAAGGAAGACCCTCCAGCAGCAGCAGACCTCTCTGCAGAGGTGGAAAATCCCCCAGCAGCAGCAGACCCCCCTGCAGACAAGACCCCAGTGGCAGGAACAGAGGTCCTCAGCACCACCCCAGCTGCCGCCGAGCCCTGGCACAGCCAGATAGGTTGGAGTCTTTTCTTGTGGGTGTGCTGTAGCAGTGAGAGTGACCTCCCATCAACCTGGTGGAGCTGAGCTTGGCACGTTAGACCTCGCCTAGTGCATGGCCCTCTCCTAATGCTTCTGCTTCCCCGCCCGCCCCTAACAGCGCTCGGCCATGGGCAGCGAGGCCGCAGCAGGATGCCTGTCACGCGGGCACTCGTCGCAGTGGTGCCAAAACTGACTGATGTTCCCTCTCTCCACTCCAAGTCCATGATTTCTCCTCAGGGATGTGGACATGGATAAAATATTTAACCTCCAGGCCCCTTTCAGCACTCGCAGATCTCTTAAAGACTCTTTATCCACCACTCGCAGATTCCTCCAGGCCCTCGGCTTGTGCAGGGGCAGGATGCTCCTAGGATGGTGGGGCTCCCAGGATTGTGGAGCTCCTCTCCACCACTTCTTGGCTCATAGGGAAGGTGTGAAGAACTAATTCAGGCCAATGAGCTGCTGAGGCACCAGCCCTGCTCAATCAGTGAAAGGCTAACTAGGGTGGACACCCCCCACCACAATTTCTTAGAAATATTTGTAGACTTTGGCCCACAGGTTGGGCAGTGACCTTTGGACCCAGATCAGTATTTTTGTTTTTTTCATCTGTAATGTCCCAGGTCAAAAAGCCTCCCATTTTTCCCAAAGGGCAGACCCAGTTTGGTCTCTGTGTCTTCACTTGGCAAGTCAAAAGGTCTTCTTCAGCCCAACACTCAGATGCTCAACACAGTCTCGGGGCTTAGTGGTGCCCTGCTTGATCCTGCTTTCCCCAGACCTGTCCCCAGACCCCTGCTAAAGTCCAACCCAGCTCCCCATATCAAAAATCTCTTGGAAGCTCCTGGTGTGCCAGCACCTCCATGGCAAGGACATCTCTGTCTCCCTGTTTTGGGGACAGTGGGGTGCCTTCCCCAGTGGAGACAGCTGCCTCATGCTCCCCACACCTGGTACGGAGCCATGAGGGACAGGGCGCCGTGCGGAGCGCAGAGGGGAACATGGAGACAGAGGTGGGAGAGCTGGGAGGGAACAGCCCCACTGGCAAAGGTGGGGCAGCCAGGACGGGCCAGGCTGGTCTCCAGCTCACCGTGTAGTTTTTGAGGGAGTGGGCAGACAGAGAGGTGGCAGCACAAAGCCTGCACCCGAGGCTGAGCCCTGCGGAGCCGCAGCTGCCGGGGGAAGCACCAAGGCCCCGCTGGGCAGCAGCTGCCGCGTGTGCTCGTGCTGCATCACAGCCCCGGGAGCCCCTTCCAGGCACATCCTTTGCATTCCCCACGAGCAGCCAGCCCCTCCTCAGAGCCAAGCAGTTGCCCATGACACTTCCCCCAGCAGCCACAGCCCTGGCAGCCTCCAGAAGCCTGTGCTAAAGGGAAAGCACGTGGCGTGCCAAGGGTGACAGCGGCTGCCGGGCACGGCGTGCCCACAGGCTCGGGGGGTGTGTGCTCCCCATGCCCTCTCCCTGGCAGTTGCTTGTGTGAGCTCCTGTGTGGGTTCCCCTCTCTGGCAGTAACAGGTCTCCTTGTTTTCTCCTCCAGAAGAGGTTGAAGATGCCAGCGAGCCGACCAAGCGCGACCGGTCCCACTTGGAGAACACCCTCAAGCTCAATGAGGAAAAACCTGCCGATGATGTCTCTGGTGAGGAGGCCATGCATGCCCTGCACTAAAACCGTGGACAGGATTTTCCTTCTCTTATGTTTTGATTTTAACCTTGCTTCTTGCAGGTCTAGTAATGCCAGATCTTCAACAGCAGCACTTTGGCTGCTCTTGGGTTAACACATTTTAGGTATTTTAAGGATATCTCTGAGGGCATACAAGAATTAGGAGGGTATAGAGGCTGGAAGATGCAGACGGTAAATCGGGCACATCCCTGCTCAAAGAAACCTGGAGCAACTTGTAACAAAGGGTTGGGATTTTTACTCCAATTATATATTGGGTTTTGCTATCCTAAGATTTGCTTCTGCTGGCCCTGCTGGCAGTTTGGGCTGGATAAGGTAGTGATAAGAGATACTGTGGAAAAAGCTCCTCCTTTTTTCTAGCAAGCAGCTCAGGGGCCATGGCAGGGGGGCCTGGCACCATGGTGGAGGGCTTTTTGGGATCGTGGGTGTTGAGTGCTAAACAGCACTTAGGAAGAATGCTCCTCCCATCAGCTGCTGGGAGCAGATGGGGACAGTGCTCAGTGGGAAACATTAGCAGGGGAGAGGCATCAAAATCCTAGAACAGCTTGGGTTGGGAGAAATGGTGAAGACCATCTCATCCCACCCCTCTGCCATGAGCAGGACACCCTCCATAGACCAGGTTGCTCCAAGCTCCATCCAGCCTTGGCCTTGGACACTTCCAGGGTTGGGGCGACCACTTTTCTTCTGGGCAAAATGTGTGACTGGGATCACTTTGGCCAAGATTTCAACTGTAAGCCAAGTCCCTTGATCCATGGCTGGGCCACCCACGGGACCTGCAGGGAATGGCCCCAGGAGGGTCTCAGCCAGCCTGGTGGGGTTTGCCTCTCACCTGCCCCCATGCTTTGCCCCGCAGGAGTATTGCAGCGGCTGAGGAAGATCTACCACTCCTCCATCAAGCCCCTGGAACACTCCTACAGATACAATGAGCTGAGGCAGCACGAGATCACAGGTAATGCCACAGGCACGGGGGTCTCCGGCACCACCAGGTCCTTGGGATGCAGATAACAGCACGGAGAGCAGATCATGGACAGCCTCAGATAGTTTGTCTTCCCTTGCAGCTTCCCAGGGAGTCAGTGAACACACTGGGCTTAGAGGCCATGCCCTAGTGAACCCAGCAGCAGGAATTCCTGCCTCTGCCTCAGCCCATCTGCTGTCAGGGCCATCTGTGTGGGCTGAGCATTGAGCCCTGCCTGCCTCGGGTCTCCCACCTGCTCAACATCAATGCCCTGTACCCCTGCCAAGCAGAGATCATGGCCCAATGAAACAGGCTTGGCAAGGAAGCTCAGGACCTCTCAAGGCTGGGGATGAGCTTCCTGGGGGTGGCTGGAGCTGGCATCCTTCCTGCTGGGTACAGGACGCAGCCATGTGGGCAGGGTGTTCCTCAAGCTCCCCAGCCTTCACTCATCCTGAGAGTTGGAGTTTCCAGCCCTTGGCAATCTCAGACATGTTGGATGGGGTGAGCAGGTCCCCGTGGCCCCTGGCATGGTGTGGGCTGAGCCAGGTCACACATGTGTCCCTCCAGAAGAGGAAAGTGCAGCCCTCTCCCAAGATGCTCACAAGGTACAGGAAGTTCTTGTGACCCAAGAAACACAAGCAGCCTCATTTTCCAAGCACAGATGGCTCAAACCCAAGTCCAACTTCCTTGTTCACTGCAGTAATTCTCCTCTGAGTATCTATTCAAGCACAGGAGCCAGGGCCAGATGTCTCCTGAGTATCCAGGGGATGCTGGAGTCCCTGCTGCCAGTGTCCCTGGACTTTGTGCCCACGTCAGCCTCCTGCCAAGGGCCTGAAGTTGTCCTCCTTGTCCTGCAGCTCTGCCTGCCTCCTCAGGTGTCGAGGCCCACACTCCTGGAGCCATGCCCTCCCTCCTGTTGAGGCAAGACTGGGATACACCCTCCCCACAGATCTTTCTTTTACAGCTGGCCTTGCTCCACCAGCACACAGGCCCCACACTCAGCAGGGCAACCTACCGGGGCACATCCCTGTAGAGCTGAATTCCTGCTTTCCAGGCATCCCTCCTGCAACTCCTAAGTCTGGGTCAGACATTCTATAAGCAGGCTTGGACATCTCCCTACCCAGCCAGGCCATCTCCAGCAGCCTGGAGTGGCCTGGCTCAGTGTAGAGCCAGTGGGGAGCACAGGAAAGTTATCCCAGTGGGAGAGTAACTGGGGATCACAACAGCATGTCCTGATTGTCACCCCATGGGTGCTGGCCTGTCCCCTGGCAACACCCCAAATTCCTCTCCAAGCTGCTCTGGTCTGGATTGGTGATGTTTGCTGTCAACTCAACTTGGGACACAGCTAGGAGGATGTTTGGGGTTACAGGGGTAGCTGATGGGCTCTAACCCCCACTTCGCTGTTCACAGCCAGAGGATGCAGCCCCCAGGACATCCTACCCTACCCTTAATCCAAGCAGCCACCTCCCTGCTCCCTTTTTGGGAGGAAACAAGTGTTTAAGTGTTCCCCAGGCTCCTGCTGGCTTTCTGCCTCTCAGCTCCTGAGGAAACAACCATTAACCCTGATGTTTTCCCAGCCTCTCTCCAACCCAGCTCCTGAGCAGGACTCACCTTGCACAGCAGGTCCTGGTGTTGCTCCTGGCCTCGGCTCAACACTCCATGGTCTGTTCCACCTCCCTGTGAGGAACAGCCACCCCTCAGGCTGACAGTCCCCAGGTCAGGTCCCAGCACACTCTGCTGTGTCCTACAGGGCACCCTCAGGGTGCTGTGACCCTGGAGCTGGCAACCTACAGTCCCCTCTGGGCCCCCAGGGAAGGGCACAGGGATGCTGCACTGCCTCTAGTCCTTGTCTCAGCTGTGAGACACCGTGGCCATGCTCCCCTCCAAAAATTTCTACCGACCCCAAACTTCTTGAATGATCTCTGACAGCCCAGCCATGCCCTGGCACACACAGTCCTATCTGGAAACCTACAGCTCAGCAGTTTGCCTTTCATACCGACGGATCCAGCTTTTCCCAGTCCCTCATTAGCAGTGTAATCAGAGAAACTGGCACATTAGTTACAGGGTTGGCCCAGGGAACTCTCTTGACCTTGGAGGGCAGGTGAGGACACAGTGGAGCTCAGTGGGAGCCTTCTCAACACTTCCCCTGCACAGTGCCCCTGTCCCGAGAGGGTTCATTCCATCAGTGCTGTCCCTGCAGGCTGGGAGGTGCTCCCAGCTCCCCCCTGTGCCCCCTCTCCGTGGTGGGGGGAGGCTGGAGGGCACAGAGCTGCCGGCTCAGCTGGCTGGGAGGAGCAGGACAGCTGGGAGAGCTTTGGGGCAGGCCTGTCATGGAATATGTGTGACCTTTGGAGGTGTAAACCAATATAGAGGGGTTCCATGGCAAGCACCCTGGGCCCTCCATTACGTGGCAGCCTTCCATTTTGTCTCCCTTCCCATCGGCTCCGTTCACTGCAGTATAATCCAAAGAGCTCCTCTGCTCCCCACAACATGTGAAAACTCCCATGGTGTCCTGTGGGAGCTGTGGCTGTCACCATCAATTCTGACTTGTCAGGGTGCATCTCAGAAAGCTCCCACACACCCTCTGCTTAAGCCTGGCAGATGCCATTTCCTTCTCCCTGCCTGCCACCCTCCCGCCTCTCTGCTCTGCCATCCCACGTGGATGCAGACATGCTCTGGCTGGGTCCAACTCTGTGCTTGCAGGGACTATCCCTAGCTGAGGGTGAGGGATTCTCCCAGTCCAGCCATGGGAAGCTTGCTGTGAGGTCACACCAGGTTGTGGTGCATGCTGGTGACCCTAATTACTGATGTATGCTAATTAGCAAGTGTCTCTGTGTAGGGAATGACCTCCCAGATGCCATCACCAGCCACAGGGGCTGGGTCCAGGTGACCCTCTCACTGGGCTTGTCAGGACATTTGCTGGGTTGGTGGCTGTCTAACCCTGGCTTGTTGGGCTCCGTGTGCTCAGTGGGTGATGCCAGGGAAGGCAACAACCCCGCAGAGCAGGGGTTGGGATGCAGGGCACCCCGAGCCACATCCCCGCCCTGCAGGGCAGACAGGGGTTCAGAGCTTGTCCTGGGAGCCGCAGGTCACTCCCAGGCTGTAACTCCTTGTCTCCTGCTGGGAATGTGGCCATCAGTTCCCTCCTTGTCCTGGACCACCCCCCGGGCTGTCGCATCCCTCCTTGGACTCACGGTTCCTTTTCTCTCTCCCCGTGTCCCTCGCTAACAGCTTACCCCGGACGCACCCTGGGCTCCTCGGCCACAGGTTGGTATCGCCGCCTGCTCCCTGCATGCTGCCGGCACTGCCTGGGCCCTGCGCTGCCCTGCGCCTTTCCCTGCCTCCTGGCCCCGCAGCCGCACTGCCCGGCCACCGAGCACAGCTGGCACATCCCCACCGGGACAGTGTCCCCAGCCCTTCTGGAGTCCACACTTGTCACAGCCTGACTCTGTGCATCTTTCCCTCCAATCCTCACCTCGCCCAGGCTCTGACACCTTTCCCTCTTGGTTTAAGACTGAGAGGCAGCAAATTCCTCCAGCCAGGGTTCAAAGGCGTTTCTGGTAGTCCTATGAGAGCAGCTGAGAGAGATGGGGGGCTCAGTCTGGAGAAAAGGAGACTCAGTCTGGAGAAAAGGAGGCTCAGTGGGGACCTTCTCATTCTCAACTCCCTGACAGGAGTGTGGAGCTAGGTAGGGGCTGGGCCCCATTCCCAGGGAACAAGGGACAGGACAAGAAGAAATGGCCTCAAGTTTTGTCTGAGGAAGCTTGGATTGGGTATTGGGAAAATTTCTTCAGAGGAAGGGCTGTCAGGTCCTGGCACAGCTGCCCAGGGGGATTTAAAAGCCCTTGGATATGGCACTTGGGGGCGTGAGTTAGTGGTGGCATTGACAGTGCTGCGGGAGCATTTATGCCTCAGAAGGCATTTCCAACCTAAACAATTCCATGATTGTATGTGTTGGACCTTTAGGTTGATCTCTCACCCGTGACATGAAGGAGCCCAGATGATAGCTCATCCTATAGAGGGGATCTCTTCCTACCCTTCACTCTCCTACGTGCAGAAACTTTCCTGAATGTCCACCCTTGATCCCACAGCAGCTGTCCCAGTAACACGGGCTGGCCCCTGCCCAGCAGCCTCAGCCCCCTCAGAAGCCCAAGCTGGCTCCTCTCCCTGCCTATCCTGCTCAGGGTGTGCTGCCAGGTCCCCCCGGGGGATCAGGAGATGGGAGACAGTCCAAGAAATGCCAGCCAACACCCAGCCCTTCCCCTGGGCCTGGTGCTCAGCCACGGGAACAATGTTCCTGCAGGGAAATCCCATCTTCTGTCCCTCCTGTCCTACCCCACGGCCACGCTGCCAGACCCTGCCGAACCAGGCTCCTTTGGACACGGCCTCAGCAGAGCCCTGCCGGTGCCTGGAGAGCCCCTGGCTCCCTGCCGTGCCAGCGTGCCAGCAGTGGAGAGGGCTGGGGGTATTTATAGCATATTCTGATAGCTGTCTTATCTCATCTCGGGTTCAGGCGCTCGCACACGTGCTGCCAGGGTGGGTGCAGGCACGGGGGGGCACACGGGGGAGGCACAGGCCATCTGCAACCACGTGGGCTCGTCCCTCCGTCTGTGGGCACACGTGTGGTGAGGATACTCATGGAGTTGGAAGCTTTGGGAGCAAGGGGTGCCCTCCAAGGGTTGCTGGATCCATACCATGGGCACATGGCCGATGGTGTTTGTGGCACAGGGGTGGAACAGAAGTTTGGGTGGTGCTGGGAGTCTCCCCAGGTGTTTCAGCCTTCCTGGGTGGCTTCAGGACAAAGAAGACTTTGGTGCCTGTGGCTCAGTTGGAACCAGGAGAGGAAGGAGGTTTTGCTAGGTCTTCTGCTTTGCTCAGCATCCTTAGGACAGACTTGCATTTCAGGGAGAGGCCACACCAGGCACATCTGCTGGGCTTGAGGACAAGGGGGGACAAGGCCCTGCCCAGGATTAATCACAGACTCATGGAATGATTTGGGTTGGAAAGGACCTTAAAGCCCACCCAGTTCCACCCCCTGCCATGGGCAGAGACACCTTCCACTATCCCAGGTTGCTTAAAGATGAGTCCAGCCTGGCCTTGAACACATCAAGGGATGGGGCAGCCAGAGCTTCTCTGGGTACCCTGTGCCAGGGCCTCCCCACCCTCACAGGGAAGAATTTCTTCCTAAATCCCATTTAACCCTGACCTTTCTCAGTGGAGGCCATTCCCCTATGCCTTCTCACTCTAGACCCTCATCCAAAGTCCCTCTTTAGCTCTCCTGGATCTCCTTTAGTCCCTGGAAGGGGTTCTAAGTTCTCCCGAGGGTTGTCTCTTCTCCACCCCAGAGCAGCAGTGTTTCCAACCAAGGGCAGTCTGGCACTGCCACATGGCAAAACCTCACTGCCAGCCACTGCTCTAGGGAAGAAAACTGCTTGGCCATCCGAACTTGTCCTATGTCCAGAGCTGAGCAGCCCAAGCAGACTCAGGCTCTGCGGAGGGAAGAGGTTGAGGCTCGTCTGAGGTTGAGCTGAGAGCGAACAGCCACAGGGTGGCTGGAGAGAGCTGCTGTGATGGAGCTGCCGCCATCCCCGCCCGGCCGCCAGCGAGCTCCGGCTCTTTTCCGCTGTCCGACCATCAAGCTGACCCAGTCCGACCATCAAGCTGAATTGCTGCTGACACACATGGCACGGGGACATAGCAGGGACAGATGCCAGGCCACCACTCTCCCGGCTGGGAGATGCTCCCTCTTTCCCAGCCTCCGAGCAAGCAGCAGGGAATCCATACCCGGCCTCACATCCTTGCGGCTGCTGCACTTCCTGCAGAGTTGCAAGTGCCTGGCACTGCCCACACAGCCCATGAGAAGTAGAGAGGTGCTCGAGGGGCTGTGGGTGAGCAGGCAGGGGCGCTGCCCACGTCGCTGCCCACCTTGGCTCCGCGGAGCAGAGAGGGCGATTTGCAGCAGAGCCGGAGCTCACAGGTGCCCAAATTCACAGTCACACCTGGCTAGGGATGCGTTATGAAAGAGCACTCAGGGACCCACCCCAAAGCTCTGGCACAACATCACAGGGATACTAGTAATAATAACAACTATCCATAACCTAATTAAAGCTGGCAAGAGAGCAGAGCAGCGGCGACAGAGCGGCAGAGGAATGATTAATAATGGGAGTCCAAGGTTTCAACGCTTGTTTTGGTCCCATGTGAGAAGACAAGGCTGGATTCCTGCAGCTGCCAGGCAGGTAGTAGGGTGCAGGAAGGGCCATGCAACCCCTGCCCCAGAGGTGCTGCCCTGCTTTGTGGAGGAGGGCTGAGCTGTATGGATGCACAGTGACTCATGGAGAGATGTCCCCAGCCCATTTCCTTCCCCAGAGGTGACATGGTGAACCTGTGAGGGGCAGATAGAGCAGGAGGAGGTTGGAATGTTCTCCCCAGTGCCTGCTCCCATGGCCAGATGGGTTCATTGTGAAGCTGCCATGCAGTGCCCTTCAGCACCCTCGGGGCAGGAACTCAGCACCAGGGGGCTTTGTGGTTTCCCCTACTTTGGAGATAGATCCCTGGCCTGCTGGAAAGCTGCTGGCTCCTGCATGGGTGGCAGCCATGGGGCACCAGGGGATCTCAGCTACCTCATGGAAAATAGTTCTGCCTTAGGCATGGGGATGAAGAGAAGGTGCTGAGGGGAGCACAGCTTGCCCAGATCATCTCCTTGCCTTGGGCCATGGGGGAAGGCTCTGTTCCAGCTCAGATAGCAGCTCCCAGCTCCTCTGGTGTCATCAATCCCCTGGCTGAACTCCTGCTACCAACAATGGGATGGACCTTCTCCCACGCTAAGCATAGGATGGGGTTGTTTTTCACCAACAGGAACTCACCCAGTTTTACTTCCATTCTTGTCCTGTTTATTCTTGTCCTGTTTCAGACTCACAGGCTGCCATGTGTCCCGGGCACAGCTTGAGGGCTGACATATGCCCTGGGCTCCTCTGGCTCCACCGGCTGCCTACCTGGGGTCCTGGGGGCTGGGGGGTCGAGCAGTGTGGGCACAAGCTGATTGCATGAGTCCTGTTTGAGCAGGGATTGCTCCTGGGCACGCTGGCTGTGTGTGTCCAGGCACCTCTGTGCTCCTGGACTGATGGCATGGCACGGGAACAGGTCACCATCCTCGTGGAGAAAACTCTGTGACTTGAAGAATGCAGGAAGAGGACTATAGTCCACTCTCCTCTTGTCTTTCCCCAAGCCCAAAGCGGGGCTGTTTGGCCTCCCTGCATCCAGCTGGAGCGTACACCTAGGCAGTGACCTCCTGCTCGGCCGGAGGGTCGCGAGGCACGGCCCGGGGGTAGCTCCGTGCGAGGGCACGGTGGAAAAGCTTGCAGGCAGCTGGCTCGAGGCTCGCACCGCGCTTACCAAGCCCTGCGCCGCAGCGCTGCTCCCGACCCCACGGCAGCTCCCTCTGCACGAGGCGTAGGTCCGGCTGCAGCATGGTCTCCTCCTTGGCATGTCCCGTGCTTTGCGGCGGCTGCCTTCAAACAACACCCCCACCCCGCAGCCAGCCCCAAACTCACCCGGCTAAGCCAGAAACAAACCGAGACAAGGCTTAAAAGACCTTCCAGTCCTCCGTAGTCGAAGAAGGGCTAAACCTCGGAGAAGGTCAGGCAGCGAGGTGGGCTCTGCCGCAGAGCACGGGGCCATCCCGCTCCCGCAGCCGGCGGGGCGCTGCCTTGGCTGGCGAATGGCTGGTGGCCCCCAAGGGCGGCTGTTTCCCCGGCAGCAGCACCGCGCCGCTCACATGGGATGCTCGTTACAGCCGGGAGTTAATGGCACGGCGGCGACGGCTATTGTTCCTTCACTTCCTCTTGTTATTTCCCCTCTCCGCAGATGGGGAGATCACTTCCAAGCCTATGGTGCTATTCCTGGGACCGTGGAGCGTCGGCAAATCCTCCATGATAAACTACCTCCTGGGGCTGGACAACACTCCCTACCAGCTCTACACAGGTACCACACTCACTGCTTTGCCAAGGGGGTGCCGACACCTGCATTTCCACATCCGTGCAGTCAGCAATTCCCGGCCGTGTGTCCTCGATCCCGCGTTACAGCAGGGAGGTTGGGATCTGCTCCGTGCCACCTGGCTGCGGTGCCAGGTGGAGGGAGAGGTTCCCCATCACAGTCTGTCCACCCTTCCAAGGGTGCAGGAGAGCATCTCTCCCACAACATCCTCATCCTGCAGCACAGGGCTCACAGCTCCCAACCCTGACCCTGTGAGCAGCAGTCATGTCAAAAGGGCAGCTCACCTTTCTCTTCTCCCCATCCCTCCTCACGTGCAGCCAGATAATTCACCCTTCCAGGGGAAAAGCCATTTCCCTTCCTTCCTCCCTGCTCCCAGTGTCATCTCACAGCCAAGGGCAGATGTCCATGGCCAGATCGGTGCTGTGGTAATGAGGGCTCCCAGGAGACAGTTGTCCATGACACCTTGTGCAGTCAGGCCACTTCCAGAGAAACCAGTCCCCACAGAAAACAACCCCATTTACATCTTCCCAAGAAATCTGGGCAGGAATTTCACGCTGCTTGCCTTGCTCCTGCATCTCTTGAGAAGCACACAATGCTCCCAATGCTCCCAGTCTCAGGCCAGCCCTGTTGTGTCCATAGCCTGGCCTGGATTTCATGCCTCTGCTGCTCCTCTCATTGCTGCGCAGGGGCAGAACCCACCACCTCCGAGTTCACTGTCATCATGCACGGCCCCAAGCTGAAGACCATTGAGGGCATCGTGATGGCTGCGGACAGTGCCCGCTCCTTTTCGCCCCTGGAGAAGTTTGGGCAGAACTTCTTGGAGAAGCTGATAGGCATTGAGGTCCCGCACAAACTGCTGGAGCGAGTCACCTTCGTGGACACACCAGGCATCATTGAAAACCGCAAGCAGCAAGAAAGAGGTAGGGGTTCACTGGGTTAATCTAAGGGACCACAGAAAAGATACTATGATGACAAAGGTGGCTGAAGCACAATGGAGAAGAGTCCTGACACAACACAGGCTGCCCAGGACAGTGGTGGAGTCACCATCCCTTGGGAGGGTTTAAAAGATGTGTAGATGTGGCACTTGGGGACATGGTTTACTGGTGGCCATGGCAGTGCTGGGGGAATGGTTGGACTCAATGATCTTAGAGGACTTTTCCAACCATAATGGTTCTCTGCTCCTGTGATTCAGTATCTGCTCACAGGAACAGCAAGAACCTGTGGTCAGCACCAGGGATGAGGAAGGTCTGGAGATAAGGATGAGAGAGACAGGCAGCCTCAGACACCTAGGGATGGCTTTTTGTGCCAAGAAGCTCCAAAGTGTTTTCAGCATGTGAGAAAGAGGTTCTAGGCTACAGAGGAAGTCCGCTGTGCCTCACAACCCATGCAACCCAAATGGAGACTGAGGCACAGCAGGCTCACGGTTTATCAATCCCTTGATGAAGGAACTCATCCTGCATTGGATTTCCCTCTTTCCTCTCCTCAAGGTTACCCATTCAACGATGTGTGCCAGTGGTTCATTGACAGAGCCGATCTCATCTTTGTTGTCTTTGACCCCACGAAGCTGGATGTGGGCTTGGAGCTGGAGATGCTGTTTCGTCAGCTGAAGGGCCGCGAGTCTCAGATCCGAATCATCCTGAACAAAGCTGACAGCCTGGCTACCCAGGAGCTGATGAGAGTCTACGGCGCCTTGTTCTGGAGCCTGGCTCCTCTCATCAATGTCACAGAGCCGCCCAGGGTATACGTTAGCTCCTTCTGGCCCCATGACTACCATCCGGAAACCCACAGAGACCTGTTCCTCAAAGAAGAGATATCACTCCTGGAAGATCTCAACCAGGTGATTGAGAACAGGATGGAAAACAAGATTGCCTTCATCCGCCAGCACGCCATCCGGGTGCGCATCCACGCCCTGCTGGTCGATCGCTATCTACAGACCTACAAGGACAAAATGACCTTCTTTAGTGATGGAGAACTGGTGTTCAGGGACATTGTGGAAGATCCTGACAGGTTCTTTATCTTTAAATCCATTCTGGCAAAGACCAATGTCAGCAAATTTGACCTCCCCAACCGCGAGGCTTACAAGGACTTCTTTGGCATCAATCCCATCACCAGTTTTAAGCTGCTTTCTCAGCAGTGTTCCTACATGGGAGGGTGTTTCCTAGAGAAGATCGAGAAGGCCATCACCCGTGAGCTTCCCGATCTCTTGGGAAGCATTGGCTTGGGGAAGAAGCCCAATGTCCTCTCCTGCGACGTCACTGGCTGTGGCGAAACCCCAAAGAATCGCTACAGGAAACCCTAAGGTGATCCACAACCCAACTGTCCACGTGTTCCTACTGGTGAATGAGCTTATGTCTTATCTGTCCAAGAAGCCATGGTTTGTTAACCCTTTGAGTGCCGTGCTGGCAAAGGCTACCGTATGATGAGGACTTTGAGTCATTGACATCGATGGCAGGGGAAGATGGGTGGGCATAAGGAAAAGAATAAAAACTGTGAATTCCTGACATTTTATCTTTGTTCTTTTGAGTAGAAGGCAATGTTTAAGCTGTAAGTATGAGCAATGCATGGGCAGGACTGCAGCTGCTTTTCCACTGGTGCCAAGAATGCATGAAGAGGAATTTCAACCTCTATATCCCTGAAGCCATGAGGGAGTGAGAACAAGGACACGGCGTGAGAGCACAGGGGACAGCAGTGACACACTAACCCAGGCATCACCAGGAGCACTGGTCAAGGAAGGAGAGGCCATGTCCCAGCTGTTGTTTTCAGGCACAAACCTGCTACAAATCTCAGCAAATATTGATCTTGTTTTTATTTCCAAGACCTCTAGGTCACCTGGTGAGTTCTGTTTTTACTTGACAGCTCAGTTGATCTTCTGCAGCCTTCATGTGGGTGTTTGACTTAAGGAGCATTTGCAGGGGCGTTTGTAGCTCCAGACAGGCAGCCGTGATGGCATTTGCAAGTCCATGGCAGAGGAAGAAATGGAGTGGAAAGGAGCAGCCAGCACTGGCTGAGCTATGCTGGAGGAGGAGGGCCAGCACCCCAAATCAGATGGTCCCACAAGGAGATGTGGGACCAGGGTTTCCTTCCCTGGACCAGCACAGAAGGAGGCAGTTCATGCCTACGTGTGTCATTAACCTCAAAACCCAAGTTAGCAAGTCTTGTCTGTGGACTAGCAGGGCTCCAAGGGTGAGGGTTTGGCAGTTTGCCTTTGTTCAAGTCCATGCTGCTCTTTTCTCAGTCAGCCCTCTGTGTTTTTGCACTCTGTGAAGGGAGACAGGAAGGGGCGTCATTAGCTGTGAAGTTAAAAAGGTCACATCCCTTTTGCTACCTGCTGATTTGTGCTCTCCAGGACAGTCCAGGCAGGTTTCTGGGGCTTGCTTTCCAAACTCCTCCTTTTTAGCCGTTTGCTGGCTCATCTCTGAGCATTGGTGCTCAGTCCTGAAGGAGTATTGCTTTGGAAGCACCCGAGCAGGGTGAGGCTCCCCGTGGACAGCTGACCTTGAAACTTGGCCCTCATGGACAGCATCACTGCCAAACTGAGCCCAAACCAACCAGGTGATAGATGTTGTCCTGGATGGCAAACCGGCATCTTCAAGCCCACCAAGAACCTGCTGAAAGTCCTTCCTCTTGCCAAACACCCAAAGCAAGCACTGCTCTCCAGGAAACCTTTGGAGAAAAGGAATTTTAACAGAATAAAGAAGACATGGAGGTGCTGGCTAAAGCAAGAAAAAGGCAAAAGGAATGAAAGAGGGAAAGCGAAAGCTGGGAATGGAAGGCTGTGTTGTGATGGGGAGGGTGTGAAGGGCCTCTCCACATGTGCAACAGGACATGAGCTATAGCAGGAGGCCTGGAGAGCTCCATGTCCCCCAGGCACTGCAACAAAGAGGTCCCCTTGAGTCTGAGGTGAGTTTGAGGAGATGCTGCTGCAGGGACTTGAATGTTCCTGGCCTCTCCTTCAAGGTAGGACTTGACATTTGAACTAATGAAGCTGAGACCAAAATCTATGTTCAAGGACAGGGCAGGGCATGGTTCAGGAAGAGGGATGTTGCCTGCAGTGCAGAGGGAGCAGAGGTGCAAGGGAAGGCAAGCAGTGTCAGAGAGAGCAGCAGCCAGAGCAGTCTGGAGAGAAGGGATGTGCTTGTGAGTACTGTGAGGTCTCAAACCTGCCCCAGTGCTGCTGCCCCTCTGCTGTCATTCCTTCTTTCTTGTCCATGATCCCATTGCTCATCAGTTTTCCTCTCCATCTGTCGTTCACTCTCCTCTGTTGGACTGATCTGAATGGGTTTTTAAGAGCTAATGGAATAGAATCACCAACAGAAACTGGCTGATGTTGTCACTGTTCCTGCTGTCACACTGTGTGTCACTGTCACAGAAAGCAAAGGCCTTTAAACATTTCTGTTTGCCAGCACTGTATTGCACCACCTCTTTCCTTGTTCCTCTGTCACCCCAAAGCCCATGGGGTACCCAGGGAAAGGCCCCCTGTCCCACAAGGAGTATTGACCTTGAAGGCACTGTTACTCTGCTCTTGGGCCACTCCAATTGTTCTCCCCACCCTTTCTCTGGTTTCCTTTTATCTTGCTTTATTTTCCAGCCCTCATCACGTCCTCTCATCCCTTCCTCTGCCCTGCAGCACCTGCATGCCCTGTGCAAAGCCTTGGTGGCTGTATGCTGGATGGGGCTCCCCCATGACAGCCAAAACCCTTTTCCCCCCAGTATGGTTCTTTTGGGTTCTCCTTCCAAAGCCATGACATTGGTGGTCTGTTCCCTGCTCCCTGTGACACACACTGACCCAGCTCTGTGCTGCCTCAGGGAGATGCTGCCCCTGAGATGCCTCCTCTCCCACGGATCTAGGTGGCTGTCAGTCCCAAGAGGATTGCAGTTCCCAGCCCAGTTCTCACTGAGCTTTCTTGGGAGACCTCTGGGAATCTGGGAGTGGAAAAATGGGGAGTAGGGTGACATTTTCATTCTGCTGAGAAACCCAAACCCCCCCAGAATTTGGAGGGGTTGAACATCTTGCCTAAGAGCTTCATGGGAGGGAGGGAGCTGGGACACAGGCCCTGTAGATGCCCGTGATCATGTGCATTGGGATAAAACTGTCAGCTTGAACATCAGCCTGTCTAATAAAACCTGATATTTTCCAAACACACTCCCTGGAGATGATTGTTTTGTTTCTCCTCCTGGTGTGGGAGAGAGCACTGGGACTGGGGTGGCTGAGGGTGGGGGCAGCTGCAGGGAGCAAGGCAGAAATCCCATCTCCTTCCCTGTACCCCAGCTTTGGCCTCTGTCCCTTGCACGGGACCTGCCAGCCATGCCTGAGTCATTTGGCTGCTTTTCCAACCTGTCTCCTTGTGCCATATAGGCAAAGTGAACCCCATCTCCTTTTCTTTGTGCCTCAGAGCAGTGTGATCCTCACTGGTGAGGATCCCACCTGCCTCAGCACATGGTGTCTGGACACCGTGACAGAAGGCAGGGGTCAGGGACTATGGAGAACCCAGGATTGGGGATCACAGCAGAGGCCAGGGGATTTGGGATCATGGACGAAGGCAGGGATCTGAGGAACATGGAGGAGCATGGAGGACGAGCATGGAGGAGGACAGGGGGGTTGGGATCCCAGCAGAGGGCAGGGGGTCAGGGACCATGGAGGAAAGAGGGGGGTTTGTCCTCGTCCATTGAGGAGGACAGGGATTTGGGGACCATGGAGGAAGGCAGGAGTGGAGTACCATAGAGGAGGATGGGGGCTGGGGACCATGGAGGAGGACAAAGGGTGGGGGCCTACAGTGTACAGCAGGGGCTCTCAGCAGCCACCCAGCGAGGGGCGGATGGAGATACCCTCCCACCAGCGACTGGGGCTCATGCAAACTGCTCATTATAACCCTATTCCCAGCCTGTCTGTCTGTCTTTCTTTCCAACTATCTGTCTCACTCACTAATCAAAGAAGAGTGTTCCAAGAAAGCTGGAAGAAGAGAAGGAATGTCTCATTTGGCTGTGGCTTCCTTTGGAAAGTCTGGAAAAACTGTGGCATCTCGACGTGCATGAAGGTCTGCCTGGCGAGAAGCACATTTTCCTTTCAAAGCTGCTGTAAAGATGTGAATCATGAGCCGGTAACGCTCCTGGCAGTGCGAGCCCCAATTCCACTGAGACATGGTGCTGGCAGCGGCTCTGCTGTATCTCTTGGACGGAAAAGACAAACATTTATCATAGTGACACTGCTGGGGAAGAGCTGCCGGTGCTGCCGAGAGCCTGGTGGCTGCTGGATCCTGCCAGTGCCCACCAAGTTTTCTGGAGGTCTCCTGAAGTTCCTCAAACACCAGCCAAGGGGTTTACAGTCCCTTTTGCTTGTCCTCCACCATCTCAGTCCCTCGGTGGCATCTCTTGCAGGCACGAAAATATCCTGCGTCCAACCATCAGAAAAAGAAAAAAAGCTTTTGGAAAGGTCTGCAGGGAGCTGGGGGGAGCCCTGGTGCTTTGCCTGCTGCACGGTGGAGGTCCCCACCCAGCCTGTTTTCTGCTGTTCCCATGCATCCAATGCTGGGGCCAAACTCCTTCCAAACCTTGCCTCCCAAAACTCCCTGTGCTGCAATTGCAAGACCCCAGTGGCTGTGATGTTTATGAAGCCACACACCCTCTGCCCAAGTGGTCCCAAAAATCTGCCTGCCTGGCTGTCCAACACACAAGAGAGTTGGGGCTGTCACTCTCCCTGCTGGCAGCAGATGCCTGACTGGTTCAAGCTAACATTTACAGCTCCTGGAGCAAACAAAACACCCCTTCCATGTAAGTCCCTCCTTCTGTCTGTGGAATTTCATGTAGCCCCAAGAGCACCCTGGCTTGCACAGACCCCAGCCCTCTGGCATCCCTTCCCAGGACAGGGTCTAGGCTCAGGCTTGGAGTTGGAAGAGTTTCAACATTAAGTGTGAATGTGCAGTGTGTGGATTCAGGACATGTCAGACAGACACCTCCCACCTCAAACCAGAGCACTGAGGTCAGTTTGTGTCTGTGGAGAAACCCAAAATCAACACATTTTGCCCAAGGTGTGCAGGACAGTGGACCAGGAAGGCAAGTAAAGCTGTGTCCTGAAGAGTGTGCAGGGACTTTGGGAACACTTCCCTTGGTTGACACAAATGGAGTCACAGGTTGGAGAAGCCATCTAAGATCATCAAATCCAGCTGTTAATCCCAAACTACCAAGGCCACCACCAAACCATGTCCCCGAGTGCCACACCCACGCATCTCCATGGGAGAAGGATTTGCAGGCTGCAAAGGGGTTCAGACCCAGAACTGGGGTTTGCACGTGACATTGGTGTTTCCTGGAGGAGACAGGGTGAAGGAATGGGAGCAAGCCCGCTTCTGGAGCTGTCTGCCTTGGGAAAAGGAATGTCCAAAAGGACCATCTGCTTGAGGGAGATAGGAAAAGCCTGGATATTGGTCCCAAGGGATCACCACTTGCTTTAGTACACCTACATCATATTCAGGGCAAGCATCAGAGGAGCCAGAGCAGCCTGGAGCACTGAGATGGGGATTTTCACTCCATGAGGTGTCCAGCAAATGTTACCCCTGAAAAATGGTGGGGTGGTGGGTGGTGGTCCAGGGCCTGGGGGTACCTCTAAGCAGAGCAGAGGCTGGAGGGATGACAGGGTGCTCACATGCTGCTGTCCCAGGCCAGGAGCTGCTACAGCCCAGGCAGCAACTTGGTGCCACATCACAGTGAATTCCCAGCAGTTACTCTATGGATGCCCAGCACGGACTGGAGCATTCAGCTGCTCCTTCTCTAATGCATTCTTTAGTGGTCATTTAATTACAGGATGCAAAGATGAGCTGTTCCAAAATACTCATGTACCTGTGCAAAACTTGCAATGAGCAATTAGTTCTGCTAATGAGAGAGGGAGTCACGGTATCAACAACAGAAATCCATCAGCATCCTGGCAAACCCGCAATCCACCCTAACCCACATGGACTGCTCTGATCTGGAATTATCCCAGTAGGCTCTTGGGGCAGAGGGAGGGAAAATGGAATGTGGGTGAGATGGCAACAAGTGGCAAATTCCTACCCACACAAGAGACAAGAGGTGTCCAAACCCACCTGTATTCCCATCAAAGGCTGTTGGAGTGAATGGGAAGGGGGTGCTGGGGCCACCACCACTTCAGCTCTGGATCAAAATTCAGCAGCACAGGGAAGGCCCTTGCTTCCTTGTGACTTTCCAGGGCCATTGGCCTGGGGATGAGAGCTGCTGGGGCTGAGCATGCAAACCGAGCACTGCCAGGGCAGGGAATGTTGCCGGCTGCTTCCCGGTAGCTGTGATTAATTGTTGTTAATAATAAATTCAGCACTTCTATGCAGGACGCAGAAGTGCTTAGGCAGAAGCCCAGCTCCCATCCTACCTGTCATTAAAAAACATTGCAATTAAGCTCTACTGGAAGGAAATACAAGTAAATGCATCCTCTGTAAGTGGCTTCAGGTTTCCACAGACATCTGTGTCCCCTGTTTCCTCTTCGGCTGGCCGAGCTGCTTCTGTTTTCTCTCTTCCCATGACCTATACATTGCTTTTTCTCCTTAATCCTGCCCACAGCTCCCAAAGGTGAGGGCTGGACAGGGAAGAAAGGAACCCCAGCTGCCTCTGACCCATTGCCACCAGTGGAAAGTTCATGTCAGCTGCAGCTGCAGCCCCAGCCCCAGCCAAAATCAAGGCTGTGCTCTGAGTATCTGCTCACCTAGTTGGATCCTGATACTCTCTTTGGTCCTCTGTGTGGGCAGAAATCCAAATGCTTCAGCAAGAGGAAGGGGTGCTACTGCCCCAATAGAAAGCATTTAACAAGTTATTTCCACTTTGCAGCAGATCTGGATGGGATTTTCAGCAGCTGAGACCTACTTCTGCTTAGGTGGATGGTGACAGACTCAGCCAAATGCTCCAGGAGAGGCAGCCCCGGCCTCCAACCCTGCAGGGCCCGGCACAGCCTGAGCTCTGTGGCAGAGCTGTGCTGACAAGCACAATTATGTTGCAAAGCTGAACAGGCTGCGGGGTTATTGTATCCCACGACAAGGTTTTCCCATGGCATTCTCCCCATTTTACTCCAGCTGTGGTTCTTCACCTGGAAAAGGATGAGGCAGGATGTTAGAGGTGAGACATGGGGCAGGTGGTGATGGCCTGAGCCAGAGGACACCGAGAGGAACTGTGGTGGCAGGGCCTGAAGGGACAACCTCTTCTGCCTCTCCCCAGCAACCAACGGGACTGTGAGGCAGCCAGAAGTTGTGGTTAAAGTTTAGGGAATGCCAGGAGAGGCAGGTGGGAGTGACAGCCACATACAGCCAAGTCTGCTGGGTCATTGTGTAGCCAGAGTCCCCGTTAGGTCCTTAAAGCCTGGGAAAAGGCAAAAAACCAAGAGAAGACTTAGGGCAAGGGAGCTGTAGATAAAAAGGGGCAGCAAGATAAAAATAAACTTGGTGTCAAGGATGATACCAGTGCCAGGAATATTACACTGAAAATTTTGGACCTGGGGGGAAAAAGATCATGTGAAAGGTGTCCTGAGTGCCAAAGCTGGCATTCCAGAGCCATGAAGGATCCTGGCAGAATCACAGAGAGTCAGGATGGATAGGCAGGGCAAAGGGGCACCAGGTGTGCCTAAATTTGGGCAGATCTGGGGCTCTGGCAGCTGCAGGGCCTGGCTAGCTGGAGGTCTGGGATGCAACGTGAGGACTGTGGGTGCTGAGTGGAAGGAGCAGTGACAAGAGTGCCCACACCACACTGTGGCTCTGGACACATGCCTGGGCTCTGCTGGTGCAGCTGAGGAGGGAAAGGTTTTGCTGGGATCATGGTGCTGATGAACACAGGGTTTTTCCCCTGCTGCTTGCAAACATCGTCATCATGTACATAAACACAAAATGCCAAAATGTGAGTCAGCCCAATGGCAGTTTGGCTCCTGCACCAAGAGCCTGATAAATGGTGGAACCGGACCTTGCAGAGGGGATTCATTCCTCTTTTGGGGGTTTCAAAAGTTGTTTCATGGCAGGTACAATATACTCATAAGATATAAGAAAAAAAAAATTTAAAAAAATATAAAACAGGATTTTTTTTTCTCCCCAATTAGTTGCTCTCTATTTGGAAGGAGAAACCTTTCAGTCTCAAGTAGTGGTCAAACATACTTTTTTTAGAGATGAAAAAATTGCAGACAGTATTTGCATGTGAGCCATAGATTCAGATTTTATGAAGGTGGTGTTTTTTCAATATTTGCTGAATAAGTTCTGTGGCCCAGTGCTGTGATCCAGCATAACAAAAGGTCCTATTCACACAAAGGAGCAGATCTGAGACCACTTCATGAATCTTAATTCCTGGATTTCTCAGGGGTTTTTTTCAAACATAAAGGATCCCAATGAGCCGATTATGCAGACCTTGATGTGATGTCATTTTTCGATTAAAAAGGTATAGTTTAAACTCTGCTCTGTAAATAGCCTGGCCTTCACTTCTATCTCCAGGTGTCAATAATCCCATGAGGGTCAGCAAAACCAACCACAGATATAAAGTTGAGTGTGTGCGAAAAGTGTCTGCAGGATTGAGGCCAGCGATTGCAAAACAGTTTAAACTATAATCCTCCATTTCCATTAGTTTCTTGAAAAACTCCTGCTATGTGCTTGAAATCCTTCCTGTTTTGTTGAGCCAAAGGTGATTTTTCTCCCCAGCAGCCTGAGCACAAACCTTCCCGCTGGTTTTATGTTGTCAGGCTTCAAAAATCACATTTCCCACTAAGGACATTCTGCCCTTTTCACTGAAAGAGCTTGACATTGACATCTATCGTGTAAACAAAGTTAATTAAAGACAGTTATTACTTGCTAGACATAAAAGTCTTCCAACCTCACAGTCCAGTAAATTTGGCTGCTTTTGGTAAGTGAAGCTTTGTGCTGCCCCTATTCTGTAGAAGCACTGAATACATTTCCAGCCTAAGAGGTTTCTTTAGCCCTGTTATCTCTTTATTTTCTGTAAGATTTGAGGCCTATAAAAGGGACTTCTTTCAGTCCATGGTGTTTGCCACATCTTTGCCTTGAGATGCAGGAGGAGGATGGAGCAGCCTAGACCATCCCTGCTGTCAGCTCCATGCTGCTGCAGCACCCACAGGCACTGGGAGCATCCTTCATTCCTGGGTATCGCATTTTCAGCCTAATACATAATTTAAACTAGATCTCAGCCCAAAAATTCTACATCTGCATCCTCTCCTAGGACATTGAGCAGTGCAGAGGTGGTGGGCTCCAGGCAGTGGCCACCTGAAGCTCTGTTTTGTGGGAGAAAGAAGTATCCTCCCACTAAGCTGTCACTGTTGTGTGTTGCCTTTTTGGGAAAATGAAGGCAGCGACTCTGTGTTGCTGAAGTTTCCATGGTTAGAGAAGCACAACTGCTCATCTAGGGACAGAGGTGGGCTGTGGGCTGGTTTGCACTCAGGCTGAGGTTAGGAAGATGATAATCTCTCCAAGAGCCTTGCCCACATTTCTGGCTTGGAAGCAGGAGTTTGAGGCTGTAGCAAAGTTATGGACTTGGTGCCTCCTGGTCTGAGCAGTGCAGCTAGAGGGGTGAGACAGGGCAGGAAGAAAAATTAGATAAAAATCCATACACCTCCACGCAAAGTGTCTCTAAAGGAGTCCATGGGACTTGACTGTGAACTGAATGCAATGAGAAAAGGAAGCAAGAGATCCAGATGAAGGACAAATTATTCATTAAGAGCTTAAATGGTCCAAATAAAGAATCAAACATGGCAATAGTTATTTGAGTTAGAATGAGACTTAATGAATATGTGTTACAACTCTGAAAGGGGAATAGAATATTTTCTCTGCTCTTCAACAGAGACAAAGCTGAAGAAGGAATGGAAACAAGGATGGTAAAAGGGGATAAATGAACAGACAGGAAAAAGCCACTTAGAATAATCAATCTACTTCTCAGCCCCTACTTCACTAGTGTATGGCTGGAGCCTTTTCTCTTTCTCTGGCCACATGTCTCTGCCTCCCAAAATCACTGCAGAAGTGTGGAAAATCCTTCAGCTGAAGATGGTGGGATACCTTACTTTAATATTTTCAGCCAGGCTTCAGTTTTGTATCCCTTCCAACAACAGGTTCTCCAGGTACCCAGGAATTTAACATTAATAACTGAGATGTTTTGACTGAACACATAAGACACACAATGGGCTTGTTTGTTTGGTTTTTTGTTTGGACTGAAGAAATACTGAGAGGCAGTTTCAACTCCTGGTTTTGTTTTTCAAATGTTCTAGAAATTAATTTCCCAAAAAAATAGACAAGATGTGGGACAGTTTTAGGCATGAAATCACACATAGTAGCACCGTCTTTACCAAGTTCCCTTTGGTGAATAACTCATCTCTCTGAATCTACCAAGCAACCTCTGAGCAGTTCTCACAGGTACAAATCACTCAGAGCTTCTGAAAGCTGCAGTCTGGAGGAAACTTTGGTGGGAAATTGCTGGAAAGCCTGCCATGGGATTTTCCCTGGCTGTTCCCCTGAGAGTTTAATGTGTGCCACAAAGCACAGGGGTGTGATTTTTGCTTATTGACAGGGACTGTTGTCCCATTCACCCAACTCAAGGAGATTCCCGCTTTATAAAAGGATTAGGGTCCCATTCCTAAATCCTGGTAACATTTAGCCAATAAATGCTGGATTGTACCATTTCTCCCTCTGTGACCTTTCACTGTGTTCTATGTGCCACCTTGTCCTGCTCCCCAACTCCCCCTTTTAACAAATATTTGCTGTGTTTTGAGTTCTCAGAACCACTCTTCCCCTTTCCCTGTGGAAGCAAGCATTCCCTCTTACCTCTGTCAGTAGGTATTTATGTACTTGCCCCATCCACAACCAGCAGGACCCAGTCCTGAGTAACTTCACACTTTATTTCCACAATACACCACAACTGTCAGGGCAGCACTACAGGTAAAAAGGCCTGGAGAATGTGATAATCACCTCTGCCAAAGTGTTAGGTTTTAGTGTTCTCAGCAACATTTTCTTCCCATTTTGTTTCCTCTGGAAACAGAACAAGGCACATGGCACAAACATGCATTCATGCTCAGTTTTAAACATGAGTTTTTGGAAGGTGTTTGCTTTCACCTTCAACCCAGTCTAGTGGAAGGTGTTTCTGCCACAGTAGGGGGTAGGAATGGGATGATCTTTAAAGTCCCTTCCAACCCAAACCATTCCATGATTGTTTGATTCTATAAATTGCACTGTATAAATTTTTCTCATTTCATCCAAGTCTCAATCCTACCACCACAACAATAAATTGAAGTAATAACTGGTTCCTGTGTGTGTAGACAAAAGTGAACATTTTCCAAGCTTGAGAACATAGAAGTGTGTAGAAATTGTCTTAAATACAAACTAAAAATTGATATAATAGTTTCTCAATGCCTTCTGCTTCATAGTTGTCACAACATTGCTAAGTTGCTGAGATACATCTGCTCTACTGAAGGAGTAAGGGTCATGTATCTTTCTGGATGTCACTGGAGCTGCAGCCACACAGGTGAAGTCCTGGCTATAGGTGAGAAGAACGTTCACTTCAAATCTTTTGGGGAAAACAAAGTGCACCAGAAATCCAATATTACTGAGTTTGGTTATTTTTTTAAAAAAATGTTGGCACCCACAGGGCAGAATAACAGATTTGTGGCTAAAATAGAGCCAGGGAAAGAGCAAGTGAATCTATTCAGGGATGCAGATGGGAACACTCTGCTTGGCTCAGACACCAATGGCTCTCACCAGATCCATTCCCAGCTCAGCCGTGCTCGGGGTCACCTTTCCATCGCGGATCAACCAAGACGAGGGATCAGGTCACAGAAATGCCCCAGCAATTCTCTTCTTCCCAGAAATCTAAATTTAAAAAGGGCTTAGTGCACACATAGCAAATGTTTCACGAAGTTTTAAGTTGTGTAATTGCTTGTGGCACATGCAATTCCTTAGCTGGAGTTTTCTGTGGATTTGCAGCAGGTCTTCCTTCCAGATCTGCAGTGTGTGCATGAGGTGACTGCATAATCCTGTAATTACACCTGTAAATCCTCACCCCCACCTCTTTTCAACTGAATAATCCAAACCACTAAATATAAAACATGTTTCAATTTGCAACTGCATCATTGCAAAAATCCAAAAATGGTAAAATTGTGTGTTGCAACTTTCACACCTGTTGCAGAAATGACAACATTTTCAAGTAACTACAGTTTCCTCCATAGTACTGCAGGAAAATCCTGTGCCAAGGATCACATTTCGTCTGCCCATGCTTTGAAAGCATTACTGATTTTTGTCTGCCCGTTGGAATGGCCATTCCTTGTGGAAAATAGAGCCAGTTCAGACATATTTAATGGAATCACCAGAGAGAGTAGTTTGCTTGGACCAGGAAGAACATGACACCATCCTGCAGGATGGAAAAGGGAAGGGAAGGGAAAAGGGAAAAGGAAACCAGGAGCACTTATGGCAAGGGGGCACCCCAGTGTTGTTTGACAATGGGGGTCCTATTGTAGGTTGCCAAATGCCACAGATGCTCATTTGCAAGAGAAAAAACTGCAGAGCTTGAGAAAGGCAGATCTCGTGAATTCACATTATCCTCATTCTTCTACTTCTTGTCCTGACTTGGAGCCACAGAAAATCCTCTCTCATTTGCATCACATAGGACTATTTTTATGCACCTTTTCACTGCCTTCTACCTACTCATGAAGTCCTGCTGATGACTTTAGTGTCACTTACTACTATTTGACTGCAGCTCTTGGTCATTTCCCCAGGTTTTTTGCTGTTTTATGCTGTGCTATAAAGCAGAGTTACGTCATGGCAGCAGGACTGACTCAGCTCTACCTCGGGAATACTGGTAGCTGATCTCTAGTCAGTGTTTTAGAGCTTCTACCATGTTTTCTTGCCACTTTTTCCTAATGGCTTAAGATTTTGCTTCAGTTTGGTTATAGCCTGCTCATTGTCTCCATAATTCCTGAGTATGTCCTGAGACACTGCAAGCAGGTGGAGCGGGAGCTTGATGCTGGGCTAGGCTAGGTGACATCAATGACTGCCACATAAAGTCCTTTTCTTGCTCTTTATTCCTTGGGACTTCCACATCCACACAGTCATAGCGACCCTAACACTCCTATTTTGAATAAGAAAGTGCCTTTTACTTCCGTTTTTTTTTTCCCCCAGCAGCAGAGTGCCACGCAAGTCCTTGCACTGAGTGTTTGTAGCTATAAGAGCATGTCAGATGTGGCTGTATTTGCAGACAACAGTGGTACTTCCTCTCTTTGGAAATGGAGCAAGTTTCTATTTTGGGCTGTGCTGACTCAAGGGTGAGGTACCCAAGCTGATTCAGCAATTTGGCAAGTGAGGAGAACTTCTGGTTTGATTGGAACGAGCAATAAATTCAAGTTTGTCTTCACCTTAAAGAAATGTATGTTTGAGTGAAGCCACCGCCTGGTGGCAGACATTTTGTCAGATAAGTGGAATATTCTGCATTGCTTTTGGCAAAAAGACCACTCCAATGAGACAGCCATAAAGCCTGCAAGTAAAACCCTGGTCCCAGGGGAGTCAGAGATTTCCACTCATCCAGACTGGGATCTATCCTCTCTCTTGAGTCACATAAAAAGATTTTCTACTGTTTACTTGCTTATTTAATCTGTGCATCTCATCTGAGATATGAAATCCTCTCAGTGATATGAATAAATTGAATAGCAATTTCAGAAGGATGAAAATATAGAACACAAAACCAACCTGGCCACTGCAAGGAAGTGAGAATGCACTACCCACTTACTCAGCTTCCGTGGGTTCATATGGAACAGATGTCAAAGGTAACCTTTGTGCTCTTCTGCTATGGAAAAATGAAATAAACATCGTGACACTTTATAGTTTTTAAAACCATGGAGGAATAACAGTCTTTCACAATATTTGCCAACGTTTACCTGTTAGTCTGTGAACAGAAGCCAGAAGATTTGTTGAGTTTTGGTTTTCCTAAATGAGTTCTTTCACCTGGAGGCTTCCGGGATTCAAAACAAAGCTTGCAATGAATGCTCCACATGTCAATAAGGATGAAGATACAGAAGGTTGTCAGAAAGTGAGATCTTTCTATTTATCAAGGCAAGATAGCATGAAACGGGGCATTTGAGCTGTCTCCCTTGAGCCCCCTTCTGTCTGTGGATGGTCCAAACAGGTTTTAACATATTTGCCTCCATCTTTATGCTGTATTTATGCCAATAACTCCCACAGTCCCCACCCATGGCATCCATGATGCCTGTTCCTTCAGGCTGCAAGTTCTTCCTTTGGCAGCACACAACAAAAGCTGCAAACCTTCAAAGACCCTTCCTCCTCCCCAGCTACAGCAACCCCGCTGGCATTAAGGCACACCGTAGTTCCAGCCAGCCGTTCCCATGTCGTGTTCTCCTGCCTCGTGAAGGCGGTTTGCAAAGTCTAAAAAAGTATCATGTGGGCTGTCACATTTCAGAGCCCCCTAAATAGCTTTGCGTGCCTCCATCAGATAAGCAGTGAAGTACAATATTATGAACGTCAAACAACAGCTCATCATTACAGCTGACAAAGCTTGTTCCTCTGAGAGGGGAAGTAAATTCAGTTCCACAGACTAAATGTGTATATTTACTGGCTTGAAGTTAAAAGAACTCTGCAAGGAGGATTTGCATTTGCCCAGCTATTGCTCTGTGAAATATTTCCTCTCACTCAGTCTGTGAGAAAGGAAACCAGTCACAGAGTACTTTGGAAGGGTGGTCAGAGTTCTCCACAGGGCACCAGCACAATCAAGTCCAGAATGAACCCAGGACTCAAGATCCAGACTGCATGGAGGCTCCCAGCTCTACCAGGATGGCTCATTGTGGTCCCTAAGAAAGTGATCCAGAGGAAGCATCTTCCTTAAAGAATGTCACAGTAATGACCCACTCAGGTGCTGCCTTAGAGGGACACCTTAAGGCAGCACCTTAGGCTGTGGCTGTTACACCCGTGCTGGATAAAAACAGATCAGAAGGTGGTGGTGGTGAGGAAACAACAAATACAACCTCAAACCACTTGTTGCTCTCTAAAACAAATCTCAGTCACACTTAAAATGAACCCAAGCATCACTGGTGTTCGTGGTTTTCTGCTTCATGTATTTAATCTGCTACTTGAATTTGACAGAGAAAAATGTACACAATAAAAGCAAAGTAAAATTAAAAATTCAGTGTTTCAGGAGACAGCATGAGATCTGTCCCAGCCAGAGCTAATGAAAGTGAAGAGAACTGTTCCTTGACTACACATTCAGGGTGTTTCCATGGAACTTGATAATGACAGGGGAAGGTGAGGAGTGGCTGGGCTGGTGAGTGTTGGGCGACTGTTCCACCCAAAAGATCAAGTGGAGGAGCTGGATGGGAGTCCACAGGTTAAAAGCCTAATGGGAGCTCCTTGGGGGAGCAAGGATTCTGCACAACCTTGAAACCCCCATGTGAAGCCTACCAAAGGAGAGTCTGTCAAGTCAGACGTCTCCTTCCATACCATCTCCCTCCTTTGAACCTGTAAACAAAAGCTAGGGAAGAGGAACTATTTTATTAGTGGAGATCAAAAGCTGCCTCTGACCAGTAACCAGACAAAATCTGGTATCATGTGGGTCACTGAGTGAGAACTTGTGATGTAGCCAGTATCTTTGATGTGATTCTGTTTATTCTAAGAACATACAAAGTACCACTTTATGGAGCGCGGGCGAAGAAGACAAAAAATCTATGCTGGAATTTCAGTACCTCTTAAATCTCTGAGTTCAAATCACCCAGCATAAATCTTACAGATTTGCATTAAAAAAATTAAAAACATGGGTAGTTTTACCTTAAATTCTCTGTCAATGAGGTAAAAAACTTATATCTTTTCCCACCATGCCTTTGAATCCTTGGAAACTGTTGCACTTCTTTAATCCTGCAGATTAAATAAATTCACCATTTTTGTATGATGTAAAAATGTAATTTAAAGTATATTTAGATGAATCAATAAAAAGGCTGGAAAGAAGTTTTAGTAAATTTATCAATTAATAGCCAAGCTCAGGAGGCCACCCTGCCTTTCTGCTCTATCAGCTCAGGGATTTCTCTCTTCCCAACAGTGTTTATGTAAGAGCTGCATGGTAAGCAGCACTTGCTATAAAATATTGATCAGCTGAGGCATTAGCTGGAATTCAAGAGACAACTATGTCACAGCAAAACCAGAACAATTATTGCTATTGATTGGAATTTTTCAGAGATTATTTTGATATTTGAGCATGTCAGGAAATACAAATTTCTTCTAAGTAATAATACTAGAAACATGTTATAGCATACAGGACATCTTTACAAAAGAAAAGGAAAATAGGGCAAGTTTCAATTTCAGTAATTGCGTGGCCACGGATTTTCTATTACTATTTTTGAAAATTAGTACAGAGAGTCATAGATCATTATGGCTGGAAAAGACCTCCAAAGTCATTGAGTCCAACCTTTGACCTAATACTACTGTGCCCACTAAACCATATTGTGAAGTACCATGTCCCCTTGTTTTTTGAACACTTCCAGGGGTGGTGACTCCACCACTGCTGTGGGCACCTTGTGTCAGTGTCTGATCATCTTTCCAGGGAAGAATTTTTCCCAGTATCTGAACTGGTCTTGGCACAACTCGAGGCTGTTTCATCCTGTCTCTTGTTACCTGGGAGCAGAGCACAACCCTTACCTGGCTGTCCTCGCCTGTCAGGGAGTTGTACAGAGCCAGAAGGTCCCCCCTGAGCCTCCTTTGCTCCAGGCTGAGCCCCTTCCCCAGCTCCCTCAGCTGCTCCTGGGGCTCCAGACACTCTTCACTTCTTCCTGGGGCTTCCCAGAACACTCTCCAGCCCCGCAATGTCTGTCTCGTCTTGAGGGGCCGAAAACTTACCCTGGGATTGGAGGTGCTCCAGCACCGGGGATGGTCACTGCCCTGGTCCCGCTAGCCACAATATTACTGTTATTAAATTAGCGCCATTTGCTTTATTTTACGGGATGCCGTGGTCTTCAGAGGAGAAGGGAGTGCAGGAGGAAGGACGGCTGGAGCGAAGTGGTTCGCTGGGGAAGGCTCACCTGGAAAAAAATAAATGGGATTCAGGGAAGGAGAAGCCACAGCAGGAAGAACTGGGGCTGGAGCTGAGGGGCTGAGAGGGATGAGGTGAGACCAGTTTGGGAACATCACCTGTGAGCAAGGGTGAGGGATGCAGAGCTGGGAAGAGGACAGGGAGCTATAGCACCAACAGAGAAGCCCTGTGAAGAAGGAAAGCCACGGTCCATCTGTGAGAAGAGATAATGAAACCGAGGGAGCGGTGCAGGCGAGATAGCGTCAGCCATAAACAAGCGGAGAACGAGGAGAAAAATAACCCAGCGAGTTTGCTGCGGGGCTCGGGCTGAATTGTTTGGTGAAGTGCGTGTTGTCTGCGCATGGCAAATGTCAGCCGGTGAGGAGGGCGGTGGCGGGGGCAGCCCGGGAACCCCGGCGCTCGGGCCCGCGGACAGTCCCCGCTAAGGTGCCTCCCGGCTGCCGCCACCCCTCGCTGTCCCGTCGCTGCCTCACGGAGAGTGCCATCGACATCACGCCCATCCCTCTCTGAGGGGACCGTCCCCGCTCCGGCCCGCGACCCTCGCACTGAGGCGGGAAGTGGGTGTTTGTGTGTAGGGGGGGGCGCGCTCCCGCCGCGCCGCCGCGCCCAATTGGCCAGCGGGGGCGCGCTCCCGCAGCCCCCCCGACCCTCCCCCGCGCCATGAGGAACATGGTGGCGGCCGCTTAAGCGCGTCCCCGCGCTCCCCTTCCTCCCCTCAGACGGGCGGGCGGGCGGAGCAGAGGAGCGTGGCTGCTGCTGCCGT
>VWZP01009188.1:64205-174630 GCA_013396995.1 Dicaeum eximium
AGCGGCGGGCGGCGGCAGCCCCGGCCCGGCTCGGCCCAGGCGAGGGGACTATGCGGCGCTGCCCCGGCGCGCAGTGTGCGGAGCCCGGCGAGCGGAGGATCGCCGCGGCGCTGCCCGGCCGCCCCTACGCGGCGGGGACCGGCGGAGACTAGAGGCGACTCTGCGAGGAGCCCGGTGGCTTCGGCAACCCCAGAGACCCAAGTCCGGCGCGGGCTCTTGAGGAGGAATTGACAACATGGCTTCCCCACCGCACCAGCAGCTGCTGCATCACCACAGCACCGAGGTGAGCTGCGACTCCAGCGGGGACAGCAACAGCGTGACGGTGAAAATCAACCCCAAGCAGCACCAGGGCTGCACCTCTTCCAAGCACTGCAAGTACAGCATCTCCTCCAGCTGCAGCTCGGGGGAGTCGGGGGGCGCCCGCCGAGCCGGCGGAGCGGGCGGCAGCGGCTCCGGCCTCCGCCGGCAGAAGAAACTGCCGCAGCTCTTCGAGAGGGCCTCTTCCAAGTGGTGGAACCCCAAGTTCGACTCCAACAACCTGGAGGAGGCTTGCATGGAGAGATGCTTCCCGCAGACCCAGCGTAGGTTTCGCTATGCCCTCTTCTACATCGGCGTGGCCTGTCTGCTCTGGGGCATCTACTTCGGCATACACATGAGAGAGAAACAGATTGTTTTCATGGTGCCGGCTCTGTGCTTCCTCCTGGTATGTGTAGCTTTTTTTGTGTTCACTTTCACTAAGACTTATGCCCGCCATTACGTATGGACTTCGCTGATACTCACCCTCCTGGTGTTTGCTCTGACCCTCGCTCCGCAGTTCCAGGCTCTGAAGCCTGTCTCAGGAAGTGGTGACATGTCCAACCGGACTCCCCCGGCAGATCCCACAGACACTTGTCTTTCTCAAGTGGGCAGTTTTTCTATGTGTATTGAAGTGCTCTTGTTGCTTTACACAGTGATGCACTTACCCTTGTATTTAAGCTTGTTTCTGGGACTGTCATACTCGGTCCTCTTTGAGACCTTTGGTTATCACTTCCGTGATGAGAACTGTTTCACACCTCTGGGAGCTGGTGCAGTTTACTGGGAGCTGTTGAGTAAAGCCTTCCTGCACATCTGCATCCACGCCATCGGTATTCATTTATTTATCATGTCCGAAGTCAGATCAAGAAGCACATTCCTGAAAGTGGGGCAATCCATCATGCATGGAAAAGACTTGGAAGTGGAAAAAGCCCTGAAAGAGAGGATGATTCATTCTGTTATGCCAAGAATAATAGCCGATGACTTAATGAAGCAGGGGGATGATGAAAGTGAAAACTCCATCAAACGTCATTCCACCTCAAGCCCCAAAAACAGGAAGAAGAAGCCCTCCATACAGAAAACCCCCATAATATTCCGTCCTTTTAAAATGCAGCAGATAGAGCAGGTGAGCATTTTGTTCGCAGATATTGTTGGCTTCACGAAAATGAGCGCCAACAAATCAGCCCACGCCCTGGTGGGACTCCTGAATGACCTCTTTGGACGCTTTGACCGTCTGTGTGAGGACACTAAATGTGAGAAGATCAGCACTTTGGGAGACTGTTACTACTGCGTGGCCGGCTGCCCCGAGCCCCGGGCAGATCATGCCTACTGCTGCATCGAGATGGGCTTGGGGATGATCAAAGCCATTGAGCAGTTCTGCCAGGAGAAGAAAGAAATGGTGAACATGAGAGTCGGTGTTCACACCGGGACAGTCCTGTGTGGCATTTTAGGAATGAGGAGGTTCAAGTTTGATGTGTGGTCCAATGATGTCAATTTGGCCAATCTGATGGAGCAGCTTGGGGTGGCTGGGAAGGTCCATATTTCGGAAGCTACTGCCAAATACTTGGATGATCGTTATGAAATGGAGGATGGAAAGGTGGTTGAGCGTGTCGGTCAGAGCGTGGTAGCCGACCAGTTAAAAGGTACGTGCTTTTATTTTTTGCTTGGTTTTCTTTTGTGAGGGAGCAGAGTTGCCCCAGTGCCTGCTCTGTGCTTGCTGACCGTGTTTTACGTTTAAGTCCGTGTGCTGATGATCACAAACACCAGGGGAATTACAGGATAAAAGATGCCACGGAGATAAGCGTGAAAGATCATCTGTGGGACTCGACATAGGTTCAGTGCCCCTTCTGAACGTTGCCTTGTAGGGAGGAGAAGGTTCATGTGTTTGCTGTCTGCAAGAGGGTTTTGTTTTACTGTTGTGTGTCATCCTTTAATTCAGTAAGTAAACTTGTTAATTGACTTCATGTGCCATACAGAGAGCATATGTGTTTTGCAAAATTATGTATATCTGTGAAAAGGTTTTTTTTTGGCATCGGGAGAGTTGGGACTGCGAAGGCATTTGGGAAAAATGACAGCTGGATTCACAGAAAGAAATGAGCACTGTAGATTTGGCAGTTTGATATGGCAAGTTGTTGCAGTTTGGAGTTAGGCTGGAAAAAGTTACTCAGGTGGCTCAGTGAGCTGGCAGATGCTCTCATTTCTGCAGCTCGAGGGATCTGGGGATGAAACGGCAAATTTGCCTTTTGGAGAAGAAAACGAAGGATCCTTCAGTTCCCCTTGGTTAAGAGTCTGATTTTCATTTTCCTACAATGTTAATTTTGAAGTGAAACTCTTGGCTGCTTTCTAGCAGCACTTAGAGGCGCGTGCAGGAGGGTTGTACGAGCTGAGGATTTAATTGTCTCTTTTGTCAAAGCTGTGTCTCTTCAGTGGCGTGCCTTTGTCTCACAGAGAGATTGTTGTCTGCAGTGCTCTTAGTCCAAGGTGGGGAGCAGATGGATCTAAATGGGAGTGGAATATGTAACAAACCCTGTTGTGGTCTTTGAATTTATTCGTTCTGCTTATAAAAGTACCCATTTTGATGAAGCAAGCTGGAAAACTGAGTGGAAGAACCCGAAGGAGTCATAAACTGGCATTGTGATGGGGGAAGGAGGTATTTGTGGCAACAAACACAAAAGGAGGCCAGGCTGGTGGTAGAAAGGTCAGTGAATAAGGACGTGGGGAGAGCACTGCAGAGCAGTGGTGGCAGTGGCAGCTGCTTGCCCCTGGCAGATGCTTGTTTTGATGTGACACAAAAACTTATTTTTGGTGAGCGAGTTGTCCGCATGCATACGGCAGCGGGGCTGCAGCGGGAGGCTTACGGCAAGCAGCGACATCGGCAGTGACATTGGTGCCTGGGAGCCACAGGGCTGGAGCACATGTGTGTCCCTGGGCTTTGGCTTTCTGTTTAGCTTCTAAAAATACAAATTCAGTTAATTTCTTTGAAAAGTGTTGACACTGATGTATTTCAGTGGGAGTGTGCTTTCAAGAAAACAGCAGCAGACATAACCTCGTTGTTACTCTGAGATGAATTTCACTGTTCTAATGGAAATAAATTGAACAGGTTGTAGAGAAACATCCCTGTGATATTTCCCCCTTCCGTGTACCTTTACAGCCAAATGCAGTGTGAAACTGTGTTGTAGCAACAAATAAAATTCAGTATTTTTTGCTGCATTTATAACTGTTCTCTATTAATCCCAGACTGACATGAACTTAACTGTGGAGACTGGTGGTACTGCTCCTAAATATTCTTATTTATTTGTTTATATTTTCTACAAGATCCCAAGAGCAATTATACCACTTGCCAGCAGTGGGGTTTTCATGGTCTTTCTCAGACTTCTGTTCTGTCCTTGGCTGCATTTATCACGAGAGGGCACAGGCTGCTCTGCCTCCTCAGTACAGAGGTCTGGATTTTGCAGCTCTGAATGCCTTTCACAGCTCCTGCTTCAGCCAGGGTACTACAGATGAACAAACTGACATGCAGTCTAGATAAGATGAAATTTGCTTTGTGAACTGACATTTAATGGTCTCTTCTTACCCTGTAATGTAGCTATGAAAGCAGCTGGAGCATGTGGTAAGAATTACTTTAACAAGGAATATGGGTTGGGCTTTGCTTTTTCCCCATTTCCCTTCTGTATTTTTTTTACAGAACTGTAATCAGCTGCCATTTCTTACCAATGGCTTACGCAGAGGCTGTGTGTACTTCTAAGCCAGACAGACCTTTGCCATGACTGCCCTTAGCCACAGGTTTGTAGCACACTGATTCTGTTCCCTCCCATGCACAGACCCTCAGGGGACATGGTAGTTACTGGGTGCTTCAGAGCTGCCCATTTTTTCCTGTTTCCTTAGAACTTTGTTCTGCAGCCAGATTACTCATCTTATAGGTAAATGCCATCAGGGGAAAAAATACATCAAAGCCAATGATAAAAGCCATCAAACAGCAGTGCCACGGGCTGGTGTGTAGGATCTGCTGCAGGGGAGGGTTTTGTTAGGGAGCAGCTCTGAGATTTAATGAGGGAAACTGAGATTTCACCTCTTAATTAATTGATCTCTGCCAAGCACCTGCTCAGTTCTGTGAATGGAGGTGCTATTAGGGAGCTTTCCTTTACTGTTTTCCCTGAGAATCCGTTGATAGTAGCAATAGAGAAGAGGAAGTTTGTAGTGGTTGTTAAATTATCTCATACCCTGTACTCTCTTCAAGTATAAAAGTGCTGTACAGATAGCAGACATAAGCTTTGTTTCCCTACTAGTACTTCAATTCTCAGCTTCCTTTCAACCTTTGATATCTTAATTATATCCTATTTTTTATGCTGTATGTCTAGGATATTATCTCTTAATTGTCTGAGCTGCAGCAGTCATAGCTATCTCTGAGACTGAGTCAACAGGAGCAAGTAAACTCTTCAAAGAGCAGAGTAGGAGGTGCTGAGCACATGATGTCCACGTTCCACACGCTTCAGGACTTCTACCTAACATTGCTCCTGGAGCAGTCTTGGAACAAAAGCACCTCTGTGGCTGGAGCAGGTCAGGTGTGCCCCTGGAGCCAGTCCTTTGGCTCGCTTCACCCCGCAGGAATCCAGGTACAGCTCTCCAGCGTGCACCAAAGCAGAGTGTGGAGGAGTCACCTGGGCAAACTGCTTCAAAGCCCTACTCCCCTTTCCGTTTGAAATACTCAGCTTCATGTACCCCAAGTTGTCCTAGTGCTGCTCTTCCTGGTTTTTGGACATGAGGCAAAATGACATTTCTTTCTGTTTTATGGTTCATCTTCCTCCTTTGCTTCTTTGGCTCCTTAGTACAAGCAGTGGGGCCCTGGTATGTTCCCTCCAGTTTCTGACTTGGGAATTGGATAGATGGTGTCTAAAAGAAACCAACAAGGAGAGCTTGCCAATGTTGTGTTGCAATATTTTTGCCTATTTCTGACTGCTCTGTGTTTTAAGATTTCCTTAGACCCCCTGTTTTCGTGGTACCTGTTACCTTGGATGTGAAGGGACTGCAGGAGAGCAGTGTTGCAGTGAATTTTTGAGGTCTGCAGATAAACCCCAGCCATCAGTTCAATTATATCTTCCATAATAATTTTCCTGTAGGATTTTAGACAATTCACATTTTTCTGTTTTCTTGCACAGCTTCCTAGCAAATAAAGTTATTGAAGATTATGAGATACTGAGAGTCACATAACACAGGTTAATGTGTCCCTTTCGAGCTCTGGAGGCAGAGATCTTTTGGGATATAAAAAGTTCTGCTTATGGAAATATTTTTGTTTTGCTCTGTTCTTCTTGGTTGTTTGCATTTCTCTTTCTTGTTGCCTGGGAGGTCACAATATTGCTATTTACTAGCCAGCAACTCTTCCAGAAATACCAGGGTCACTGGCATCTTGTTTTTTGAGTGCTCAGAATAATCATGTTGGGGCAAGAATGCTTTCTCTGTGTTTATAGGGCATAGCACAGCAGAACCAAGATTTCATTTGGGGCCTCTCTGTGTGCACTGATACCCAAAATAATTCCTGAATTTTGTGCAACTAGACATCTCCTTGTTAAGTTTGCCTCAAGGAGTGGCTTTATTGCTGTATTCCTGTTGAAGGTCTTGATAATACAGCCATGCTTTTCTTTCTGATTTTGTCCCTTATTTCATCATGGAAAAAATGCTGAGGGATTTTTGTGCTCTCTGTCACCTGGCTGAGCCAGGGCTGGTGGCACAGGGAAGGTTGGCTTTCAGTTCACCTGTGGCCAGCAGTGACTGTTCCTGATAAAGCTTTTCAGAGATCTCCAGCTGATGTGCTGCTTTCACTGTTCTCTGTGTTTCTTTTAATACTTGCTAATAATTTTAAATGTTTCTTTAGTAATAAGTAAATTGGTTATAAAAATCACCATTTTGCTCAGTGGTTAGTCTGTGAATAGCCTGGCTCTTTACAGGGTGGCAGCCTGTGAGCCAGGGGATGCTTTTCCCGTGGCACATGGGATACAGCTCTGCTTGCTGTCTTGTTACTCCACTGCTGCTTCACGTTTTGGTTGCAGTGAACACGGTACAGCTGTTCCTGAAAGACAAAAATCTTGGGTCAGGTTATGAAGAGATAAATCATTGAATTTTTCTTCCCTTCCTCCCCTCTGCAGCTGGTCAGGGGAGAGCACCCCTGGCAGCACTGGAGTCTGCCCTGGCTCCTGTCCTTTCCCAGCACTGTGCACACAGGACCTGTAGCTGTCGTAGCTTCTGGAAGTTCAGAGGTAGATGAAAGATCAGGTGAAAGTTTTCCTTGGCTTTTTGAGCCCAGCCTGCTGGGCACAGTGTAAATCTAGAAGGCTTGTGCTTGTGCCAGCAGGATGGGTCTGCAGAGAGCTGCAGATTTAGCTTTGCTCTGGGGCTAAGGGCAGCTTTAGGCTTTAACAAGTGAGGGTTTGGGAGTCAGTGAGAGGAGTTAAGGTGCTTGTCTTGTGTCTTGCCAGCTGCTGTGCAGGTCCTTCTGTTCAGCTTCTGTTTTCATCATGTTCCATAAAAGTAAGTCTTTAGATACAGGCTTTTTATATTTATTGAACTGGCTTGTGACACACTGATTCTGGATTTCATGTGTTCTGATTTGATGATCAGGCAAAAATAGACAGAACAAATGGCCACTTTTTAAAAAAGTGGTACTTAAGTAAATACATGTATGTATTTTCACTTTCACACAAAGAGAATTTTGAGTGCTGACCATGATAGAAAATTGTAGTGACCAGTCAATTTATCAGTTTTACATAATCTGATCTATTAACTATTGTTGAGGTAGTTCATGATCTTACGTGTGACAGCGAAAATAAAATATCATACAGGTTGACTTCACTCCTGTATTTCAAAAATGGAAAGTGTTCAGTGACAGATAAAGAATAATAATTAGAGGTAATTTGCACAAAGGCATATTGCCAGGGAGAAGCAAATTCTACATTGATTTATCATTTTGACATGATCTGTAATTTTACCATGTAATAGCATAAAGAAAAGGAGATAAATAGTGAATATAGTTGCTCAACCTGGTTCTTGTCAAGTCTTCACTCCGTGAAGATGTCTTTCATAGCTATAAACAAAAGAAAGATCTCGCTAGGAAAACCTAGTGATTACTGAGCTTTCCAGTTATGACTTGATGAAATGACATAACTTTTTCTCTAAGTAAATCTGAGTTTGTGTGCAGGTACGGCTCAGATTGCTGCCAGACCTGGGCAGGAAGGTCACAATTTCTCCAAATTTTGAGGAAGATTTTTTGAATTGCTCATAGTTTTATTTGTGCAAAACCAAGTAGAAAAATCTCTCCATTAAATACATTCACACTTCAGCTGCTTTTATTATTTAAGGGAAACTTGGATATTGGCTTCAAGTTTTGATAACTTGTTTACAGGCTAATTTGACTGGACACAGTAAAAAATAATTTATAAGCATAGTTAGAACTCTTGTAAGGTTCTTCACTTTGAAGGGGATGGAGCTTGGCCCTAACCATACACTTTGTTTAACAATGTGGGCTCAGGTTTCAATTCCTCATGTCCTGACACTAATTAATAAATAAGTCAATGTAGTATTGAGGGTCTGGTTGTCAAGTGTTGCAACTCTGCCTATTTAAGCCCTTTAACCCTGAACACTGTGGGGTGTAGGAACAGTTTCAACAGACCTTAAAACATTTACATCTTGCAGGAGCTCAAGTGAGCACGGCCACAGTGGAGCTTCATTCCAGAATATAGGAAAGGTGAGGGCTGAAATCTCAGGTCCTGTGATACTGGAGGGACACCATGGCTTCTGCTGCCTTCTTGATCATCATCTGCAGAGTCTTTGACCTGTATTTCTGTCTTTGGTTACCCCAAATCTGGGTGCATGATGTACACAGGTACCCTACAAATTGCAAATCTGAGCTTCCTTCTCCTGTTTACATTAGAAGATCTTAAGAGGTAGGGAACTGTTTAAATGCGAGACATTGCCTTCTTTATATAAAAGCCTTGACATGGTGCTTTTTGGGGGAAAAGATTGATGGAAAAGACAAAACAAAGTGAAAGACATATAATTTACATTCATCTTCTGTCATGAGGAGGATGCATTATTTGAATGGGTTGTTAAAAACTCTTTTTGCAGTTATTTCACAATATGTACTTCACTTCTGCTGGTAGGCAAAGAATATAAGAATTTACATTCAGCACTTTTAAAGTAGAATTTCACTGGATTTCAATTTGCTGTAGATTGTCCTGGAATATTATTAAAATGAGGAAATTAGAATTATTTCCTACCATCTACAGTTTGTGTGTAAGCTCTCTCTCTTGATCCTGCATCAGAAGCTCACTCCATCCCTCCTGGCTTTGTAAGGAGGGACAGCCATTCCTCTTTCCGTTACAGCTGACACTTCAAAATTCTCAGCTATTTTTAGATGATTCTCAATCTCATTTCTGTCCTTTTAAAAGAAAAGAAGAAAAAAAAAATTCCTAGCCTTTAAATTTTTAACTTCCAGTGGGAGTTGCTTTTGCAAAGAAGCCAGCTAGTCAATATAGCCTCATTAACACATTTTAACAGGTTCTGTTATATAAGTTTGCATTATTGTGATGGCTCTTTCATAGGTTTGGAGGGAATTGTTGGAACTCAATTTAAAGAGGAGCCATGCAGGGTTTGAAAGCGTAGCTGCTTGCTTCCAAGTAATAATTTGTGAAAATATAAAGTGGCAGTTGGAAAAAAAGCCTAAACTGGGGATGTACCATGGAATTACAGCTCTTTCTTTCCTCAGAGGTCGTGTTTGGGCATGGCTTCTGTCGTAGGCAGCAGGACAGATTTGGCTGGTGAGGTGGCTCTGGCAAGGCATTTGTCAGTATTGGACTACCCCAGAAGTCTTTACTGCCCTTTCAAGAAAAAATTGTTTTCACCAAATGAATATTCTCGTTCATTTGCCCCCCCCAAATGTTTTAACCTTGAGCAATAAGTCTAGTAGATATATGGCTTGAAGGATTGGTATTTTTTCATGGTTCTAAAATGTCTTTGTGGAGGAACAACATGTTCTAGATATATTTCCTCAGCTAGCATCCCTCAGGATCAAAATCTCCCTCTCAACTGCCTGTAAATTTTTTGAGTTTGTATTAGCTACAGTAACTTACTGTGGGAATTCTTGGCAAACCATCCAAATAACTATTATATTGCAAGTCTTTATTTCACTGATAGCACTTACTGTTCCTCTTGTTGCACGTCTAAAACTGTTGCCTTCAACTTGACTTGATAAATTTAGAAATCACGTTGCTGTCATAAAATAGCATTACTTATAAAATCTCCAAAATTGGCACAGTCCAGAAGAACTGCCTGAATAAAGTCCACTAACTTGGTGATGGGATCTTTCCTGCTGCTTAACATGTACAGAACATGCAAACAAAGGAAAAGTAACATCTTGATCATCTGCTCATGAAAGAGCAGTTTGCTTCCTTTTGGGTTTTTTTTTCCTTCAGCTGAAGTTAACTCAAATCTGCTTGTGTGGATGTCGTCACAGGCTGGAATTCCCAGAGTGCCTGCTAGATACACAATTCCATAAAGCAGAGGTCCTGCCACTGCAATGGGGGCAGAGGGGCTCTGCAGTGAAGACCCCAAAAGCATCCAAATCCAGCTGTTTGTTTACAAAGACTTATTTTCCTTCCAGTGTTACTAATTTTTAGGCCTTGATGGGAAGGCCTTCAAAACAGAGCAGGGAAAGTGGAAAGCAAAACTAACTGAAAAACAATACCACTGATATTAACAATTATTTGTGTGTTTGAAAGGACAAAATGGTTGTAGTTTGACTGTGTTTAGCTGCACAATAAGCTAAAAAAACCACTAAAAACCCTCAACAAAACCCACCTCATAAAAAAAAGAGTAAAGTCTATAATGATATGAAACATTGACACAGACCACAGGAAATGTATGAAAACTTCTTCTGATACTGGATGCTTAATTCTTTAAGCTCATTAGCTAAATGAGGATGTTTGAATCACAAATGAGATCTTTTTGGTTTTTAAATGTGCTGCTTTGCTGTTTGACTCAGATGCACGTGCCTGAGAGATAGAGTAGAAGTTAATTTTTGGCTGTGCTGTTTTCAGAAGACCTCTCTATGGGAAGCTTTTCTGTAGGTGTTTCCAGCAGTTCTTGGAATCAAATTCTTGCCTTCTTTAACTTGTGTTTAGTGGACGCTTGAAGTGTGTCCTGTAGGTACTGAGTGTCTCTAACCTCTGACCAACTTGGACAAGCGTCCAGCAGATAAATCTTTTGGAATTGCTCAGGGTCTGACAGGAGCGGTGCTACAGGCAGGATGTAATGAGGAAATGTTCCTGTATAAGGGCATTATTTGCAAAGAGACCAGGTACAACATCAGCTCCAAATTTCCTTTGTTTAGACAGCATGATACTTGGGAAGAGCTGTTTCCAGCAGGTCTGAGTTCAGCCTGTGTTTGAAGAAGAAGTGGCCACAGGTTTCCAGGGCAGGGATGGAGTCTCTGCGGTGTCACACACAGTGACTGTGCACCAGCAGATAACCAGGCTTTGATCCAAGGCTTTTCTTGTTTTTCCCATCTATTTCCAGTTTTTAAAACTTGGCTCTTACTTGGACTGGGTCCAGAGGAAGCCACTAAGTTGATGAGAAGGACGGAGCACCTCATCTATGAGGAAATGCTGAGGGAATGTTCAGCCTGTGAAGAGAAATCTTTGGGATGACCTAGTTGTGGCTTTACAGTACCTGAAGGGAGCTGACAAGAAACACGAAGAGAGACTACTTATAAGGGACTGGAGGGACAAGACAAGGGGCAATGGCTTCCCACTGCCAGAGGGCAGGGATGGATGGGATATTGGGAAGGAATTGTTCCCTGGGAGGGTGGGCAGGCCCTGGCACAGGGTGCCCAGAGCAGCTGTGGCTGCCCCTGGATCTCTGGAAGTGTCCAAGGCCAGGTTGGATGGGGTTTGGAGCAACCTGGGATAGGGGCAGGTGTCCCTGCCATGGCAGGGGTGGAACTGGATGGGTTTTAAGGTCCCTTCCCACCCAAACCATTCCATGAATCTGGGAAGTTGTTTGTGTCTGTCTGACCCCCTGTTTGGGACTGACCTTGCTAGTAAGATCCATGTTATGAAAGATGCACATATAAGTTACTAATGAGACAGTATGAGTAGTGTTTAATGTTTTACTTGCTGCTTGGCAGTGTGGCATCATCTAGAAGCAGAGAGTGTTCTTAAAAACACCACGTGAGGATGAGAAAATTTATTATAAGTTGTTTCATAATTCCAATAAACCATTTAAGAGAAACATACACACCCCGTGCCTCACCCGAGGTTCTGGAATCCTTAATGATCAGCAACTACATTTTTCTGCTGAGAATGTTAAAGTAACATATACGTCTTTAGTTATGAAACATTGCTGCTGCTGGAATTTTCTGTGGATATGGAGATAAACAAAAGGTGTGCCAGTCTTCACTGAAGTCACATTTTCTTACCTGTGGCAGATGCTTTCATTTGATATTTGATTATAATTTTCCATGAATCAGTCCAGAAATCTTAAATTACGTAAAGCTGTTGAGTTCATAGAATTGTGGAATGGTTTGGGTTGGAAAGGACCTTGAAGATCATCTAATTCCACCTCCCTACCTTGGGCAGGGACACCTTCCACTATCCCAGGTTGTTGCTCCAAGCCCTGTCCAACCTGGCCTTGGACACTGCCAGGGATCCAGGGGCAGCTACAGCTTCTCTGGGAACCCTGTGCCAGGGCTCACCACCCTCACAGGGAAGAATTTCTTCTCAATATCCCATCTAACCCTGCCCTCTGGCAGTGGGGGATCATTCCCCCTTCTCCTGTCACTCCATACTCTCTTTCCCCATCTACATGTGTATATATAGCATTTCAGTAACTATGTGCACCCTTAGAATGTTTTTTTATGTGAAAATTATCTGAGTCGTTGCTGCAGTCTGTTATTTCTCCAGAATCAGATGCTTGGATCGTGTTTAGTCAGCTTGGAAAACGTGTTTAATTCCTGTAGCATGAATGGCTGCATGTTCATGAGCTGGGTGACACTTCCTATTAAGAGTTTTGCTTGGCTCTATTTAATAGGGAGCATCACACAACTTACCTGTTGGCAGCAGAAGGTGGGAGCTTCAGCACATCCAGAATGCCATTTTTTAAGTGTGAAGGCAGAGGATCCTGACAGGAAGGTGGTGGTTTCCGAGCCCTGATGAAGCACTGGGATGATCCTTTTGCTTTGTTGCTTATCCCTGCTCAGAGATAGAGGCAGTTTGGCCATGGCTGTTTGCTGATCAGGAGTCAGGAATGATTTTGTGCCCGTAATCGGGTACTGAAAGTGAATCAGACCATAGGGAGGCATTTTTATCAGGCACAGTGTTTTCTGTGTGTTCTAAAAACCGCGTGCGTGATGTGGCTATATTTAAAATGGAGTACATCTGTTATGCATTTATTTCTTTCCAAGATTTCAGAAGGTGACAAAGTTGGAATTTGTCTTAAAATCTAGATTAAAATTTTGTTTTTCCAAGTTAGGAGATTTGCCTGCTCGGCTTCCACCCTCACCAGTGCTTCTTTAAAGGAGTGTATTTGCAGAGCACTTAAAGAAATGATATTAGTTATGTATTTTGGGATTTAGGTTGTGATGGGAGTTGTATGATCCTAATATCAGCCGTAGCCAAGCGTGCAGCCAAGAGGGTCATAAATTACTGTGAGTTGTGCTGCTGCTGTAATGGAGCGGGATTGTGCTGACGGGGCATTATTTGTCTACCTCATTTGGAGCAAAGGATTTGTTAGTTCTTGTGCTGCTTAGTAAGTGCAGGAGTTAGACCAGTGTTTGGGGCAGCTTTTGAAACACCAAATCTTCAGAATTCAAATGGCACTTGCTGAAGTTTACAGTTAGAATTGTGATACTTCAAAGAGGAGCCAGTTGGTTTTAACAGCAGAATTATTGATTTGTGGAAATAATGTGATTGTATGTGTTAAATGTCATCTTTGGGATGTTATGGTAACACAACAGTCTGGGTGAGGGAAATGCATAACACAGTTCAGGAACTGCATCTAATATATATTGAGCATGCCTATAGCTTGTCTAAATAAAACAGCTTTAAATGTAGCCTATGACTCACTGATACAAGTCAAGCAAAATGTTGCTCTGAAAGTCTTTGCTGCTGTATTTAGGTGATTCAGTATAAAATCAGAGAATCACAGCATGACTTGGATTGGAAGGGACCGTAAAGCTCATCCAGCTCCACCCTCTGCCATGGGCAGGGACCCCTTCCACTGGTTCCCACCCAGGTTGCTCCAAGCCCATCCAACCTGGTCTTGGACACTTCCAGGGATGGGGCAACCACAGCTTCTCTGGGCAACAAACACAAAGAGTTACACTATAAACACAGATTTTTGGGGTAAGAAGAAGGACAACCTGCAGTATTTATGAGAGTTTTTATTGCCCTTCCAATGCATATATAAAATACAACCCTGCTGTGATGACTGTTGGAGGACAATCTTACACAGAGTGAGCTGGTGAAGTGTAGCTTCATTGGTGGTCATGGAAAGGGTTCATCTGTGGATCTCTGTTGTAGACTGAGGCACCTCTCAGGCGAGGAGCAGTACTGTGCTAATGGAGCCTGTGCTGCTACCTGGGCCCCTCAGGTGCTGAGGAGCCAATGAGGTTTGTGTCCACACAGTGACAGCAGAAAGACCCCAATAACCCACTCCATGTGTTCTGTCAGGTTCCACACCCCTGAGGGGCTGTGCATTATCAAGGAAGGAGAGAAGGTGAGGCAGTCTGAATTCATGGCTGGGCCACAGTGGAGCAGATCCAGCAAGGATCCCATCCCTGTACTGGAGCTGGTCATGGCTCTGTTAGAACCTTGCAGGACAAAGAAATGGTTCTCCTTTTTTGAGCTGTTTCTTTTCCTGATGTGACTTTACCCTGTCTCTTAAATTGGAGGAAATCATGCTTTACTTTCAAGAAAGCCTAAAATAAATGTTTTGATTTATATACATTTAGACATTTCTATATTAATATATAACTGAACCATGATAAATGGGGATGAAATTTTACTCTTTAGTATTTACTCTTTCCTTTGTCAAGGGATAAAAATCTCCCGCATTGGCAAAGTACAGGCACTGGAAAGATCACCAGGTATTTGAGTAACTGGTGTGGATTAAAGGTGTGTTATTTGTACATGGATATTGCAGTAAAGGAGGGTGGGTCAGGTGCCTGGTTTGAAAACTCCTATAGAGTCTTTTAATTTTCCTAATGAATAAACTCCTCATCTGTAGCTGTGGAGCCCATTCCTAAAGCCCCTTGTCCAGACATTTGACTGAGTGTATCATTTTTTTGGCCATGCCCATTCAATAACCTGATAGAGGAGGTGGGTCCTTGATCCAGCTCCACTTCAGGCTCTTGTTGGGTGTCTCAGGGGCTGTTTGGTGGTGTTCCTGCTTGCTCTTACAAATCTCTAAAAAACCCTGCTTCACTTTCCTGTTCCATTAAGTGTAATTGTTGCCAGTGTGAGGAGTTTTTACCAGACACAGACACCAGACACATCCTGAAGATGTGGCAATGAAGCATTTCCTTGCTTGAGGTTTCTACTGTACATTCTGCTATGGGAATCCTAAACCCAGGTTTAAATCCCAAGCAATCATACCTGTGTTCACTTCTAAACCGTGCCTGTGGTTCATGAGCGGCATGAAGTGCTGAGACAGGGACATGAGCTCATTTATTCATAAGAAACTGTGCTAATGTTTTGGTGACAGTGATTCTCAAAATGTTGTATTTGAGGTTTGTTCAGAAATCCAGGTGCTTTTTACTGGAGCACAGTTAAATAGACTAAATAGTGAATAGTGAGTAGCTAAAATTAGAATTACTGTTCCATGGGACACAGGGTGTCTCACTCCTTTTATCTTGTATCACAGTCCCACACATTTTCAGCCTACTGCATTTTTGTTCACACGTTGAAGGGGGAATAAAGGGGAGAATTGTACTTTGTGGCAATATAAATCCTTCATAAAATAGTTGGAGGTCTTAAAAAGTTAAATCTGCATTTGGATATTAGAATGAAAAGAGACTGTGGGGATACCAGGCACTGTCATTCCAAAAATGGGATAAAGGATTGCAGGTTCAGCACAGCAGCATCTTTTTTTTTTTTTTTTGTATTTTGTTTGTTTTAATACAAAGCAGTTAATGACTGCTCTTTCTTTTGTAATGTCACACTGGCTCTAGAAGACAGAGGCATTTTAAGTGACACTTTTTTAGGAGGAAGGAAATAATTCTTTAATGATCTGAAGTTTTCTGATGCTGCTTTTCATCTGGGGCAATTCCTGCTGTTTCCTGAACCAAAATTTAACTTTTTGGATGTTGGAGATAGAAAGAACATACTGCAGCAGCAACATTAGATCCACAATTATTTTTGTTATTTTATGCTCCCCAAAGAAAATTCCAGGACCTTTAAAACGTGGAGGAGCCTCCACCACCTGTGCCAGATGTGTGACTGATTCAGTAAATATATCCAGCTAATAATTTTGTTTTGGATACAGGGACTACTTAGCACAATTGTTTATGTGAATACTTCTGTTGTGAACATGTCTCCATGTGTAGAGAAATTGGGAGTTTTTGAACTATCAGTGTACATGGTACAAAAAAGTTTACATATTTTAGCTGCTGTTTTATCAGCCAAGACAACAGAGAGTGAATGTATATAAACCATGAAAAGCTGAGAGGTCATCACTAAAGTGATGTTAACAGCACAGTCAGTAAGTTGTTGAGTTTCTTCATGTTTGACTTTAAAATATACTTTATGAGATTTGGAGCTTTAATTGCTTAATTTTAAAATATATTGCCATTTTTTATTTTAATTTTTTGAAGAAAATCTACTTAGATAATATATTAATTGGTGGAAAAAAAATGTTTTAAAAGAATCTGAGTGAAAGGAAAATTAACGGCTGATTTTTGGCCCAGTGGGGGATGATTAATTCCCATGGTCTCCTCAGCACTGAGGTGCTTCTCTGTTTTGTGAGCTCTCCATGAAGGCTGGGTTTTCCTTCTGGATGCTCTTCCATGTTTGTGATTGCAGATTTTAGGGGCCACACAGGAGCTGAATTTTCTCCATGAAGTACAACCCATGATAACTCATGTGCTCTAAAGAAAGGTCGTATTTGCTGGTAGATCATTCTTCCTCCTCCCAAAAAAACTGACAGCTGTTTTAAGAAGTTATTTTCAGGCTGGAACATGAAACTTGGAAGAGAACCAGACTCCTTTATAAACAAACTTTGCAGTCCTTGTGCCCCGCATAAAATGTACTCCATATTTTTATTTAAGTTTCATGTAGCATTTATTCCCCTCTTTTTATTTACTTCAACGTTCTTTAGTATATGTTTGCCAATAATTCAAAAGCATAATCAAGTGGAGGTAGTGGTGGATTTCGTGGTGGGAGTTGTAATAGTGTTGCCAATGCAATTTGCTGATACGAAATCAGAAAGGTGGGATTTGCGGATATTAGTACTGTTATGGTTTCTAGCCATAGAACTGAAGAGCAAAACTGACCTCTGAACAATATCTCACATATTTTGGTGCAAGTTTCCAAGGTCCAATAGCACTGTGGCAGCTTTTCTCCAAATATTGTGGCTTTTAAAGATAATTTTTAAGTGTTTGTTTTCATTGTTCTCTTGCAACTGAAGATAATCCCTGTAGGCATTATGACTGCAAAATATTTTAATGGGATGGAAACTGTTAAGGGAAAATACTTATTCCTAAATTCTCTTTTGTATTTTTAATTACCCATTAGATTGTATCTTCTGAGAAGTAAATTAGAGAGGAATTTCATGATGGTATTTGGAAAAACTGGAAGGCAGTGGGGAAGTGAAAGCCAAAGGCATGGTGGGTTACAATGTGAGGGAAGAGATTGTAAAAGGTTGAAATCTGCAGGAAACTAATGCGAAGCACTTTTTGGGGCATGTTTTTTTTTAGTCCTTAAATCTCAGAAGTTTTTTCAACAGTAGAAGAAACATCAATTAAAGAGATGTGAACCAAATGTAAGAGAGCAATTGGGTGGGATGGGTGGATGGATGGATGGATGGATGGATGGATGGATGGATGGATGGATGGATGTCTAGAAAAGAGCAAGGAGCTGCAGTTGTGTTAGACTGGAAGAAAAAGCTCCAAATGGGAGAGACAGCCACGTTCTCCAGACAAGGAAAGGGTCACCTGTGGAGGGGACAGAGCTGGAGCTGGAAGCCCTGAGCTTAAACTGCTGCAAGAGCATTGCCACGTGTGGGAACACCACCACCTCCTGCAGGGGTTCAGGAGTTCTGTGGGAGCAGCTCTGGGCTGTGGCCTTGGCGCGAGTGAGGCTGGAGTGGTGAGAAGGTAACTCAGCACCTCCCAGGAGGCATTGGAAAGCTGGAGCAGCCATGGATTATAGGGATGGATCGCTGCTGTGCCACTGGGAATAACCACACAGTGTTTCAGGAAGAGGGCATTGCAAGAATTTTAATCCTCTTTCTGAATAATTTGAATAATTTGGCATAGAGCTGTTGCTGATTTACTGAGGTTGTTGTTTTGGGGTTTTTTGTGTGTTGTGAACTGTCTGGCTTGTCCAGGACATGGAATGAAAGAGAATTGCTCCACTCAGAGTAGGTAGAGATGACCTTTGCTATCATCCAAAGCCACATGGAGCAGCACTGTGTTGCTGGAGCTGTTCCTTTCCTCACTACTGGGATGGGGGTGGCCCATCCCAGGGGTGTGTTGCCTTATGAGCTCAGGGGTGCACAGATCCAGGTTTGCCCCTGCAGTGCAAGCTGCATGTTGGTATCCTGGAACCCATTTCTGGAAGGGAGATGCAGTGTGGAACAGATACTTGTTGCCCTACCCCTGATGACAGCTGGCTGAGCAGAGCAAGGGCCTTCCGAGGGTTACAGTCTCATTTTTCCTTCTTTTCTATTTTAGCGTTTAATCAGTTTCTGCTTCTCATTACCAAAGCTTTTCCTATGGTAGAAATCCAAAATCCAATGATACTAATTTTTGTCTCTATATGCACATCTATAAGTATATCAATAAACCCATTGATGCAGTTAGTTCAGAACTGAAAAAAATACATTGCAAAGGAACGTTTGGGTTTGTTTTGCTTTTGATGTGAAAACCTTTGGATGCTGCAGTCTTTCCAAATGCCAAGGCAGAAGCTGGATGTCTCTTTCCATCCTTGGTGCTGGTGCTGCAGGAGCAGCCCTTGTCCCTGGCAGGTGGATGTGACAGCCCAGGGCAGTGGTGCCTGTGCGGGAGCAAATCTCCTGTTGTGTCTTCTCTTTCCATGTTTACTCACGTTTCCTTGGGCAGCTGAGTCCAATCCCAGTGCACTGAGCCAGGTCTGCAGAGCTGCTGATCCCTGCTCTGAAGGTGCTTTTGTTGTGGGTACACTTGTGTGATAAGTTTTTGTGATTATAAGTGTGTTTGTTGTTGGAATTGATTCTGCCCTGCTCTGCAGTTTCTGCATTTCCAAGTCCATTTAACTGGAAATGTAACTCACACTGTCTAAACTTACCAAAGCAAACCAGATGTGTCTATCTGGAAAAGTTTTTGTGTGAGCTGTTCTTTCTGTATATTTTCCAAAATTGTTGTGAATAGTCAGATGAAAATGAAAAATAGATTATTTGGGTAAAAATATGAGCCACAGTAGGAAAGGATCCTTGTGCAAACAAGAGCCATTTGCGTATCGTAAGACATTCTCAAATATTTTCTCTTTTTATTTTCATTTTTCCTTATCTACCTGTACAATTATATAGGCTTATCAATAAGCAGATAAATATCAAAGAGTAAGAAAATAAATTTGATTTTTTGATTGAGACAAAGTTGGCAAGTGATGGAAGCAGTGTGTGTGTCTGTGAGTGTTCTCTGAGGTTGCTGAGCCCTAATGGTTTATTGGTAATATTTCAGACTTAAAGCCTCTCTCAGCCATGAGGGCAGCCAGCAAATCATTAATTTAATATCGTGTTAGCAGCTCTCTCCTTGCAGTTATCTACAGGGAGACTAAATAAAAATACCTTAAAAAAACCCATGTGACTAAGATCAAAATATCCTTAGGGGAGGAGCACTTCAAGGGCTGTTTTTAGGTACCGAAAACTTGAGACTGTTTTCCCTCTCCCTCCCTCACAGTTTGGGGTTTTAGGGTGCCTCTTTTTGGTGGTTTTATTTGGTTTTTCTTTTTGGTTTCTTGTTTCGTTTTTGCTTTGTTTTAGGATTTTTTAAAATGAAATCTGTTTCTTTTCATAATTGGAAAATTGTTGCCTTGAAGCACTAATTTTTAAGGGCCTTAGCAAGTTTTAGGGAATTGTATTTTGTAGATTAATTTTTATCGAGGCTTTTACATAAGGATTTCTTTGCATCTGTTTTATTAATTTTTATACCTCTTTAGTTTCCTTGTTAAATTGCACAGGGCCATGTTTATTACGAAAGGCTGCCAGTGTATGTTTGTATCCAGTTTCCTCAATAATTTGTTCTCTCTCCAAGTTTGAAACCTGAATCTTTTATTTGGTTTTGTTCAAGTCTGATGTAACAGTGCCAGATCTAATTATTTAAATTTCCCATTATAACCTTCTTACAATTTAAACAGTTTCTACAACGCTGAACTTTCACAACCCCTGAGCTTCTTCAGGCTATGCCTTGCCTTTAATTTGCAATTTAAAATTACAGTGGGAGTTGTGTCCCTAACTCATTTTGATCTCTCCATCTACAGGTTGTGGAAACTGAGTTTTAAACTTGGATTGGGAAAGAAAAGCAAAGTATAAATATATTTCACTCATTTGAAGCCCTTGGTATGATATAGCACATTCCCAAGAAACAACGGGGAGAACTGGTGGCCTGTTTCTCCTGCCTCCCATCCTGTGGAATCAATGTAATTTAGAACTGAGATTTAGTCTAATAATCTAAATCCCTCCTTCTCACAGAATCATGGAATCAGACTGGTTTGGGTTGGAGGGACCTTAAAACTCAACCAGTGCCACCACCTGCCATGGCAGGGACACCTTCCACTAGCCCAGGCTGCTCCAAGTCCTGTCCAGCCTGGCCTTGGACACTGCCAGGGATCCAGGGGCAGCCACAGCTTCTCTGGGCACCCTGTGCCAGTGGTTTTGATGGAAAGGAGATGAGTTTTTTAATTTCTCCATTCAGTTTCCAATGTTTTTTTTCAGAATTGCTGGAATTGCTCATTGTTTGTTGCAGGAGCAGAGAAGCCCAACCAGGCTGGGGCTCAGGCAGTGGCCAGGATGTGTTTCCCTGCAAGATTTTCCATCACAGAAGGTTTTGTCTTTCCTGACAACCTTTGCAGTTTTCCCATGCCTGTAAAGCTCGTGCAAATAAGTGACCAGCAAAGCTACATCCTTACAACTTGGCCTCTGGGCATTAATGCTCCTCAGGCTGCATCCCTCCATTCCTGCTGCTCACTTGCATTCTGGTTTTTCCCCTTTCTTGGCTGGTTCTCCCCTCCTCTTCTCTTTTATTCAAGCTAAGGTAAGGAACCACATGGGAAAGTGCACTCAGTTTAAGAGGCTGATTCTTCTCTGCTCGTGTAGTGGTTGTGAATGCTGCTTGGAGTTTGCCTTCATCAAAATATCAGTTTTGCTTTGTTTTAGTAAAGATCAGAAGTTAGATAAGGATTTTTAACTAGGGGAGGTAATCATGCTTTGCTGTTTGTAATATGATGCAGACAGTGTTCAGCCCTGATTTCTTGGCCTTTCACTTTCCACGTAGATTAGAATTGTTGAATTTCCAATTACCCTTTGGAAAATTTGTTTTATCTTTCTTACAGAAAAGTTTTTCTTCCATGCCTCCAGCATCTTATTTTTTCCCATTGCCCTTTCCTTCCTTCCAGTCTTTCCTTCCAGGTTTCCACTCTGAGATTAAAGCAATGAAAAGGGCTGGTTCATTGTTTGATACAAGTGAAGAGCTGAAGGAATGGGAGTAAGTAGACAGGGAGGCTGGTTGGGATCCTGCTCAGCAGATCTATTCCTGGACAGGTGTTCCTCGTCTGTCTGCAGCTCATCTGCTACAGGGATTTCCCACTTCCTCTGCTCTCTTGCTTTCTTCCTTGCAGTTGTTCCAGCTTAAGTGCCCATCAGTTCAGAATTCCCAGAGAAACAGCCAAAAACTTGCTTGGAAACGGTCATAGTCATCCTTTTAATTTTATATGGGCCGCAACATGGGACATTGTGCAATCTCAGTGTTGATGAATCAGCGGTGAACTTCCAGGCCATTTGTTCTTCAAAATCCATTTTAGCTGGTTTTAATGGCATAAAAATTTAAATATACAAATGGAAAAGTGGCAGAGCAGCCAAGCCTGTCTTGGTTCGTTCACAGGAGAGGAGCCCAAATCCGGTGGGCTTGGAAGTGCCCATAACAGTTTTCAATCCAAATAATTCGTTTAAACTCTGGGTTTATGGCATCTAAAATAGAGTGAAAGGGAAAGTAAATAATACAGTATTCTATCTGGAGTGTTTCTTCTGCACTTGAAAATAAGAGAGTGCTAGAAGGGAATCATCAGGGTGACTCTAGGAAGAACAGCTGGACCAGGGATAAGAGTGCCATTGGATGAAGCATGTGGTGCTTGCCTACTGCCTTCCCACCCCAGACCAGAGCCACCAACTCTGGGCCATAAAAGGAAACAACTTTTCTTGTCAAAATACAACTGCCCAGCCCATTTGCTTTCTGGGAAAAATGTCCAGTAACTGCTGGTACAGCTGTGTGATGTGCAGCTCTACCTAGAAACATTTACTTACTCTGAAGTTACTCGTTGGATTTTCAGAGCCCATGTGGCAGGGGAATAACAATGCTGCCAGCTGATGGATGGTCTCCATGTTGCAATGGAAAGCCTGGATAGAGTTTACAGTTCAAAACAGTTTGCTTTTCAAAAAAAGTTTTTTATTTTTTTATCAGAACAAATAATGCGAAGTACCTAATTACTTGCAGAAATCATGCATCTCTGCATGAAATTAATTTTTGCATAAAAAGTAGCAAATATGTTTTGCCTCATCATTTAATTTGATTTATAATACTTTTCCTCATTACTCTGATAGTTTTAAATTTCTATAAGCTCTTTAAATGATGCAAGAAGGTGCTCTGCTGGCACAACATGTAAACTAAGTGAGTGGAAAAGTAAATATTTAAGGCTGACATATTGAAGTATAAATAGTGGTTACTGTGTGTAATGTTTCAATTGTAAAACTATTTCTAGGGTTCTATTAGTGTGCACCATTGCTTGTTAAAACAGGAGTGTTTTCTAAAAGCTGTATTTCTGTTTTGGAAAGTAGAACCCAAAGTGGTCACAAATACATCTCTGACATAGATCACTTACGTGTTTGTCACTCAGCCCTGGTGAAGGTCTCAGCAGCACAAATTGATGGGCAGGGAAGTTTAGCATTCTCAGAGGTTTATCCATATATTCCAGGCTGGATTTGGTGCTGTCTTGTGAGAAAATGAGGAATATGGTCAGGTTATGAAAGCTGGCTTCATCAAATGCCAGTGTTGAGTCGCTTGAGGTCCAGGGTTTCTGCCTGGCTCCAGCATGAGCAGCATTCCCTGGGGAGCTGCTCTGGGGGGATTGCCCCTCAGAGGTACAGGAATTAACTTACCTCAGACATCTCACTCGACAGGTGGAGTTTGGTTCTTTTCTTTGGAACTTGATCTTTAGCATTTGTGTTTTGCAAAAGCAGGGTATTTATCCTACCTTGTGTCTTGGAGTACCTTGTTCTAGGGCCTCAGTCAAGGGACTCTCCTCTAGAATTCCCATTCTTGCGGATTTAGGGAAGAGCCCTGTGTTGTTTTAGCTCAGTTGTTGTGTTGAGCAGTAATGAACAACTTTCCTGTCCATTCTCTGTGTCAGGAGTGCTGGGTGCCTTCCACATGGGCACAAAAATGAAGGCTTGTAGTGCTGGGACATTGCACAAGAGCTCTAAACTACCCAGAGCTAAAGCTTAGCTCAGGCTGAGCAGCCTGACATTTGAACTTAGTGTTTAACGTGTTTTGCTGTAGAAATAATATTATAGGGAGGCATCCCTCTGTTAAGAAGTTGTTGTGGTAACAGGTATCAGTGATCCTGCTGGTAACTGTAGCTAAATCTGCTTATATTTTGTATGGAAAACAGGTTTTACCAGGAGTTTTCTGGAAGAGAATCATGTGAGTGATCTTCTAAATTTCAGTTTTTCCAGCTCTTAAAATAATGAGTTTGAAATGCAAAAATTCAGTCTTGAGTTGCCCTGTAGGATGTGAACACACTAGAACCTTTCAGAGTATTCCTTTTCTGAAATGCAGTTTGTTTGGGTCTGGTTAATAACTTTGTCAGTGGTTTTAAATCTCGTTATCACAGCCCCATAAACACCCCTGCTGTCCTTGTCAGCGCGTGCTTTCTCTTGTTGGTTTTTATTTAATTTATTGGTTTTTGTAATTTATATGAAACATGCTTATACATTTAGCAATAAAGAGTTGCTCTTGCACTCCCATACCTCTTCTCAGGGTGATACACATTTTTGTTATTACCTCAATAGAAATAATAATTTAGTAAGTTATTCATTTATGTATTAGTTTCAAATCTAATAGATAATTATACAATAGTGTTAATCAAAATCTAGAACATTGTCCCAAATACTCTAAAAATTAAACAAAAAACTCTTCATCTGTGTGAATTCTGGTTTCAATAAACAAGATAGAGAGATACAGCCCACAGCAGAAATTGAATTGGTATTCAGGATAGGAATATACCTAAATATTTTCTTTCAAAATGAGGTTTTAGAGAGTATTATTTAATGTCCCATCTTAGATACTTAAAAGTCTAAAAGCTTTGTTCAGAATGATCAAATGTGCTGTGCTGATGATGCAATACAGATAATTCAGAGGCTGTTTAGCACTTAACAAAGGCCGGTCTGGCCAACTTTCCTCTTAGATTTGTTCTCTCCTCCATTTGATCAGCTGCATTTCTTGCAGCCTACTGCTGCACTTCCATCTCCCTAATTCCATAATTTATTTGCTCTCCGTGACATTCCGGAATCAGCATTTGGGAGGTGTGGAAGAGCAAGGCTGCCCTGCAGCTGCTGTGCAGCAGGGAGATACCCAGGGATAAATCTCCTAGAATCACAAAATCATGCAATGGTTGGGTTGGAAGGGACCTCAGAGCTCATCCTATTCCACCCCTTCCACTGTCCCAGGTTGCTCCAAGCCTGGCCTTGGACACTTCCAGGGATCCAGGGGCAGCCACAGCTGCTCTGGGCACCCTGTGCCAGGGCCTGCCCACCCTCCCAGGGAACAATTCCTAATTCCCAATATCCCATCTAACCCTGCCCTCTGGCACTGGGAAGCCATTCCCTGTGTCCTGTCACTCCAGGTCCTTGTCCAAAGTCTCTCTCATCTTCCTTGCAGGTTCCCTTCAGGAAGTGGAAGGGGCAATTCCATCACTCAAGAGCCTTCTCTTCTCCAGACTGAACAATTCTGGTTCTCTCAGCCTTTCACTTCTCTTAACCCACCACAAGGCTCACCACAAGCACTTTTTGCCTTCTATTTTTTTCTAATGGTGCTTTTTAAAATCTCTTCTACAGAGTCGCTTGCTGTGTTTTAAAGTTCACAAACTTTAGTCCATGTGGCTGTTTGGAAACAAACTACTCAAACTCGTTTAGGCAGTAACTGTAAGCAGCACATTTAAATCCCATTTCACATTTTATCACAGTTTGTAAATCCATCAGTAATTAATTAGAAATATTCTTCAGGTATTCTGGATATGGTACAGTCAGGTACTTAGGGTGTTTGCTTTAGGTTTATTCCGTTTTTAGTGCTGGGAAAATTAGACTTTTTCTCCTCATAGTACTGCCCATCATCCAGTGCTGGAGGTGAGAGTTTTTCAGTAGATCCCTCCTAATCTCAGAGCTCAGAAAGGACCAGCTCACTTCCTGAGGTAGGGATTACGGATTTGACTTCTATAAACCATACATATTTCTGTCTTTGGCAGCATTAGTTCCAATACATTTGTATAATTTATAAAGCTTTAATCCCATGATGTACAGGTTGTATGTAGTTGATTCTTATCACACAATGTTATCTTGAGCAAATATTTAATTTCTTTAATCTCCCCAGAAACAGAAAGTGCTAATTTATGATGCAGTTGCATTAAGGTTGAATCTTAATTTCATGTGTGTATCACTTACCAGATTCTCTGGGGAGTAAAGATTCCTATAATTAGGTTTGACATATGTTTTCATGCGAGGTGAAATAGTTTGCATGCTTCTAGAATAAATATTGACTACAGCCCGGATTTATAATCCCAGTAAACAATTGGACATGTGCTGGGAGCCCTCCACGCTGAGTGTAAGCTGTGGCTTTGGGAGCATGGACCCTTGTGATTCCAAAATATTGAGTCCTTCCTAATGGCCTTTTTTTGTTGTTGTTTTTGCTCCAAAAAAGGGCAAGATCAAAGTGCAGTCTGTTCTTTCCTGCCCTTCTAGATATACAAAACAGCTGCAAAGCACAATCAGCTATTGTAGTGATATGTGCCCCAGGTCTATAAATAGATGGAGAGCTGCAGGCTTGAGCTGTGCTGCTGCAGAGGCCAGGGGATTTTTGCTTGGGGTTACTAAACATTCCCTTGCTTGTTTGTGGTTTAGAACCATCATTTCCGAGGCTGCTATATTCCAGTTGAATTGGAATTCAAAAGGATTTTGCCATGGAAGCTCTATGTGACTTCACTGTTTGCATTTCCTCCTTCCTTTTTTTTTTTCCTCCCCCCAACACACAAGAATTTTGCAGGATTCTAAAGGAAGCCAATTCAAACCCAATAATTAATTTGCTCAACCAAAAAAAAAAAAAGCTGTGATGTATGGCTGTAGTGGGAAGTTTCCAGAGACACGTATGGAGAGTGAGAATCAGAACCACGTTTCATGAAATTGTGGTCTGGCCTCTCCTCCAGCCTGGAAACGTGGAGTGCAACACTTGATAAGAGCTTTGTGTTCTCCTGAGCTGGGAGGTGGGTGGCTGTGTGAGTACGCTCTGCCTCCTGTGCAGGAGGGATCAAATCTGCATGGCAGAGCCAGAGCTGCCAGAGCTGTTCCCAGATTTTTTTTGTTAATTCAATATGCTGCATATTTTTTATTCATTATGTTAACTCGGAAGAGCTGTTGAGAGTGTGCAAGCTAAGGACTTGTTAGATGATGAGAGAAAAATTAGTGTATTTGGCAGAAGTGAGGTGTTGGAGATAATTTGGGTTTTGAGTATCCAGGAGGTGGCTGAACTGCTGCTGGCAGAGGTGAAGCAGACTTTAAACTGTTCCTCTCTCTTCCAAGCTCTCTCTTCCTGGAAAAGCTATTGATTCCCATTGCATTTCAACATTAGCACCTCACACTATCAGTACTGCTGTCCTGCTTTAAATTTAAATGAGAGGGAGGGATAAAAATAACTCCTTTGGCATTTCACATGGATACTTTTCAGCTGTAACCTTCATGCTTTAAGTTAGGTGAACCAGTTCACCTCTTGAGTCTTTCTCCTTTCAACAGCAGGACCTGAAAATTTGATTTACCGGTGTGAATCAGGAGGTCTTGCCCCACATAGGCATCTCATTGATGGTGCATAAATGCAATCTCAGTATATGTGGTCAGGCCATGTGAGGTCACAGTGGAAATTCCTCAGAACAGAACATGAATTTCTAATTTCTAACCTACTTGTTGTTTCTGAAGAAATAGCAGTAAGAATGTTGAAGGAAAAATGTTGAAAATGTTGAAATCTCAACTGAAAGAAATTTATACTTACCTGAATTCAAAAAATTCACCTAACACGACCTTTCCCTGGGAAAATTAGAGCATGAAATGTAATTTTAAAGTCAAGTATGACAAAAACTTAGAAAACTTCTTCCTGCCTATGTGTTCTGCTGCATCAGTGACGATGTAAACCAGACAGGCACACAGCAGATCTCGGAGGCAAATGAAACTTTTCATGTCGTTTTCTATGTGGTAGCCATTTGATTTCCATTTGGTTTGGTTAAACAGCATAATACAGGCTGTTGAGTGACCTCTGAAGGTGTCTTCTCCAAACTCAGGCTCAGAAGAGGTTTAAAGCTGGATTTTAGGCATCTCTCCCATTGTAACTTGTCCTTATCATATCCTGTCCTGGTGCTGTGCTCCTCCGTGGAGAGCCTGGCTCTCCTCCTGCCCTGTTAGGTGGTTGTAGCTTTCTTCTCTCAAAGCTCCCAGAGCACAGCTCTGTCCTTACACATCAAGTCAGCCCCCTGCTCATCATGGACCTCTCTGGTGTCACCCCAATGCATCAGCTGCATCTCTGGGGAGCCCAGAACTGGAGGTGGTTTTCCCAGTGTTGTTTTGAGTGCTCGCTGGGATGCTCTCGGTGCTGAGGTCTCCTTGAAGAGCAGCCTGGTCTTTGGTCTGTTGACTTCTCCCAGCTGATCGTGTCCTGTCCCCCCCAGTTTGGTATTGGCTGTGAACTCAGAGGTGACATAAAGTTGTCATCTTACTCAGACTGAGATCTGCAAATGGATGAGTTCTCATTCTGTGTGGCAAGGAGCCAGAACAAACCTGTGTGCACCATGACAAAAACTCCATTTGAGAGACCCCAGTAGTTCACCTCATCAGCCTCAAGCAAACAGACCTTTCTAAAGCACGGCAGAACAAGGAGGGGGAAGTGCCAAGCTGTGCTCTCAGATCTTGTTTTCAGGCTGAGACAGCCACAAGGAGACAGGATCTGTTTCTCCACAACCACTGAGGCTCATCTGTGCGGAGGCAAACACAGTGGGAGAGGCTAAGAGAGAAAATCAGCCTCCTTCCTGCAGATTGCACTGAGGGGTTTAGCTGCTTTGGGGAGATGTGTGCTCTCCTTAGCACAGATTTTGGTTTATCCCCTCTTTTTCAGGAGAAACATTTCAGAATGTAATTACAAGATGAATTCCACCTCTCTTCATTGGAATGAAACAGAGGGAATGAAAACATGGAGATATGGAGGTGTGCAGATGATCCATCTGGTCACACACAAAAGTAGAGGGAGGGAGGGAAAGGAGCATCTTTTGTTTTCATTTCCAGCCAGGGGTTCCTGTGGGAGCCCCAGCTGCAGGCACAGAGGGATGTGTGTTCCTCAGCTGGGCACATCCCTGGGTGCCCAAAGAGATACCGGCCATCAGAGGGTCTAGGAGCAACACAGGTTTCACACCAAAATAACAGCTTCAGGCTTCAGTGAGCACAGTGACATTTTATTTTTAATTATCTTTCTTACCCCCAGGCTTCTGTGCTTGCTGGTTTGCCTGGGAGAGAAAGTGCAGCTTCCCTGGATGCGTGCACGATCCAGACCCAGTGGAAAAGACAAATGCTTTGCTTGTGCTGTGATGCTAATGGGAGAGCAGACTTCAAATAATCAGTTTTTCTCTTAAGTAAACAACGTCTATGCTTGTGACAGAAAAAATGAAAAGCACACCTCCTTTTAAAACCAGGCCTTGCTCCTTAACACTGTGGCAGCTTTATAAATAAAAAAAAGAAAATTAAAACTACTGTATAGGCTTGGTATGAGAAATTCTTTCTAGGAAATACTGTACGCTTTCCATATTCTGTATATTCTCTGTATTCTGCAAAGAGGACACCCAGATACTGTGTAGTACCTTGAGTAGATGGCTGTGACTTAGTGGAGCCCTCCAGTAACTATTAGAGAAGTATTTCCTTTCTCACTTTAAGTTCATACAGTTCCATTCCAGTTTCCCAAGCAAAGTCTTGCATTAAATTCCCATGGCCCAGATCAATGAAAAATTGAAATGTCCTTTCTTGGACTAGGAGGCTAACTGGAAAAAAAGACATTTGAACTATGGGTTTAGCACAAAAAAATTTAGTATAGGTTGGGTTTTGTGCTCTGTAGGAAGATAATGCTCTTCATTTTAAAGCTTCATTTTCCTAAGTGCCATGAATAGAGGTTTCCAGCCTAGGGAAGTGTCCCAAGTGGAACAAACCCCATTGTATTAGCAATGTGTATTTCCATGTTTCTGTGTATCATAAATACTCATCATTCTGATTTTCTTGGTTTTTCTGAGATACCCTATGATGATGCTTTTTAAGGAAGAAAAATCTCTTTCTTATTATACCCGCAGCAGTAACATGTCTTCCTTTATATTAAAAACTATTTTATTTATTAAATTTTATTTTAATTAAAAATTATTTTTACATATTTCTTCACTTATTGAAAAGTGTTAAAATTAAACAAGTTTGTTAATAGAGCATTTTAGACCTAATCATTTGGGAGGGTACTTTTGATTTTGACATCAAATTGATCTATAATTTACCTATTGGTTGTTAAGGAAGGAAAGTGAGCAAGAGCAGCAGGACAAGTGAAATGAAGTCAGAAATCCACTCAGGAGGGCAGAATATCCATAAAGAGCAGAGATGTCTCTGTACACAGAAGTGATGTGCAAACTTAGACTGGATTTTGGTGTTGATACCAGGGAATAAATGTACTGACCAAACTGTGAGCTCACCTGAAAATCATGCACTCTGTTTAAAACCATTCTATGCTATCAGTGTATTTAATTTCAGTTTGAGGGAAAACATTGCAAATCAAATGGTGATTTTAGCACTGTAATTTTTTTCTCCTTTTTTGCTTTTGCTCTGAGGTGTGTGACTGCCTTGCTGTACTCTAGATAAGCCATTGCTTCTAAACCAGCAAGAGCTCATACTGGTTATCTCAGGGTCATGCTGAAAAATGTCAAAAGTTGGTTATAAAATCCTCCCTTTACATAAGATGGTTTACACAAGTGTGAGGGTAACAAAAAGCTTATTCTGTTTCTCATTCAAACAAGTTGTCTCAAATACTTTTGCAAAAAAGAATTGCTTGTTATCAGATTAAAAATCCCACACTTTTTAAGATGAGTAAGCTAAAACCACTGTGACTCATCGTGTTTCTGAGAAACCTTGATCCCTAAGCTCAGGGAAAGCATAATCCCACAAAATACTTCATTCTTCATTGAGGAATTTTGGTTTTGAATGCTTAAATCTTCAAATAAGCCATGAAAGACTCCATTAGGCAAGTCATTCTGTGGAAGTACAATGGAATTGGGCTATGGAGTTGTCTCTTCCAATTCCAGCAGAGTTGTGGCAGCAAATGGCAGCAGTATCAGAGAGGCAAATACAGAGGTTAGGGAAATATTTAGCCTTTGTTGAATTTCTTTCAGTTTTTCTAAGTACAGCCAAGAGCTTTTTTTTTTTAGAGTTCAATGGGGAAGGGGATATTTTCTTTGTTTCTGTGCTTTCACTTGATCTTCATTCTTTAGGTTGTTTTTTAAAGCTTTTTTTTGCCTAAAGGCTGCAAATAAATAGGTTGTTTTTACAACAGTCTTCTTCTGGAGACCTGTAATCTTTACTTTCCCCAGTGTCTTCTATACCTCAAAGTGATTAAGAATGACTCCACATATAAATGAGAAGGGATGTAAGTTACATAGGGATAGCACAAAGCCCCAAAAATTAAGCTGGGGGGACTGATCCCTAATTTCCATAGATCCCATAAATCCTGTTTATAGCCCTTGCAGGGCTGCGCTGTTGCTGAGTGCTGTAACCCCCTTTGCAGAGACTGGAAAGAGAGACCAGACCTCTGTGATGATCTCATGGTTTAATACTCAGCTTGAAATTCCAGGTGGAGGGTGATGCAGGAATTTGCTTGGACCAAAGTAAGTTTGCATACCAGGAACTTTCTGTCAGTAAACCTGGTATCATTCAACCATAGAGAAAGCTTCCCCAAGAATAACTTTTTCCCCACTTCTTTCCAAGATGTGAAGTACTTGGCATATCACGAAACTACTGTCTCTTACGTGAGTTTATCAACAGATTACGCAGGGTGGTTCTCTATCTCGCATGCAAGCACAACAGAAACATTATTTATACTCTATTTGTGGAGATAGGAGATGCCTCTTCCTAAGGGCTGGGAGATGGCTGAGTCAGTTCTCCAGTAAGATTAACCAGAGGAGATAGTGGAGCACTGTCTTTGGGTTTGGTTTTTTAGGAGGAGATGAGTTTCCGCAGTGAACTATCTATTTATACCAGCTCAGAGCCCACTGATTTTTCACCCCCGTTGTTTTTGCATTCCAGACACATTCCTGCACTCCCCAGTAATAACTTTTAGCCTGAGGGTTTGAAATGTAATCAGCTAGTTATTAGCACAAAGTCTGAGAATGTTTTTGCAAAGGATGAAGAAATCAAATGTGGGCCATGAGCTGATGGAGGAGCTGGTTGTTGGGGGCTTGCTCTGGTATGAAGTAGGCTGCCAGGACTGGTTCAAGTGCAGAGAATAATAATAGATGATTTATAGAATATTCAAACCTTGGAGAAACAAAATGCTGATTTTACCCATCTCTGGTTTATGTCACTTGAAGGACTTCTACTTGCTTGTCTGGTGGTGCTGGTATCTCCTTCACTCTTAAAAATAGGTTTGAGTATCAGCACTGGGCAAAGATTTGCTGCTGAGAGTGTGGGGGTGGACTCATTTCAAAAGAGCCAATAGAATGTTTCAGTGGCTGTGCATTTAGAGAATGTTTCTTTAACTGCATGTTATTTAATGTCATTCCCACTGGATAGATTTAGTGACATGACGTGATGGTGATCGAGCAAATCTGTTGGGTAGCAAGTGACAAATGTGTGTTATCTGTTCCATTTGGTGTTCATTTGGGTACGTGAAAGAATTCATTATCTATGTTATGTACTTTATGGGCATGAATCATGTTATAATCCATCATGTTGGGTTTGGTGAAGTACATGCTGCTACAGTGATCCAGTATTTGAAGTGAGTACACAGGACTACGGGTTCACCTGTGGTCACCACACATGGTTTAAGGCTTGGCACAAGATACCTGTGTAAGCTCTGACTCCTGACCCAGGTGTTTGGTGTGCTGGGAGCTTTGCAGGATGGGCTGAAACCCCTCTACAGCTTCTTACTTCAGAGAATTTGTTTTCTATCCTTGCAGTGTTGGGGGGTGAGGGATGTCATCATCCCTTTTGCCCATCATGTTGTTTTGCAGAAATAAGAGATGCAGTGATCCAGTGGGAGAGAGCAGTAGAAGATGTCCTAGAAGATCCAGGCTAGGTTGGAACTGGTCTAGTGAAGATTTCCCTGCTCATGGCAGGAGGGTATTGGAACTAGATGTTTTTTAATGTACCTTCCAACCCAAACCATTCCACAATTCTGTGATTCTTTGTTGTGGTGCTTTCCTGACTCCTCTGAGTTTGGGTGCTTTGGCACACTTAGAAGCCCAAGCCTGAGGAGCACAAGCTGGAAACCACTGGAGGTTGAATCAGGTGTTGGACAAGACTCTTCCAGTAAAGAGCTGGCCATGTCCTTCCCATCCCACTGCCAAGCCAAGAGCACAGTGTCCTTTCCACCGGGTGACAGGGCTGTCCTGCAGGCAGCCATCACAGCAGCCCCGTGGCCTTGAGGGCCTGCTCGATGTGTAGCAACACGTGACCCATCTCCAGGATGGGTTTAGTGCCATCTGGGTGAAAGAGATCCATGCTGTGGGTCCAACCTGGCGTCTGAAACTACGGCTGCCGTGCAGAGAGGAGGGGACAGTTCACATGTGGCCTGTCAGGACTGGAGGTTGCATCAGTGTTGTATGCTGGGGAAATGGAAGGAATTTTAGAAACGTTTTGACTGTGTAAATAAACATAGTTCTGGCAATATTTCCTTTTTAACCTTGTTTTTGGACTTTCAAATGGTTTTTATTTTGGGGAATGACGATTTGTTTACAATTTTACCTAAAGAGGGAAATAATCTGAAAAGCTGGTCCTCTGCTTGGGGGAGACAAAACACTCAGTAGCTGTTCTGAAAAGAGGAGTGGCTCTGAAATTATTCTTATTTTGAGCTAGAAACACTGCAAATACTCATTGGCTGAAGCTTGCCAATTAAAATACAGCTGTATAGTGATACATACTTAGGTGTTGGCTGCTCTTGGGAATTTCTTCTTCACCACCTCACCAATGTTTATACCACTGTGAGATATTGTTATTCTGAAGTGCCTCCTGCAGCAGTTTTATTTGCATTAGTGTTATTTTCAGTACTGAATTAGTAACCATTTAAAACTGTCAACCACATGTAAACAAGCGGTGCATAAGTTATGAATAACAACTTACCTGGAATTACAACTGCCTGTTTGGATTGCACAAGGCTCGGCGCTGGGGGAGTTGTGAAATGACTGAATTCACTACTGCAACTTAGTTCTGTTTGTCTGGGTTCTTGCAGCCAATTTGAATAAATACCCTGGTGCTCACATGATTCCCACAGCCAGCAGTCCTGGGGGGGCTTGCCAGCTTCCCAAGTGTTGGAATATGCGTGCTCGACTCCAGCCCATGTGGTGAGCAACATTTTTTGCAGGCTCTGTCAAAACTGTGCTTGCTCACTGTGTATTTGACTGAAGAGCTTGGATGGGGGAAGAAATATCATTATTAACTGATCTAATAATAAAATGTATTGAACAAGCATTTGGTATAAACATTAACTCTTTGCACTGTGCTGGTAGGCTCTGATGGCAGGCGGAAAAATGATCGTAGAATCGTGGAATGGTTTGGGTTGGAAGGGACCTTAAAGCTCATCTTGTTCCCCAAATATACCATGGGCAGGGATGCCTTCCACTATCCCAGGCTGCTCCAAGCCCCGTCCAACCTGGCTTTGGACACTGCCAGGGATCCAGGGGCAGCCACAGCCGGGGCCTCCCCATCCTCACAGGGAACAATTTCTCCTCAGTAACCCATCTAACCATACTCTTCTGTGACAGTGAGAAGCCATTCCTTCTTGTCCTGTTGCTCCAGGCCCTTGTCCAAAGTCTCTCTGAACTTCCTTGTGGGTTCCCTTCAGGTCCTGGGAGGCCACAGTTAGGTCACCCTAAAGGTTCTCTTCTCCAGGCAGAACAATCCCAATTCTCCCAGGCTTCCCTCAAAGCAGAGCTGCTCCATCCCTCTGATCACCTTAGTGACCTCCTCAGGACTCACTCCCCACAGGTCTGTGTCCTTCCTGTGCTGGGGACCCCAGATGACCTTTTTCTTTACTTGGAACACTGATATGGAGACATATAAAACTTTTAAAAAACCCTAATTTTTTTTTTTTGCAGGAATTATCTAAGATACGCAGATTTACTTCTTTCAATTTGATCCCTTAAGGGCAAACCTTTTATATTCTCTGAGTATGTCTTAAGGCTAATCAAGCTAATGAATTGTTGTTCAAGATAACAATATGGAAGGTACTTGTGTTCCCCATGCAGAGCCCACCAGCTTTGCACATTAATTGTAATTATTTGGGTTTTACTTCCCTTTGAGCCCCTGGAGCAGGAGGGCACTGCCAGCCTGTGGGGTTATCCTGGTCCCTATAAAGCGCTGATTTAGCATGTCACATCCAGCTACCTGCATTATGCAAGAGGGAAAGAATTTGCCTGATTGTAGTAGACCTGTCAACACACAGAGATTGCAGCAGTATGACAAAACAGGCTTTTAAAGTCTTGTTTAAATTGAATCTGGATTATATTAAAAAGTGTTAGTCCGGAGAGCCACAATAGCTCCCTCAGTTACCATGGACCGAGCAGGCTCCAGTTGCATCAGACTATTGTTTTTTATTGGAGTCCCCTCTTCCATCCTGCACGTTTGTTATTCATGAATTCTAAAATATCAATCAAAAAGATAGGTGGCGTCCTCTGGTCCCAAGTGGAATTTTCTTGGGTGGGATTTCTAATAAGCTTCTAACTGCTTTCACTGTGGCCTTGCCTTTTTAGTTGAAAATGAATAAAATTCCATTCTTGAGAGCCTGGAGCTAAGAAAACTTGCACCTAGAGCCTCTCTTTGACTTCTTTTTAGTTCTGCCTGTGTGTAGCAGAGGCTGGTGCAGCCATCCAGAGCTCCTGAGGTATGCCAGCTACTGTGTGGGAAGGAAATGTAATATATATGATGTCTTTCTGGGATATTTGTGGCTTTGTATAATAGTCCTGTCTAGAGGAGTGGAATTTTTGTTGAGAAATCCTTATCTGTCCGTAGATCTCTGGTTTATAACGCTGCTGTTTAAATAGGCTGTTTGAAGTCCTTGCCTTGGAGATTCCTGTGCCATGTTCAGATTGCTTGTTTCCCTCCCACGGTAGTTTTAAGTTGGAAACACTTTTTTGTTTATAATAAAAGGAAGTTTTGGAAGTATATTCTACATATCCCAAAGGATTGCTGCACTCTTTGGGCAACGTGGAATGTCAGAAATTCCCAAGTGTGCAAATTCACCAGGGAAACATAGACAGGTCATACCCAAAAGCTTGGATTGAAGGGGCCATACGGGAAGCTGTTCCCAAGGCTTCCTCTCTCATCCTGCTGACTTCCATGCTGTTGCCATGCAGCAGGAATTTCATGTATGGACAGGGATGTATGTAATGGATTTGTGTTACAGAGGAGCTCCAGGGGCTGGTTATGGCCTTGGCTTTCTGGTTTTGGGCTCTGAGGTACCTTCCTGTCAATGATGAGGGGGGAGAAAAAACTCCAAACCCACATTTGCATCCTGTACAAGAAAATGGAAGAAAAAGACTCTCTGTCATGTCTTCAAAAGACTTTACAGTGTTGTGACCTTATAATTTTCCTTGAAGCACAGAGTCCTGAGCCTGCCAGAACAGGCATGCTGTGTGTCTGAAGTGTCTTTACATCTGCTTTACATCTCTGCAGCCACACCCACAGGCTGGACCTCTCCATCCCACAGCTCCCAGTCTGCAGTGGTGTAGCAGGGAGCTGGGCAGTGCTGGAGGGTGGCTGCACTGGGGCTGAGGCTCTTGCTCTCCATTGCAGAGCATGCTGGTTCTGCTCTTCCACCTCTGCAGTCTCTTCAGCACTGGCACCTCATTCCCAGTCCAGCAGTGAAGCAAATGATGAATCCTAAATGGGCTGTATCTTTATTAGATTCAGTTTCTAATTCATTATTATTTATATTTCCAGAAAAGGTATTCTGGGGGAGGAATATAATAATTTTTGAAGTGTTTGGAACCCCCTGCAAGTGCCATGCCCTCGTGTGCTTGGGTGACTCGTGCTTTGGCCACCTGCATTATTCAAAAGTTTCAGTTTCTCTTATTATGCTTATTCCTTTCCAGGTGTTAAAATTAACACAGAGGGCAAAGGGATTGTCAATAAATGTGAAAAATAATGTCAATAAAATAATAGCAGATGCCTTTTCAGGCGTGGGATTGCATCATGGAATTTGTTTTCGTGACCAAGACTGCAGGAGAGTTTACAGGATGGCTGAGCAGTGTCAGTAAAAGCCAGACAGTATCTTTACCAGTTAATCCCTAATATTCTAGAGTTGGAATTAGGACCTCTTTTTAGCTTTAAATGTAGGAACATCATATATCTCGTAGGTTTTGTGAGGAACCCTTAGGACAGAGAATCTCTTCTCTGCAGCATGTTAGTAGATTTGCTGGACTTCAAGCTTCCTTGCAGAGCATGCTGTTGCCCCTGGCAAGACTGCAAAATCCCTGGCTTACCTTTCCTTAAACCTGCTTTTCTCTGCTATTAAGGTGACAAACTGTGAGCTGTACTGAGGTGAAAAAATGAGTTAAAAACCCAGTCGTTGCAGAGAATGGGCTCATCTGCTCTTTGCTCTCAGGCCATGGTCAGAGGTACTTGGGCACCAGCAGAGCTGGTAGAGTTGAACATAAATAAGGGCAGTCATAAAGGCCAGTGTAGGGATCAGTCTCTCTTCAGCTGTCTTTCATCTACCAGGAGAGTTTTAAAAAAAAATAATTATGTATTCCTGAGCCAGCAGTGGCAGCTGGACCAGTGTGTTTGAGCTGCATGTCTGTGCTGGGTTTGCCCAGGCCTTGTTCTGCTGTGTTTTTTCTTTGGCTGGGTTATTTTATCTCACCCAGGTGAGAAGAAGATAAAAGAGAATGAAGCAGGATGGACTACCAGCTTGCAACTTCCTTTCTGCAGCTTAGCTATAAATGTAAATTGTGGGTTTGGGTCCAGGGTTCTGCACTTACAACTGGCAGATGTTGAATACCAAAATTACACATGTGTTGTTGATCAGCATTTTCCAAACCCACTGTTGTCTGTTAGATGATCAAAAGATCAAAAATAAGTATTTTGCTAAACAAAGTAAGCATAAGGAAAAGAGCAGTTTACCATAATACAGAAGATGCCTCTGGTTTCTCTGGCTCTTTGCAGCTCTTCCTTGGAGATTATGAGGATAGGTTTGGGGGTTTGGCTTTTTTGAGTTTCTTTTGTCTTTCCAGTCTATAAAGTTCTGTTTCTTATTATCGTTGTTTCTGCTTTCCCGAGACCTAAGATAGCAAGTTGGCTCAGAAATTCTCTTTCTCATTTTAGCCACAGGAAATGTTGCTCCATACATTCAAAGTGCTTTTCCAGGTAGGCTTGTTTGGAATCCAGGTATTTTGGGTTACGTGCTTTTGTTTGCACTGAGCTGGAAGATTTCTGTGGATTAAAGGGTGGGACTTGTTTGATTGCTTTGCAGGTTGGGGGAAATAAATTCAATTTTTTATAGAGTCATCCAGTGTCCTTTTGTGTAGTCCTGCAGTGTGAGCAACACAAAGCCTGTTGTATAAAAGACAGTGGTGTGATTCTGGCTTCCAGCGTTATCGCTGAAATATCTGGAGATTAAAAAGCTGGAATTCACTTAGGAGTATTTTTAGGACTTTAAAATAGAAAAAAAAAACCCTCATGAATTTTTTTCATGTCATTCTGCACAGCCTTCATCAGAGCAGTCGGATGCATTGTATTTACCTTTAGTGGTGCTTCCCTAACTTTTTCAAGAATGGATATGATGATGTGGGGGTCTTTTGGGTGTATTTGATCTTGAAGCGTTTGGTGAACTGCTGTGTGTGTGGTGTTACACGCACCCCACACATTGTGCAGGAGTAGGAATTGGTAAGCATTTTATGGGTTTAAAAGAATTACCATAAAAGTCTTCATGAATTGTGTGTGAAGAAATCTGCTGGCTTTGTCTGGCAGGGCCCAGGTTGCTTTAAGCATGAGGAGGACAAGAAGAGGGGACCGTGCAGGGCAGGACAAGGGCTCCTGGTGGCCTCTGCCAGGCCACAGTGACCGTGTGGCCCTGCAGCCCTGGCCACTCGTGCTGGCTCTGAGTGGCTCTGAGGCAGGTGTGAGGGAGCAGTGTGGGCTCTGGGCTGCCCCTCGGGCCTGCAGGGAACATGAGACAGGAGGGATTCACAGAATCACAGAATCACTTAGCTTGGAGTAAGGTCATCGAGTCCAATCTGTGGCCAGTCCCCTTGTCAGCCGGACACTGAATGCCATGTCCAGTCGTTTCTTGGAATATCTGGGGGTGGTGGCTCCACCGCCTCCCTGGGCAACCCCTTCCAATGCCTGACAACCCTTTCTCGGAAAAAAAATTTCCTAATTCCCATATTAAACCTGGAGCAGTGGCAAGACAATAGTTTTTTTTGTTGTGGTGTAAAATCTCACTTCTCAATTCAGTAGATGAGAGTGTTGTGCTGGGAGGAAGGAAGAAGTTTGTGTGAACTCCCCGTGTCTCCATAAATACAGATTTGGCAACTGTTGAACTTTAAGAATGAGGGAGAATATTTCTACTGGTTTTTGATGTCTCTTCATAAATCATCTTTAGATTCAGCAGCAGCTCGGACCCAGGGGATCCTAAAGCTCCTGGACTGGTGATATGTGCTGTATTATTTCTTGCATGGACATTGCATTGCAGGTTAGTGCCTGAAAAATCATTTGAGCTTTGACAAGGGAAAAAGGGAAAAAAAGAACAAGGGAAAAAAAACCGACCAGCACAGAAAAGTGAGATGCCAAGACTGCAATTAGAAGTAAATACATTGGTGGGATTTTTTTAGTTATTATTTGCCAGTCATGTTACATTCCAGAAATCACAGTTAATAATTTATTTTACAGAACAAGTCAGTCTAATGAAATTGTGTATCAGCACCTTTTATTGTGTGAGGAAACCTCACCATAGGTCTGTATTTCCTTTCCCTAGAGTAGCAGTGCCTGAATATCAGTATTTTCACTCCCACGTTTTTGGTAAAGTGCAAAGATACCTTTAAAAGGCATGGAGAAAACTTTTTACTGTATTTGTAAAAAGAGAAAGCAAAAAGCTGATGGATTGCAGAGAAGCACAACCCAGAAATGAGTTACCCATCAGTTCAGAAAGGAGCTCAGACCAGGCCTGAGATAGGATTAAATGGTTAAAGCATGGAGACTGCAAGGGAAATGCTGGAAAGTTAAACAGTGAAAGAGCAGCATTAATATAAAGTTATTTGGTCAAAGGGGTTGTAATCAATACAATTTAGATTTTATTACATCAATATAAGGACTATTGCTGTCTCCCAGCACAGAGGGCTGTGGACTGGCAAGCATTTAATCAGAAAAGGATGCTCACCTGTTAAACTGCCCATACTGCAACTAAACAGGTGAGGTGATCCATGGAGGGAGGAACAGGGATATACAAGAAATGTGGGATTATATTTTGATTAATTGAATCCATAAGGCCATGACTGAAATGTTGCCATTGGTTTTTGGTGTCTCTTCAAATCAGTGCTGAAAAGGGTTTCAAAAGAATTTGAATTTCCTTACACAGAAACATGAAAAGTGTAAAAATGTTTGCTAGAAAAAGAAATTTTCTTGTTTGCTATCAACAGAGGGGTAAAAAGTTTCAGTTCCAAACAGGTGAGGCATCAAAAATTGAAGCTTGAGTATTTTGTCCAAGAATTTCTTATCAGTATTTGTGTTAATCCCTCATTTCCTCTAGGAAAAGACATCCTGTCCTAAACAGATGCATGGAGGGATGTCCTCTCCTAATGTAAAAATCAGATTAGATTGGAATAACAGCAACTTTTGGCCTGAAGTCGTGAGGATAAATGACCTGAAAGGAAGGAATAAATGACAGAATTAAGGACTTGAAGGATTAAAACATCTTTCCTCTCCCTTTCCCTGTTCCTTCCTGACAAGTAACTTCCCAGAAATTACCTGGGGTGCTTTTCCTCTGCAGGCACTGCTGGGATGGGGATTCACTCCTGGGGGTGGGCAGGAGGGAGCTCCAGCCTCTCCCTGTGCTCCTGAATTCCCCTTTGCTCCGCAGCCACCGGCTTTTCTCACGCCACCAGAACCTGGGGGAAGCCTGGGATGTTTATACACAGCCTTATTTATAATAACTCTTGTTTATTTGTGTGCATACGGAAAATAATCTGTGTGTGAGCACGTCCATATGATTTTTTGTTGTTATTAGGAGTGGTTTTTAGTGGTTGGGGTGGGTTTTCTGTTTTCCTAAGCTCAGGGAAATGCCACGGATCAAAGAAAGGCGATCTGAAGAAAGGAGCCAAGTACAGAGACTCACTAATGCTTCTAAAATTCCACAGTAGTAGGACTAAGAAAGCCACAATCGTTCTGTGAAGATCTCATCTGTTATTATTTTGTCAAAAATACACTTTACAAACACTCCCATGTCAATATTCAAAGTAGATGACTTCAAGCAAAGAGTGTTTTGGCTCAGTGTGCAGGAGCTGTTATTCTTTATAATGCTTACAGAATCTCAGACCTTGAAGAGCAGTAAAAGGAATGGTTTGTGTTCCTCAGAGAACCACGAGACAGCTCGGTTTTTTTCCTAGGGCAGAAAATACTGCTGTGTTAAGTTGGTTTATTGGGGTTATTGTAGCCTGTTCCCTGTCTGCTTCCCAGAGCCACCTCTGGAAAAAGCAGAATTGCAGGTTAAAGCTTGCCAGAGGTCAGATTTGCTATCAGGCACTTTGAGGTTGTGCTTCAGCATTTATTTTGGATAAATTTCAGGGAAGGAAGTGAGTACAAGATTGATCTTGGCCTTTATAAATAGTACTACAAGCACCTCATATCATTTTCTGCGTTGCCATGTCTTGAGTTACTTCATTGCACAGCAACACAGGCTAAAAATTACATTTTCACATAAAATAGCAGCTCCTCCATTTATTCATTCCTTATTGCCATGTTACTTAATTGATTTAAATGTGCTGGTGTGGATGTTTTTCACTCCCTACACTGTGTGGAAAATGACAGTGTTGGTTGTACTAATTGCCTGGAAATCTCAAAGGAGGAAGAACACTGTTCTCAAATGATGCATTTGACTTACACCAGTATAGTTCTACTCAATTAATGACCCTTTTTTATACCGAAATATTTCAGCCTAGGAGTTTCTTTGTGAAGTGTCACAGAGTTCCAAGGAATACTGAAGCAAATGGAGTTTTCCCATCATAAGGATTTAATAACAAACAAAGTATTAGCTAGGCCTTGTTAGTAAAGTTTTGTAAAGATGAAAGGTTTTTACACCTCTTCGTTTTCCAAAACTTTACGAAAATAACCTTTCTCTCCTCCTCGCTCTCCTGTTGGCTCCATACAGAACATGTCAGGATATTGGTTTTTCTCTGTCCCAAATCAAATTGCCCCTTTTGAGTAACGTTCCTTATGTGGGGATGTAGTGGGGCTGGGGAGCACAAGGAGGGAATAAAGAGATTTTTAGAGTCCTTGGTGCCAACAACCAAGCCTTTTAGCCACCTTTAAAGCCTGCAGGACACAGTGGCTGCTGCTGATGTGCTGTGGGCTGGTGGGTTTGACAGGGATGGAGAGGACAGCGTGGGGAGTGGGGTCAAGGAGCTAATGTTTCAGGCTGGGGCAAGGCTGGATTCTGCTTTCCCAAATCCATTTGCAGTGTCTGGTGTGTTGTAGCCTTTCCCCCTTTTCCTGGGTGTGAAGCTCAAACTGGAGATAATTTTACTGCATGCAACAAGATTGACAAAATAATTTTGCTGCACAGCACACTAAGACATAAAAAGTGCCTTTTCAAAAGTAAAATAAACAAAGAAAATATGTTTGTTTAGGAAAAAAAATTGGAGGAATAATAGGAGTAGGGAAATTACTCCTGTTGCTTTAAGGTAGCTTTTAAAAATAGGAGCAGTCAGTTAATGCTCCAGCCTATACCACAGTAAACATATAATTGTGAGCTGATTCTGGTGAATTCCTCAAACAACAACCCCCATCAGCAGAAGTCTAAAGGAGAGCCCAACATCTGGAAGCCAGCAGCAGTCAGGATTTTATTAAGCAGCACTGCCAAATCAAATCTGAGCACTACTATAAATGATATAAAAATAAAGATTGGCTGTGGCGTAACATCTCCGAGATGGCAGCAAGTGCGCCCGGCTTTGGAGCTGTGTGTGAGAGCAGCAGAGCTTTCCCAGCAGCTTTGGAGCCTGAGGGGGACATGGTGGGTAGGGATGTGCCTTTCTGTGCTGCTTGTCATGTTCAGGAGCTGAAGCTATGAGTGGAATAAAGAGAGAAACTGCAAAATTGCTCTTAGTGTGCCTGAATTATTGTTATTGGAAAGGTTTCGGCCACGTACAGGCTGTGTTGTGTATTACAGACCTAAAGCAAGGTTTATGGAATAGGATTTTCTGTCTGTGAAGGAGGTTATGAGAGAGTGACCTTATCACAGGGAGCAGGAATCTGCCCTCTTCCACAGGCTGCAACTTGACACATTTATGTCCAGTGCTCACCCTGTGGCTGGAGCCAATTGAATGGGTCGATGGCTGTGACAGCTGTGTCTGGCTGCACTGGGAGCCAAGTCTCAGGGTCAGGGAGGGGATGCAGAGCTGACCCAGATGGGACCCAGCAGCCATCCCAGGAGCCTGGGGCAGGGAGGGTTTGGGGCAGCATCCCCCAGGAGTGTGGGCTCTGGCACCACAGAAAAATGAGCGCTTTGCCCTTCTGCACACTGGTGCCCTCCACTCTCTTTCGGGGACATCGGTGCCCCTCCGTGCTGAGCAGGACATTGCCTATCCTGTGGCAATTAAATTAACTCCTGTGAATTCAGAAAGCTGTGATGAAGAGCTCCTTCTCAGGCTTTGTGTCTAGAAATAGCCCAGAACACCACAGCGCAAAGTTCAAGGAAGTAAAAGAAGTGCTATGTTAAATGAAATTCCGATCTTTCATTTTTTGAACAGGTTTTTGATACAGCTCAGCTTGATACAACTTGCTATTTACCAGCCTGGCCTTTAATATTGGATCTGCTTTCCAATTATGCTTCAATTCATACACCAGTTGCAGAGAGCGTGTGTGGGTGTACGTGCGAGAGAGGGAGATTGATTTTGTTCTTTAAAAATGTGAAGTCTGCACTAACTATGAAAACCCATCAGAATTTCTAGCACTTAAATGCCATTTCCTTTCTCAATGTGCTACCAGCACTAAGGAATGTTCATGACATCTCTCTGGCAAGTGAGGGAGTACATGCTGGTTTTTCAGAAGTAGAATATTAATGCAGATACCAGTGAAAACCAGGCTGCAGATCCTTTTCAGAAGTAAAGAGTTAAAGCTCAGATTACGACTTAGAAGCGAACACATAAGGTCTTAGCTGTGTTTTTCAGAAGGACATGAGTGAAAATGGAATAAAGGGAGTACATGTTGCTGTGTGTTGCAGTCGCCTCTTGTGTCTGGAACAGCAGATTTGGGTAACCCTATTTGCCACCTCTTTGCACAGAACATATTCGTATTCCTGGTCATTTTTCCAAGCCACTGTCTTTTTTGTGTGCTGTATTCCCGGGTCTTGGCAGTGCTTTGGTAGTCACTGTGTCTGGGAAGTCCAAAGGACTGCTCTCTCTGTCTTTCTGTGGTTCTGACTGGTCATTTCTATTTCCTGTAGGTTTAAAGACCTATCTGATCTCAGGTCAGAAGGTGAAGGAGCCCCACTGCAGCTGTTCTCAAGCGTTGCTTCCTGGCTTGGAGTCCACAGACGGAGGCAGGACAGCGGGAACGTCATCGGCCGAGAACTCCAGCAACCTGACCAAGACAAGCAAGGTGGAAAAGCCCAAGGTGAGTTGTCCTCTCAAAGCCCAGCAGCACAGGGCTTGTTTATGCACTGCTTTGCATATTTACATATGTATGGATGTGTGTACATAGAGTGACAAAACAGAGTTTGAGGGAGGAAAAATTTACCAAGTCAAATGCCTCGCTCCCCACTTGGTGAACAATCCCTAAAATAATGGGAGCACTTTTCAGAGGTGGTTTCAAATAACAATATCTATTTATATTTAGGGATTGAGAGGTCAGTGATGCTTTTTCAATGGTCTGGATTTTATGGGAGGGGGAAAAAATATGATTTATGCAGCTACTGTAACTTCTGTGATTTTCTGCTTTTGCTGCTTCTGCTGTTCCTCTGTTGGGAAGGTCATGTACCTGTGAGCCTTTTCAACAGATATCCCTGCAAAAGATAACTGGGTTGTTTTTGTGATGGGAGAAAATGCTCTGATGGGTTGGAAGATTGGTTTATCTGCTTGCTCTAGAAACCTATATCTGGAGCTGAGGGCAATGATTTGTGTGGATTCAGCTTGGAGGAATGATGACACTTTGTTATGTTCACACCTCTCACAAGATCTCTTGACAAGGAAATCTGTGAAACAATGTGTATTGCTTCAGAGCTTTACTGTTACTCTCTATCTTCCATCTCAGAAACAGATTTCCCAAACAACAGATGGCTATTCTCTCTTTTCATTTGTGCTAAGAATTCCTTCTCCTGGGCTGCCTGAGGTGGGCACAAATGTCAGAGCCAGGGGTGGCCATCTGTAGGTCCCTGTCCTTACACTTCAGTGTGGTCAGTCCTGACTGGATCTCTTCAACTCAGGCTTGAGCTGACAGAGTTGATGTGGGGATATTTTTCATGCTACTTCATTTTTACTGCTTCGCATTTTTTTCTGGATTAGGAGAGCATGAGTAGGGCACCTTTACCCTGCATCTGCTCCCAGTTTTAAGATTTGAAGTAAAAATACTGGATTACAGGTGAGATCAACTGTAAGGCTGACCCAAAGAGATGGTCCAAAGGCAAGTGAGCTCCTTAAAGAGTAGGCCAGGCCTGTTTAACTACAGAAGGGAGATGTAGCCATCTTTATCCCTCCCCAAAATATGCACTGAATGTGGTTTGACAGCATCCAAGTTGCTGGTGATATGTTGCTATTCCTTCTCCTGTGTAAGAAAGAATATATTTGGCATCCTGCTGGCACCAGCTTTCCAGCTCCCTCTTGCCTTTCAGTGAAGGCAATGGCAAATAAGGCAGGAAAATGCATCCTAGAGTTGGAGGGAGCTGTACAGATAAACCTGTGAGTGCTGCCCAGGGTGTGGTCGTGCAGAGGTCCAGGTGTGGTAGTGACAGAAACTCCTTCATTTCAAGCAGTGAAGGAAGAAGAATGTGCCAAGTGGAGCAGGATTGCTGAGCTGCCTGTGTGGAGCAGAAGGGAGAAAGGAGGGACGAAGCCAAGCAGTGGAGCTGTGGCTGCTGTTCTGAGAGACAGTGAAGATTGGGAATGTCAGACAGCAGAGGAGGCTGTGACTGGGGACTGAAAGTGCAGTGAAGGATGGGACTGACCCCTGCAGCTGGGGCTTGATAACATTGTTATGTACAAACTTGTTAAAATGATCCAGGTGCAAAATGAAGTCTGTGGTTAAGAATCAGCTCTGTTATGTGCTTTCTAAAATGTGGGGTGATTTACCTTGCAGAAGGGCAGGTAAAAAGAGCTGCACCTCTCTTCCTGAACAGCTGGGATATAATGTGGAACACGTTGCTGCCCCACCACACTTTGTCCCTGATTTTCTGCTCTGGGAATAATGATGGGTGTTAATTGCTATTTAGAATATCCTGAGTGGAAAGGATTCACAAGGATCATTGCAGTCCAGCTCCTGACCCTTGAAATGTTTAATTGCTGAGTGAAAGTCTGTAGAGTGAGAGAAAGAGAAACTAAAAGAAGCTGCTCAGAAGAGCATCTCAGACAAGTGCCAGCTCAGATTCAGCTGCCTTGGATACCCTGTTGTGCTACAGCTGCTGCAGAGTTTGTGTCTAGAGGTTTGTGTCTGGTTTTACTCATCACCCTCAGCACTGCAGCTCTGGCCAGGGATTTCCTAAGTGGCCTGGCAGCTGTGATTCCTGAGCCTGCCCTGCCCCAGTGCTCTGATGCTGCAGGGAATTCTGGATAAGCCCAGCCCCAGGTTTCCCTGTGATCCCATGAGCATGAGGCTGGTGGATGCAGAAGCCATGTCAGAGTGGGGACCATGGAGCAGCTGTGTCAGCACTGGCTTAAAAACCTGTTCTGTGGCTGTAGTGGCAGCACAGGAGTGTGGAGCATCCCTGCCTCATCCCAGCCAGGTCCAGGGATTCCTGACTCCACAGCATGCTCTTGAGGGTAGCGTGCACCAGCCTTCTCTCTGCTGGGGAGAATCACAAAATCATTGCATAGTTTGAGTTGGAAGGACCTTAAAGCCCATCTGATTTCACCCCATGCCATGGGAGGGACACCTTCCACTATCCCAGATTGCTCCAAGCCTCATCCAGTCTGGCCTTGGACACTTCCAGGGATGGTACATCCACCACCTCACTGGGCAAACCTGTGCCAGTGTTTCACCACTCCCATTGTAAAAAATTTCTTCCGTATATCAAATCTAAATTGCCCCTCTTTTGCTTTAAATATGTATGTATGTTAAAAGCCCCCCACAAGGCATGACTGCAGTTTGATCAGAGATCATGCACAATTTTTGAAAAGGAGTGGGTTTCTTTTTTACAGCTTTTGGGTTTTTCGTGAGGGTTTTTTTTAAAGCCTGCAGCTTGCTGGTAGGGTCTGGAGATAATAATTTGCAAAAGAATCATGACTTACATGCCGACTGTTTTAAATACAAAGCTGTAAATGGTGTCAGTGTAGGAGGAGATGACTCCAGCTCTGCAAAAGAGACTTAAGTAGGAGAGGCAAAATTACAGGCAAGTTGAAATATTTTTATTTTAAAGGGAATAAGTGGCTATATTGGATGCAAAGGATGACTTTCACATTTTGAGCTTGAAGGGATGTTCTAGAGGACAAGATCTGTAAAGGAAAGTCAGGAGGAAGAAAGCAACACTAATTGATCCATGAAAGGAATTGTATTTCCTCCTCTGGTGTATCTGTAGTTCATTTAACTGCCAACCTTGCTGCAGTTTGAATGTCAGTATGATGTGTTTACAGTAATAAAATGGTGAACACAGAGGGTAAAAACTCTGAGTAAATCTATAATAGCAGGTGGTTTTTTTGAATGAGAACACTCTACCCTGCCTAAGTGGTTTTGGTGTCAGTTTATCTTTCCTATCATCTTTTATGACATGCCTCACTTGACAAGGAATCATAAGCTGTTGTAAAAATGTTTTAATGATTGCTTGGTATGAAAACAGAAAGTCCTTTGCTTGTCTTGGTGTTTGCTGGAAGTGCATTAATGTTTTATTCATGGCACTGAGGTCACAGCACACGGAGCCTGTGAATGCCTGCAATAGAGAAGGAAGTTAATGATGTTGGCTTGAACACATGGGGAAAGTCAGAGGAACTTCTGCCTCTCCTCAAAGGTCAGGCTGCTTTTCCAAGCCCTTTGTCTTTGGGCTTAACCTGGGAGCCAAGTGTTGGAGGTGGTCTTGCTGATTTATTAGCAGGATCAAACAGGGAGTGGTTTCTTCCTTTTTTTTTTTTAGAGGTATTTGGTTTTTGTCACCATTACCTGACTTTTGCCATGGACAAACCTAAATCTAACTCCCAGAGGGTTAGTTAGTAAGGCTTGTTAGCCCAGTGCCAATTTATTTTTTAGGCCATCTAGCAATGCCTTCCACCAAGTGGCCAAGACATTTGTGATAGTTAGAGATTATTTTTAAACAAAACCATTTGAGAACCAACTCCATTGTTTCTTTAATTGTGTTGTTATTTTTTCAGACTGCACAGGTTCAGAGCTGGATGTAAATTGCTTATCTGATGCCAGGTTAGGAAACTCAGTGATTTCACATGAAAGCCTTTGAGAGGCATTGGTGAGTGGTTAGATGTCACAGGGAGAGTGGGCTGGGAGAAACATCTGAAAATTAAACATGCTGGGTGTTTTCAGGTGGGACATCAAAGATGCAAAAGCTGCATTAAGTGAAAAGTTAGTTCTGAAAAGACTTAACGTGCTGGTCTCTGAAATGGGGAGTGAACCTGAAGGCAGAAGTTGTGGGTTTGGAATAGAGAGGCTTGAACATGTCCAGAACAGACAGACAAATTAACATGGGATGTTGAGTTTGCGACAAAAGGCTCAGGTTCTTGCTGGAAAACTTGCTGTGATGTTTAGTAGCAGACTTGGGCAAGCCTGGTCACAGTGAACAGCTCCAGGGCAGGGGAGCTGCCAAGGGGGCTCAGGGTCCCTCTGAGCACGATCCTGCCTGAGCACTGCCAGCACTGGAGAAGGGAGTGAAGAACCTGGAAGATACAATTCAAGTGCAACATTTTAGGTTGCTTCCAAAATGCACAACCTGAAACTAGTACAAATCCTCGTGGTTTTGCTTTCCTTGTTCCCTGTGACATTTACTCCATTTGGGTGTTTGGCTCCAACAATGTATGGTAGCCTGAGCTCCCCTCCCCTGTCTTAGGGCTCTGTATGAAAAAGCAGTTTCCTTTATTTGTTTCAGATTTGTTGCTTTATGTTTCCCTGGACTGTTGATAATGCATCATGGTGTTTCATGCTTTTTCTGGATTTTGTTGCATTTTGTACTGTCTTGTCTCCTAATTCAGATCCCTTTGCAGGTGGGTTTCACACAGGAAAATTGCAGTTCTCTTACTCTAAAGAGTGTTTTATTCCTCTTGGGGAGGTCCTTTGCCTGTGCACTGCGATCACAGTGTATCTGTGATCTTACACTAGTGAAGCTTTCCTGGATTAGATTTAGCTTCAGCAAACAGCAAATCTGTGATTTATTTTTGAAATGGTGCATTCTGTTCAAGTCAAATTTTGCTCCCTGCCTCCCATTCTGTAGCTTTGTTTATCTTTGAACCATGCGGCAAGTATACAAGTGGACTGAATTACAAATTGCATCATACTACAAGGACACCAGAACATTCCTGGCTAAAATTCTTTTGTCTCATTTCAGCCTTGCCCTTCATGTAGTACCACCTTTGCTCCCCACTGCGATGTCAGCATAGATGAAGGAGCTATCCAAAATGGTTGTCAGGATGAGCATAAAAACAGTACGAAGGTAATTGAAGTATTTCTCACTTCCCTTTTTCCCTTATTTTTCTGCTTGCCTTGGCTTTCTTATTTTTGCACCACTATTTCTTTATCCAAGCTCTTAAGCAGCAGAACTGATTCTGATTTTGATTTTTGATTTGTGTTCAAAAATTTAAGTGAGTCCCCCTGCCCCAGTTTTCAAAATTTTTAGTAATTTTTTGGGCTCAGCTTGATCCTGAGAAGGACCTAAAATTTGGGCTCTTTAAACTATGCTGATGGTACCCAAAGAGGGAAGCCCAAAGAGCACTACCACGCTCTCCATCCTCACACCAGCGGGCTGTGTCACCTCACCAAAAGTTCCTTGTCTTGCCAGAGTCTCCTGCATCACCACTCCAAGACGAGGTTGTTCCCGTTCACACACGGAATTCACAGCTTTAAGTCAGTTTACATCCTTTCCTGACCGACAGAAACAGCCTCTTTCATATTCCCCATGCTGCTGCCATGCTTGCTCTCCTTGCCTGTTGCTGAGATATTCTCACTGAAGCCACCTAATTCCTGTGCCACACCAGAAGCTGCCTGTCATCTGTTTGTAGCCTTCACAGCCTCTCTGCTCTGCCTGTCGCCTCTCACTCCTCCCTGAATGTTAAGCTAAATGCAGATGAGGACCAGTGCTCATTACCTGCCTATTATATATTCAAATAAATATAATGTTTTCCCTCCTTGGAGAGAATCACTTCATAGACATGTTCTGAGACAGTGATCCTGTTCTTCATGTCTGTCTTACAGCTCTTCTTGCCTGTAAATCTGATTGAAAAACTTGCCATCATTGTTGCCACTGCTGAACCACTACATTAATCTGTGTTTGTCCTCTCTGTCTGTACTTAAGCTGTTGTCTCATGCTTAAACTGTGAGCTCAGAAGCAGGGCCTGCCTTTCTGGGCTCTAGGGGTGTGTTACACAGTAGCTCTGTGCCAGAGTTCCAGGAAACAGCCTAAGAAAAGAATAAAATAATGATCCCTTGAGCCCCGAGGGAGGTGTCAGCAAGGACTTGTCTCAAACCAGCTTGAGATCTCTAAGACAGAGAGCATGTGGGAGATCTGCCTGGGCTGCCAAGATGGTAGGCAGGAGATGCTTCTTCCCCAGGTGGCCTCTGCCCACGTGCAGGGATCTCCAAGAACCGACTGTAGAGGGATTGATTGTCCTTAGGTACCAACTGCCTGTTTAAGTTGCTTCCTACTGTAGCTGCATTGGCTTCATGTGTGTGAATCAGCAAGTCATCTGACCATTCCTGGAGCAGATTTGTATACAGAGTTGAGGAAGAGGTCTGTAATTCCACTGGAGGAATTCCAGCAGAGCCCAAATCACCCGTCCTTCTTGGGTTTGGTTCGATTATTGCTCAGCCAAAAATGGGAGCTGTGTCATGGCTCTCAGTAAGTCTGGGATGCCTGAACTGAAAGCTCAAAGAACAGCCACACACATGAAGTTGCTGTGGCATTTGATTCCCAAGACTTCCTTGCAGCCTCAGCTCTCTTGGGAAGAAGAGCCCTAAGCTCCCTGTACCCATCTCTGTTCCCTTCCCACACCACACGCTGCTCTCATGTCCCCTGTCTTTAGGGAATGTTAATGATGTTTAATCATATCCTTGGACTTGCGTGGCTCCCAACAGCCTCTGGAGCTTCTTTGTCTTTTGATGAGAGGAAGCTCCACACCAAGCTTCCAAGTTCTCAGGGAAACCCTACAGCCTGTTGCCTTCAGAAGTCTCAGTAACGTTGGAGCTAACAACATTTAATAAATAGGGATTTTCTCCTACACCGTTTCATACTCTAATCCCTGCCTGTTAAGATTAACACAGCACAGAGAAACCTTGAGCTGACTGAAGGGAAGAATTTTCTTGGGGATTTGAGCCTTTGGCAAGGAACTAAAGAGAAAGTCCATGCTGACCTTCTTTGAAAGAGGGAAATTTTCACTGCATTTTTCAAATGATCTTTAGGAACAGCAGAGAAAGCAGACAGTGCCTAAGAGTCCAAATCTTTTATTTAAGTTGATCATAGCAAAACTTGTGGGTTTCTTGTTTTCTGCTTTTCAAATAACAATTGACTGGAGTGGTGAGGAAGAGAAGAAAAACTGTTTCATAGGAGAATAAAAAAAGATGTTAACTATGACTTGCAGTTTTTCTTTAGGCCTCAGGTTGTTCTGGGAAATGCTCTAAGCAAATACAGTCTTTAGCATAAGTTAAAAAAAAACAACCCACCAAACAATGAAGGCTCTTCACTAAGAGCTGGTTGGTCAGTTTATTTAGTTTCCCTTTGCTAGTCCTCCTCACCTCAAAACCAGAGGGGTTTGCCCTGGCTCTGCAGGATGCTCCATAGCCCTGTTCCCTCTGGGCAGGTTGGATAACCTGGCAGAGATGTAGGAGGACTTGCACAGGAGCTGCTCAATGTCTTCTCTTAGAAAAGAACCTGGTGACCTTTTATGTGAGAAGTTCTTGTGCCTCTGCCTTACAGGAGTGTCCCCGGGGCTCTTGGTGTGCCCCTGCTGGGATCTGTGGCTGAAATCCCCTTTCCCTTCTGGTGATTATGGTCTGCAGCAAAGCATTGGCAGCACACCAAGGAAACCACCCCATTTCCTATTCCTTCCTCAGCTGCTGTCGCTGTGCTGGGAACACCTGCAAGCTGCCAAAACAACTGTTGTGAGGGCTAGAGGGAGCAGACTGGGAATCCTTCCATCTCCTGGCTCCCAGCACGTGGCTCTCGGGCTCACACCTCCGTGGGGGCAGCCCACAGGGTGGGGATCCCGCATCCCCCCGGAGGGAGGGAGGAAGGGGAAGCACAACCCACCTCCCTCCTGCTTTTCCTGTAGCTCCAGGGAACCATTCCAACACACCTTGTTATGACTTTAGCTCTGGAGGTCTTGGCTGTGACAGGAGCCAAGCCCAAGTGCTTCCTGACTCTTCCCTGTACAGGGTTCTCCTGCTGCCCCCTTAGTCTTGTATCTTCCTTGGCTGTGTCTGAACCTTTCCCTTCACGTGCCTTCTTTGCTTCACAGGACAGATCACATAAGGAAATGGAATTTATTTTGCATGGGCAGCCAGAAAGCAGATATTTTTTAACTTTACTAAGTTGATTTTACAATGTCAGTAACATATTTCAGCACGTGATTGGGGTGGTGATGATATTTATGGTATTTATTTATGGTCACTGTGGTGGCATCCAAGAATAGTCTTCTGGAGGAGCTTGTCATTTCTGTACAAGCAGGAATGGAGAAACTTCTGTCATGAGTGGGCTTTGGGATGAGGATAAATGCTACATGATAAGTGATAAGATATGGAGGGGGGAGATGAACACTCAAATATGCCAAGTTTTCTCTGTGTTTGCATTTGAAAATGATCCTGACTAACTGCAGTTCATTTTCATTCTAACCACACTTAGCTGCCTTTTGGAATTGCTTCAGTACATATTGGTCTAGGTCAAACAAAATGTAAAAGAGGGAACTTCAGGCTCCACTAAAATAGAATGATTTTTGTTTAAAAGTAATTTGTGTTCTCCAAGTTCAGCAGAATTGTATACTGGGTACCTAAGCTGTGTTGCAGGCTGTTTTCAGAATTAAAGCTGTCTTAACAAATACAAAGGCAAAAGAAAACCAGAAAAAATAAGTATGTCTTAGAGAAGGAAATGCAGTTTAATTTGCAGGAGTTTTTGTTGTGAAATGAGGATGAGATGTACTAGAGGGCTGTTCCCACAGATGGGGGAGAGGGGGAACCTCTGGGAAAGCAGCAGGCCCAGAGTGGTCAGGGGAAGGATCAGCAAGGGCTGGCAGAGTGGGCTGTCTCATGACCCAGGGAGAGTCAGCACAAATTAAATGTGTATTGAAAAGCTTTTTAGAAGAATCTTAACCATAAGATGAGTGAATGAAATTTGGGCTTGTGATTGGTTGTCATGGAGTGTGTGAAAATGTGGTTTATTTCCTGCTCCTTAGAGAGTTGGTTCATAAAAAGCACAAAGGCAGCACCTAAACAGGCACATGGGAGGTGTGGGAGATAGATCCACAGGAAATGTGGAGGGATTCAAGGCAGGGGCAGTTTGATCTTTGTGGTCAGGGCAGAGCTCAGGGTGCTGAGGGAAGAGCTTCTCTCAGTTTTTGTTCCTTGCAACCTCTTCTGTCTGTTCTTAACTGCTGACATTCCCTGGGTGTGTTTTGCTCTCTGTTGTCAGGCTCCAGGAGGACACAGCCCAAAGACTCAGAATGGACTTCTGAGTCCTCCCCAGGAGGAGAAGCTCAGCAACAGCCAAACCTCTCTGTATGAAATGCTGCAGGAGAAAGGGCGCTGGGGCGGAGTGAGCCTGGATCAGTCAGCTCTGCTCCCTCTGAGGTTTAAAAACATCAGGGAAAAGACAGATGCCCATTTCGTGGATGTGATTAAAGAAGACAGGTAAGGAAAATGGAGCTGTGCAGTGTAAAATCCTGTAAAGGTGAGAAGGCAGTCCCATATCTTTAGTATTAGTGTGCTTTTTGTCTGATTTCAATAATTGCTGTCAACATATAACACATTATAAGTTTTCTGATTTTAGTCTTTATTCTGCTTAAACTACAGGAGAAATGTGATGTCGGAAACTTTCTGTTTAAAATAAGTAAAACCAGTTTTTCATTGCTTCCATGATGAACAGTCCTCCTGTCAGTCCTCCTTCAGTTGAGTCTTCTAAAGGGAAATTGCTCTTTAAATCACTTGTCATGAAGTTGAACTCCATTTTATAATCTAAATCCTCTTAATGCAGGTGGTGTGTACCTTCCTCTGCAATTTAAGGTGTAACATAAAATCCAAACCACAAAACTCACATTTTTTTATAGTAAAAGAAAAATATCTGGTAACATGTGACTAATGAAATCCTACTGGGCTTGGAAGCAGAATTAATAGGAGTGAATTCTCATGGACTTACTATCTGCTTAGATTTGTAAAATGAGTTTCTCTCTGTTTCAAACAAAAAAGCTTATTTTGAGCAGAGGAAATATTCTTCAAAATTTAGTAGTGTGGGATTTTTATCAACACACAACCAATTCTCCATTATGGCAGGGACTTGACTGAAGCAGCTAAACAGATAGCTGGAGTTTGTTATTATTTATGGCTATTTTTTTTATTGCTTCCATTCAGATTGAGGGTATTTTATCTAAATATCCTTGAAATTGTGTTCTTCTGTATACTTGGCTGTTTGGAACAGGGACACCATCACCTTTATGGAAACATGACTTAGGCAGGGAGAGGTGAGAGGGAGGGACAGGAGTCCCTTTCCAGTTTCTTACCTAGATATTCTGTTTGACTTTCTCCTGTTGCCACGTGAGACAAAATTTAGGGTTATTCATTGTTTTTCTCATGTGAGGTCTGTCATTAGTGGCTGAGAATGGAGGCTTAGCTGATATTTCCAAATATTAGAAAATAGATGGGAAGAAAAGAATATATTAGGAATGGGATTGGGAATAGATTGGGAATGTTGAGATCTTGGGAGAAATCAGCCAGAAAAAATAGGAATATTGTTTAAAATGTAACCAGCACTCTGCAAACTGTAAGTTATAGAAGTAGCTTAATTTATGCAGTTGGTCTGCTGAAGATGCCTCACTCAAGTTCTTGTGTTCTGGTGCCTTCCTCCTCCACTCCCAAAATGGGTAATTTTTTCTGATTTGGAAGGAGTACCATGATTTGAGATCAGTCAAAGCCTGGGTTTTTTTTTGGTCCCAATTAAATATCATCATTACCATATTAAGTGGGCCATTTCTTGTTGCCAGGGAAACTTCTCTGCTGAGTTCAGTTCATGTAAACATAACTTTCCAAAAATAATCTTCTGATTAATTAGATCTATGTGAAATGCTTTAAGCCTACCAGTTTACACTGATTTTTTCAACATTTCTCAATGAGAACTGATATGGAATAAGCCATTTAAAAAATGTTCTTGATCCCCTTCTGTAAAAGGTAATTGTTGGTCTTGATGAATCCAGTATCTATGAGGATCTTTAAATGGGGAATTTGAGATGTCTCAGGGAGGGGATCAAACTCCCTTTTGGTCATTTTACAGGAATCCCCATTTCCACTGAGTTTTGCTGCATTGGTTTGATGCTGTTGCAAAGCCAAGTGATCTTCCCTGAGCACTGAGCAGTGATTTCCACTGCAGGGCACTTGGATATAAATTCCTGTTAACAGAAAATACTTAACCCAGATATGGTGATAAAAGTGCATAAATTAATCCCACAGGCTTCCTGCAGAGCTGGAAGGGTTAAACATATCCTGGGGGGATTCAGGAGCCTGTAGACTGCATTAGGAGGCTGCCTGGGGCTAGCTGGGAGGAAATGCTTGATTCTGGGGATATTGAGCTCAGCTGTGGCTGAGAGTTTTTTGCATGCCAAGATTTCACCTTGGAGCTGATACCTTGGCACAATTCCAATGTTCTTTAAAAATAATGTTAATAAAGACAGTATTAGTGTGGCATGTTTGTATTAGTACATTACAAAAGAATCCTTTTGTGGAAGTTAGCAGTTTTTACAGCTTGATTCTCTGTATTTGACAAACAGTGAATATTTTCAGCTTCGACTCTGGCTTTACTTCTGTAAAAATCCTGTGCTTTGTTCATTGTAACCTGCACATTATTGTGCTCTTTAAAAGAAAACTGCAGTGTAAGAGTTAGAATGTTTGAACTTAATTTCACTGGGAATATCCTCAAAGGATTCTTGGTTTGGGAATTTTTGTTTCCAACAAAAATGAGGTATTCCTTAGGTTATAAATCTTCTGAAGTACAAGAAGCAAGTACTCGTGTGCTGATCAGGGCAGTACTCACAATGATCTCTTCAGACTTCCAGAGTAGAATCTCAGGGATGTATGAAGCTCCCCCAGAACTGGGTTCTGTGCAGCCCTTCATCCCCTCCTTGGAGTAGTTTCTTGTTTAAACACTTCTTCATTATTTTAAAATTTGTTCATTTCTTTCATTTCCCACTTCCCAGTCTTGCTTGATCCAGGGGAACACCCTGTGCTGGGAGGCACAGGCCTCCTGGGAAACAGATTATGTACTTGACTGTTTCCTCAAGTGGGATCTTCCTTCTGGAGACAGAATGAGCTGACAGGGAGCTGAGAAGGCTCAGGAATGCTGCCTCCACCCTGGTTCCATCGTGTTCCACCTTCTGTTCCGTGCTGCACTGTGGAGCTGGACTGTTCCTCCTACATCCTTAACCAGCACTACAGCACCATCACCACCTCTGCTGAGCTTCTCTGCAGGAAGAAAGGGGATTCAACAGTACTTAAAAAAAAAAAAAGCTTTCAAAATTTTTATTGTAAGATGCTCTTAGAAATGTCTCAGAAAGGTGAGGAATGAAGACAAAGAAGAATGAAAGAGAGGGGTGACTCAAGTGAATGTATCCTGTCATTCCTTCAGAGTATCCTGGTATTTTTAAAGTATTGGCCAAGGCCAGAATGTTTAAAGGTTACCAAGTATTGGCCATATCTGTGCTTAGACTCCTTTGTCTTCTCTAGCATCAGTCTAGGAATGTGTGTTTGGTTGATCTTGCGCCTCAATTAAAAAAAAAAAAAACGCTTCCCACATGCCGTCTTGTACTGAGAGCTTCCAAGAAAACCTCTTAGGCAAGAGTTCCATAAAAATAAACACAAAATAACCCTGAAACCAAACCCCCTTAAAAAAAGACTTCAGGCACAGGCAAGCTCTGTAGGATCTTCCTTTCAGCTTCTTCATCTGCTTGGAATTTGACCTCATGTGCATCTCTGGTTTTTGCTCAGAGCCACCAGCTTGGAAATTGCCCACTCTGACTGTGGCTCTGGTGCTGCAGTTCCCAGGGTAGGAATAGCACTGGGACAGCAGTCACCCCATTTTAGATTCAGAGGGATTTTAGAAACAATTCCCTGTAAATGACACATGGAATCAGTTGCTTGGAAATGAGAGGAGGTTCACAGGCAGGGAGGAGTGTGTTTGGAAGCTGCACAGAGCAGGGGGTACAGGCTGTCCCAGCCACAAGTGCCCCAAGCAGGTGTGACCTTGCTCTGGGACCCTGGGCATGAAGCACTCGGTGCTCTCGAATCCCTTCAGCTCCCTGGCACCTGCTCAGAGGAGAGAAGGTTGGCAGATCAAGTGCCATCAGGAAGGTTCATTCATAAAGCTCATACTGCTAATGCAAAACTCAGACATGCAAAAAAAAGCAGCTTTTTCGTTTTCTTCCAGAGGATGGAGAATAAACCCAACTTCCAATGATTCAAGCTTCTTTCATGTTGTTGTGGGATTTTTTCACCTTCTGTGGAAAAAATGAAGGTGAAGGAGGGCATCAACACTCTGGTAGATGCTGCCTCTGGGTTCCTTAGCCCTGATGTCATTAGTTGTCACTGCCTTTGTTGATGGTGATGGTCATTCCAAATCTCCCATTTCAAAAGTAAATCTCAGCTCTCCATCTCTTCTCTGCAGCCTGGATCGTTAAGGGAATGTTCCCAGTTGAGTTACTGAGTTATTTTAGTGTCTGAAATAACAAGAAACTGCTGTTTTCTAAAATGGGCAATGTTTTTTTTTCCCCCATAACAATTTGTCACCTTTGTCATCCTTGGCTTGCTTTGAGCCACAGAATTCCACCCAAGACACAAATATCCCACAGGCACGTGTCTCCAGAGGTTGTGTGTCTGTAGCAGCAATTAACCTTTACTATTTGCTGGCTTATGTTACAATTATCTGTACTCACCAGTTAGATCTGTTAAATTTCTGGAAGGACTTGATAGACTCTTCCTGGAAGTATAAAAGTTTGCTTTTTTTGTGGAATATTTCCTTTGACTGAGCAAGTGATGTGGGTAAGAGGATACTTTGGTGATCAAGAAAGAAGAAAAACCACAGGAACTTCAAAGCCAAATGCCAGCATCCCCAGAAACAGCAGCCACAGACTGGGGGGGGCCTGAAGGAGGTACAGCTGAACAAACTGATGTTGATTTTGTCTTCTCTCTTCAGCCTCATGAAAGATTACTTCTTTAAACCACCAATTAACAAGCTGAGCCTCAACTTCCTGGATCAGGATTTGGAGATGGCCTACAGGACGAGCTACCAGGAAGAGGTGTGTTTCTACTGGCATTGGTTTCTGTCTGTAATCTCTCTAAGCCACTGTCTGTCCTTGGGTTTTTTAACACATTTTGTTGCAGTTGTTTCATGACAAGGGTCATGAAATGTCAAATGTGATTTGCTACTTGTATTGCTGCCTCTGAAAGTAGTCTCCTTTCAGTTTATTACAGAATTATGGGATGGTTTGAGTTGGAAAGGACCTTAAAGCTCATCCCATTCCAACCCCCTTCCACTACGCCAGGTTACTCCAAGCCCCATCCAGCCTGGCCTTGGACACTTCCAGGGATCCAGGGGCAGCCACAGCTTCTCTGGGCACCCTGTGCCAGGGCCTCCCCACCCTCCCAGGGAACAATTCCTTCCCAGTATCCCATCTATCCCTGCCCTCTGGCAGTGGGAAGCCATGCTCCCTTCTCCTGTTACCCCAGGCCATCATCCAAAGTCCCTCTGCAGCTCTCCTGGAGCTCCTTTAGGCCCTGGAAGGGGCTCTGAGGTGTCCCTGGAGCCTTCTCTTCTCCAGGCTGAACACACCCAGCATTCCAAGCCTGACATCAGAGCAGAGGAGTTCCAGCCCTTGGAGCATCTTTTGCCATGCCCTGAGTGCAGTCCAGTGTTTGGGCTGGAAATCTGAGGTACACTGATTACTTCTCACCTGTCTTTTCTCCACGTTCAGGTTAGTGCTGTAAGGCTTTAGGGTGACCAGAGAACCATGCTGAGATGGTAAGGACCATCACTTACCAAAGTAAAGGACCATTTGCTGCTTATCTTCTCAAATATTCAAATATTCTAACTTTGAGAATGGTAACTTGGAATTTGATTCTTGTTTAGTCACAGTCTCGTGGTTATCCCTGTGGAATGCAAACCTGTGCTGAATTCAAATATCCTAATTCCATAAGTGTGTTGCATTCAGATACAGGCAGCTCAAAACACTGGAATTGTAAGGAGCGGTAAATTGTAAGGAACTTGGTGTTTTCTTGAGGATTCTGCACTGAGTCTAAAAACTCCTTAATTCCCTTGGGGGCTAATAATATCACAGGCTTTCCACAGCACTGGATTTCCCTGTCTGACTGATAGGAACTAGCAAGAGAGTTTAAATCTACCTAGAGTGACATTAGGTGTCAGTTAGAACTGAGGCTGCATTTCCACCAGTAGCTGAAAAATTGCTGCCAAGAAAAGGCAATTGCTCTGCTCTCCTTGCTCTTCCTCCTCCCTGCTCCTTCTAATGGCTCTGGTGCTTCTCAACCTTCCCTGCTGTGAGCAGTTCATTTACTAGCCTAGCATGAAATATTCATGGTTTGTTTTTCTGTTTGGGGCTCTTTCTCTTTCCATCTCGGGCTGTTTTGTGTTGTGTTGAAGCAGCAGCAAGCTCTGGAGAGGTTGGCAAGTGCCAGAGCCAGCAGGAGATAAGCGTCCGGCAGCAGGAAGGGGAATGGGCCCTTCCCTTCCAGCAGCACTGAGCTGTTGATTTGGGTGATCCATCTGCAGAACTGCATCAGGATAAATTAGGTGTGGGTTTCTTTTCTTCCCAGTATGTCCTGCATCTGAGGGCAGTGGGATTTTTCCTTCTGGGGTTTGTGGTTTTCAATTCCGGGCAGTGTTGTCACATTCTCCTTAGCAATATTTGCTTGTTTGCCAATACTTCCAGGTGATGCCTAACTTAAATTATTTTATTTTACCAAGGGAGAGCCCAGTTGTGTTGCAGTTCAGTCTCTTCACTTTGGTCAGGAGCTCCATGCTCATGCTGAAGCACTGTAATTTAGTGGTATCTCTCTGCATAAAGTTCCTGTAGCAACAACAAGGAGAAACTTCCTGTGGGATGCAGCCTACAAAATTTGCAAACTGTACAGAAAAGAGTAAATCAAGTAGTTTACAGTGGAAAGATTGGAAAGAGAAGCAAAGCAGAGAAAGTAAAGCATATACAGATGGGCCTATTAATGTAGCTAGGTAGGAAATTCCTAGAAAGAGCAGGAATGTGGCCTGTATATTTTGTTACTGGCAAGCTAATAATTTGAAAATTATTACATAAACCTCCTTGGAAGTGGGAATTTTCACTCTCTAATAGTAACTCTGCAGTACTGGGGCAAAAACCTGTTAAAGCTTTAATATTAGCAGAGTTCTGGTCCAAAACAACAATGAAATCTTCTTTTGGAGAGTGAAAAGATTTGACAACAGTCCGGGTTCTCTAATGGCCTGACAGTCAATGCTGCTAAAAGTGATTCCAGCACTCCTGAATTTACCTCTGATTATGCAGTGCCAGCTGCATGCTCAGGTTGTGATCCCTCTCCAGAATCAGCTCTGCTTCCCAAGAGCCTTAATCTGTTCTCATTTGGAAATGAAGGCACTACTTAGAACTCTTAGAGCATCTTTAACTCTGTCACTTGGGGATACAGTGCTGCTTCTCTTAATTCAATTGCTAGGACTTCATGTGTGGATGAACAGGATTCTGCTACCCCTTCAAGTTAAAAGGTAATTTTGGCACTGAAGTGATGCTCACTGGATTTGTTAGGTTGCGGAGAGGTACACATGAGGAACAAGTTTGTTTCCCAGTATTGCTGAGCACAGGAAGTGTTCAGAGGAACAAAAGAAACTTCCAAATTAAACCAGAGTGCTCCAACTGGGCACCTTCATGGTGACATTGATAACGTAATTCCTGGTTTTCTTTAGAGTTTGCTTTCTGTGGTCTCTTGGGGAGATACAAACACTCCTAGCACTGGGCTCACCTTCATAAGTCAGGATGTGGAGCTCATGATCTGGTTTTCAGCAGGACTAGCCACAGTAGCACAGAGCACAGCTGCACAAGTACTGGGCCAGGCCAGGATCGGATGGGAATGTGTGGTGAGCAGAACTGGGTGTCCTGGGCTCTGATCAATTTGGATTACACATCTTTTAATCTGGTCTGAAAGGGAGATGTGCATTTTGCCACAGGAGTTCTGCCTGTGGAGTGGTGTTAGCAGGGTTTTCTTAAGCATCAGTGCTAAAAAGGTTATAGTAAAATCTATTATTTAAAACTAAAATAATAGAAGAAAATATCCCATAACTTATCTTCTACTTATTATATTTATGTTTCCTTGCACAGAATAGTCAATTTTCGTGTTGGTTTGTTTCTGTATCATAATAGTGTGTAAAAATCACCCCAGGCCTGGGGGCTGTGCCACCAATACTTCTTTTCAACAGGGCTGGCTCAGGGAACTGTGACAGCCATCAAACCACTTCTTCTGCTTCTTGTTTCCAACCAGTGCTTATGCTGGATTAATGAAGTGACTGAAATTTCTTCATTCCCTTATTTGTTAGGAGCTGCTGTTTATCATCTAGTTGAATTTGGCAGAATAGCATTTATTCCTTTTCATCCCTTCCCTCAATCCCTGTGCTCCACATAGGTTATAAAGAATGCTCCAGTGAAGACGTTTGCCAGTGCAACCTTCAGCTCACTCCTGGACGTGTTCCTGTCCACCACAGTCTTCCTCATCCTCTCCATCACGTGTTTCCTGAAGCACGGAATGGTCGCGTCCCCTCCGCCACCTGCGGCCATCGCGGTGTTTGTCATCGCCATCCTGCTGGAAGTGCTGTCCCTTGTCATCTCCATCAGGTAAAGAAAGTGTAACAAAGTCTGCAAATAGCAGGAGAGCTGCAGTGGTGCCTGGCTCGGGAACATTTGGTTTGACAGCATCCCAGGAACTCGCTTGGATGGGCTTGAAGAGCAGAGTCAATGCAGCTCATGGCACATCGATGCAGGGAGAGCTCTGGCTGTGGGAATTGCAGCAGAATTGTGACTCTGATAGAGATCACTTAGGGAAATGGAATCTGCACCCCATCCTTGTCCCTCTTACTGTTCCTTGGGATGCCACGTGCCACTGTATGTCTTCTCTCTTCACAGGACCGTCAGAATTCAAACAGAAAACTTTGATCTGTCCTGCGAACAAACCCACCCAAAAAACCGTTCCTCTAAATTCCAAGATAAAAGTACAGAGTTCTGGGGTTAAAACTGACTTCATGTATCAGAGCTGCAAAGAGCAATGCTGCCCTCAAAAAAAGAAAGACGAGAAACTGCTAAAGGCACATTGTGTCTGTCCAGAATATTTTTTTTAAGTTTCGTGGGTTAACATTGAGATAGTTCATGTTTTCTGTCTCTGACATAGAACAGGAGTCCAGTGTTTCCCCAGAAGGGAAGGGCACTGTTTTGTTGGAAGGGGTGGCATTTGGCAGGGCCGTGCTCAGACATGCCAACCCCACACCTGAAACCTTGTCCTGCCCCTCAGCCTCTCCTGTGCCCTCAGCAGACTTGGCAGCAGGTGCCTGGTTTTTAACAGCAGCTCCTCATTCCCCATTTGCACCCGGTCACCCCCAGTGCTGGGGTGTTCTGGGCTTCCAGGACACTGCTGTGGTAACTCCTCCATCCTCCATCCACGCTCAGGGTGGGCAAAGAGCACTTTGTTCAGTGCAGCTCGTGCTCTCCTGGGTGTGCTGTGATCTACAGAGATACCCTGTAACCTGTCATTAACCCAGGTGATTGACCTGTTAATGAGCTGTTTGTCTGGACACTGGGAGCAGCTCACTCTGCCCTCCTCATCCCGGTGTTCCCTCACTGCCCTGACACAGCAGCAGGATAAGGGTGCTGTGTGCAAATGGGTGTCCTCTCCTGGAGTTCTGCAGATCTGTCAGGAATGTGTCAGTCAAAATGCTTTTGTAATTATAAGCTGGAAGCAATTTCTGCTGCTGTTTCAAAAGAAACAAGAGATTGCAGTTTGCACTCTTATTTTGTCTTTGCAGGGTCGAGGTGAAAAATACTAAATTAATGCTTTAGTCACTGAAGGAAGTTTTTACCTCACTGGACACATAAATGTGTTCAAATGGATTTACATCAAAGCTGGCATGTGGAGTAGAGAAAAGCCATCTATTAAATGCTTTTAAAGTTAGCATTTCCTTGCAGGGATGTTTGGTTCTTGCAATTTGAATAGTTTTTAGAAAATCTAGAATTCAGAGAGTTAAAAGCTGTACTGGGAGATGGTTGAACTGGAAGAGTTGTCATTCTAAACCGTGTTAATTATTGCTCTGTCCTTGCTCTTGCATCAGAAATGCATGTTCCCCTTTGCAGAAGTTTCTGTATTCTGGTTTGGATGGGGCAGAAGTTTTTCAGGCAGTTTAATGTGCCCAGGTAGCTCTTCCAGGTGGTCTGGGTTTGGTGGCCATGAACTTGTTCAGCTGGGAACAGCTCAACCATTACTTTCCAGAATTGCTGCTTTCTGCTGTCCAGGTGTATTTGGAGAAAATTTGTGTTCACTCACTTTACAGGTGAATTCTTACTTCATTTTAATATTTTTCAATTTGTTGTTTTCCTCACTTGTTTTCCCCATAGGACATTGCTTTTGCCTTATTTTGTACATTTATAAAAATTATTGCTACAATCTGAGAAGTATTTATAGGTAGATACATAAGGTTTTATTGCAGTCCTGCTCTGTAATTGGTGGTTTATGGGTTCCTTAAGGAGAAGGAAAATTGTTGTTTTCAATCTCTATAGTCAAGAGTTGGCAAAGTGGTTTTGTCTGTGAGGGCTGTGCAGGGGTTTGGTTTCACTGCAGTTCTGTGCTGTCAACCTGAGCAGTGATCTCAAGACCCTTCAAATTGTCCAGGTTTTCTTGGGAACCAAGAATGGCTGGATGGGGCAAGTGACCACTGCCTTTCCCTGTCCTCTCCTTCAAACCAGTAGGGATGTTTTGAATTTATACTGAGTATTTGCTTTATAGTAAATACCTAAAATACACTTCTAGGCCACCCCAGTCTCCATAACCTGAGGCACACACTCTGTACAGTTCCTTTGGGCAGGGAGGTGAAAATCATCTTTTCCTTCTTCAAATCCTCTTCCAAGTGAGGACTGCTCCCTCTGACCACTCATTATGCACAGAAACTGTGCAGAACTTCCTGTGCAGAAATGTCATCCCAAATGACAATCACAGAATACCACCGAGATATCTTTGGGGAGGAGACTGGACTACAATGCTGGGCACAATCCCAGAATTTCAGGAAAAGGGATTATTTTAAGACCAGAAAATTCTTGCCGAAGTTTCACATTGTATTTTCATTATCATGATGCTAAACACCCTGCCTTTAAATCAGCTAAATTGTGATTAAATCCAGGACTCAGCCTAGCAAGGGCTCCCTTGGCTCTCGTGGCTCAGCCCTCAGTCCAGCTGTGGGAGGGAAGAGGAGAGCACAGCACTGTCACAGCCTGGGCAGTGAGGAACGACTTAAAGCTTGAGTTCTGCAACAGCAAAAGTCCTCATGGAGCAAAGATTACGAGGGAGAGGGATGTTTTGATTCCTCTGAAGTGTCTGATAATAAATTATTGGAGTACCTATAGATGAGCATCCCACTGTTAGCAAAAGAGCCACTTGAAAATTAATTGTATAAAGCTGCACGCAAAAATTGGTACTTCATTTGTGAGCACATGGAAGATGTCATCTCCTCTGTAAATGTTCTCTGAAGAATGTCCTTCTGCCCACTTGAAATGTAGCTACTTTGACAAGCTCAGCTGAAGTGTAAGAGATCCTAAAGTTCTGGTATTTTTAAAAAAATCATTGTCATTGAATGTACAAAAACGTGTGAGATTCCACTTGGGAGTCTGAGGAGTGGCTCTGCAGGAATAGGGGTTAGAGATTCTGCCCAACAGCTGCCCAGTATTTAGTGTAAATATAGACGTTTTGTTCACTAGATAATTCTGACATCTTGTCCTCAAGTAAAGCTGCTTATAAATAAGTTTATTTACAAAAAAATGTGTTGGTTTTGATAGGGTGCTTCAGGGAAGGCTTGTGGGTGAAGGGTTGAGGGCAGAAGAGTGGGTGTTTAGCCCTGTGCAAGAGAGTGAGAGGTGAGAGCACTTTCAGTTGATTAATTAATTCAAAAGGACCTTTCTAGACAGTAAAAAAGAATCACCTGGATGAAGAAAGCAAGTGCAGTCCAACAGTAGAAGGGAAACTGTGCTGTTGTCTGACCAAAGAACTGCCCTTTTCCTGGTGCTTCACCTTCCCAGCCTTGCTGAGGTGCCACCCCCTGTCTGTCCTCAGCCAAGACCTGTGGTCAACACTGGATCTTCCTAAATTCCTTATGACCAGGAGCAGAAATTGCTTTTTGCCCCTGGAGCTTAGTGAACCAGATCTATTAACACGACTGATATGGAGTATTGATGCTGAGGAAAACAATGTAGCCTGTTTGCCTTTATTTATTTCTAACATCTGGTATTTAATATCTCACCAAATTGCTGCTATGCCAAAAGCTTTTGATTTGAACTCTGGGAATTGATTTTAAACTGCCAGTAAATACAAAAATGATGGTAACAGTCTCCATTAGCCATTAATCATTTATGTCAAAGTTACTAATTTGAACTCCAGCTTGTGTAAACAGCTCAGATGCTTTAGCATTTAAGCCCTGTTGAGCTGCCCACTGACACTGCATTATTTACTGATACTGCCCTGTAGCCATTAAATCTGTCTGCAGCTCTCACTGCTCTCTGGATTTAATGCACCCCTGACGTCCTGTGCTGGGAGCATTGGGCTGGATTCACTGTTAAAGAGGAGAGTTCTATCATTTAATTCTGGAGCGCAGAGCCCCACGCTAAATCCCATCCCGAAAAAATTGATGCAAGAAGGTAAAGATTATCAGGAGAAACGTGGCATTGCCCTGGAATTTGCACCTGCCTTTGTGAGACACACAGCTGCCTAAATAAAGCAGTGTCCTCATGGCAGGATTAACCCGTCGGGTTCACCCGTGGATTTGTTGCTATAGTTCCCACAGGAGTTTGTCCTGGCATGGAGGCTTGGCAGAAAGGAAAATGCAAACCTTGGAGTCCCTGGTGTGTGGGTTGGGGTGAGAGACATGAGCTGGGCGTGTGCCACAGAGCCGGGGTCTGTGCCAGGCGGGATGGGAGCCACGCAGAGCCGCGAGAGCGTGGGCACAGGTGGCACCAGGCTGCCTTCACAGGGACCAGCGTGCCCAGGGAGCCCTGCCCTGGCATCCCTTCCCTTTTCCGTGCTCTCAGCTCAGCCATGGAGGTGCCAATCCCAATCTGTTGGGCTTTATTTTCAGAGATGGGAAGTTGGGTGGTGATTTCAGACGTACTCAGTGCTGGATGACACACTGAGCACAGGGACAGTTCTGGCAGTCTGTAACCCTTCAGAAACCCCAGTTCTTACTCTAGAGAGCTTTTTTTAATCTTTTATATCCAGTTTTTAAATTCCAGTGCTTTGCTGGAAATTCTGTTTTCTGATGGAATACAGTTAGAATTTTTGGTGTGAATGGAAGTCCATTGAACTGGGAACTGGCAAATCTGTGAGCACCCTCTCGTGGGCTCCTGATGAGTTACAGTGTATTCCATCCTCCCAAATTCCTCTTTTTCCATGAATTTAAGTATAATTTACAGATTTTAACACATGCAATTAGAGAAGAGTTCTTTATGCTTTACAGAATACTTGTGGTTGCAAGTCACAGAATTCCAGACCAGAGAATTAAAATATCATTCACAAGCAATTTATATTTAAAGGTGTGGAATGAGTGTCAAACTGGCATAAAGAAATTTAAATTCATCTTGGTTTGTGTCAGGCTTTTATCCAACATAAAATCTTGTATTTCAGACAGCAGGGGTTAAAAATGAGTGGATATATTTTCTCTTTTTAGAGATATAGGTGATATGGGGTAATTTATGTGACTTTGGAGACTGGGAATTTCTTATTTAGTGGGTGGGTTTTGGGTTTTTTTTCAGCTGTGAGCACCTCTGTCCAAAAAAAGGTGTGACTGTACTGTTTGGGCTCTGTAGTGCAGAATTACCTGCCCAGCCTGAGTCTGATAACTCCACACATGCCATTAATGGCTCTGGATGGAGCTAGCTGTGCTACACCACCTTTTTACAGCTTCTTAAAAATAATTAGGCACTTGAACAGCAGTTGCAGTTTTTTCTCAAGTGACTAATGTTGAGCTTTGGGAAGGAAGTTATCCCAAGGATTTATTTCTGTGGATAAATACTAGTTTTCTATGCAATGCCCTTGAGCATTGAGCATCCTTTTACCTTCCCTTATTCATTTTAGCAATTAGAGCTGCTCTCATTTGAGAAACATCTCCGGTAAGCTGCTCTCCAGAGCTCTTCCAGTTGGCTCCTTCAGCTCTTCACAGGTTGGAGCCGTGGTTTTCTCGGCAGCTCGAGGCGAGAGCCGTTCCTTCCTGGTGGGATCCAGCTGGGCGTGTGGAGCGGGCGGTGCCAGCTGGGCTGCCAGGGCTCAGCTCCTCCAGCTCAGCTCCTGCCAGGCTGCCAGCTCGCAGCCCACGCTCCCCTTCCCCTTCCCTAATGACAGGGAACAGAGCCTGCCTGCAGACTGGCTGCTTGCAACTGGGAGAACTGGTTTGGGCTGTAGCGTGATGGGTGCTGGAGCTGCCCTGCTCCACAAACATTCCTGGTGTTATTTTCAGTAACTTTAACTTGTAAAAGTTTCCCCTCTCCTTGCCTGCTTTATTTATGAATGGAGAGGAGTCTTCTCTCTGCTTAACTTTCCAAAGAAGTGAAGTTTGGCTTTTAATTTGCTTCCTCAAAGCCACCATGCCGAGGCTCTCCCTCCCTTTGCTGCCCCTCCTCACCGGAGCAAACACTCATCTGGCAGCCAGGCTGGATTATTCCCTGGAATCACCAGCAGGTGCTGTGGCACCTTGGTTGCTCACAGAGCCTGTGATGGATTTGAAGCTGTATTATTACAGGTAAATGAGAGGTACAAGGAGATGTGCTGCCATTAATGTCTGGATCCCTGCTTTGCTGTGTTCCAGGATGGCATTCTTCCTGGAGGAGGTGATGACTTGCACCAAGCGTCTCCTGGAGGTGATATCTGGCTGGCTGCCTCGACACTTCTTCGGTGCAATCCTGGTTTCTCTCCCAGCTCTTGCAGTTTTTTCACACTTCACCTCTGATTTTGAAACAAATATACATGTAAGTTATTGAACTCCATTCCCTGATGTGATGGTTTGGAGCTCACAAAGCTTGTTGCTTGCCTGCCTTCCTCCACCTCCCTCCTGCTTTACATCTGTTTGATACAGATCCCTTGGAGGGATGAGGCTTTGTGGATGATGGAATTCCTAGTCTGTTATGTAAACACAGTCATGGTGAAAACTCTCAGACACAAGGGGAGAGGATACCTAGAAATTCCTGCTGCTTGCATACCTTTTTCCTCTTAGACCAAGCATTTCTGCAGGAATTTTTTTGAGATAATGCAAGTGGTTTATCTCAGGATTATTGTCCTGGGCTGGATTTGGAGTTTGGAGACAGAGAACCTGTATCAGTGAACCTCAACAGTGGGAACAGGATTAGTGGGGGATGTTTTGACTTTGCAGAATGAGATGAAGGAACTCAAAGGAGAGAGCACTTGGTACCTAGAAATGGCCAGTGCAGGGGCTGTGGGAATGGTTAAAAGAATGACTTCTGAAAAGGAATGGAAAGAAATTGGCATATTTAACCCAGACACAGAGATACATAGGGAATTTGGTCTCTGTTCTTAAAAGCACTCAGAAGGGGACAGCAAGGGGTTAAACAGAATCACAGAATGGTTTGGGTTGGAAGGCACCTCTTGTTCCACCCCCCTGCCATGGGTAATAGTGAGGAGGGGGGAGAACAGTTTAATTTAAAGGCCAACTGTAGCATAAAATCAAGGCTTAAAACTGTGAACAAAATGGCCTCAAGCTGGAGATGAAAGATTGTTTCTCTGCAAGTTTCTCTTAGGCAGCACAGTGTGCAATCCTTCCTTTCCAGGATCTTCACAGATTTCTGTTTCACAAAGCTCTTGCTATTTCAGGGCCCTGGGTGTAGGTAATGACCAAATCCTCTTCACTCTTCCTATCACAGCTTATTCCTGGCTACTGGGGGGTGTTTGTTCCATGGGAACGTGTGACCACACATTTTTTGGTCCTTGCTGATTTAAACACACATCCCGTGGTTATCACAGTCACAGGAGGGTGTGGTTGACATTCTCTTCCATCCCATGCTTAAGATCATTCTGCAGCTTATACCTTTTGGAACTTTAGGGAAGAATTTTTGAGCTATAAATTAATTTGTTTGTTCATTTAATCTAATGATGGTCTTTCCCTGCATGATTATCAGTAAATTAACCATAGGAATGCTTTCCTCAATGGAAGGGAGCTGAAAACCTTCAAATCTCTCAAATCTGTCCATTGATTTGGATACCATCCCATTCATCACCATCCTTGATCATCTCTCCAAATGTTTCAGATAATATCAGAAGAACCACTTTATGAGTGTGTTCTCAATCCAGCAGGTCAGGTTGAGTGGAAACACTTCAGGCAGCAGCAGTAAAATGGTGATTTTTAACACCAAACTGAGAATGAACTCTGCTTTCTTTCCTTTTGCAGGTGCTCCAGAGTCGTGGGGCTGTTGGCTCACTCTCCTAGAGATGTCCCAACTCGGCTTGTGCTCAGTGTTTCCACACTCATGGAACTCTAGGAAATGGAGTCAATCTATAGAGGGTCAGGTAAGTGTCCTCCTTTACTATGACATGGTTTTGCAAAGTTTTTTTTTATTCATAGCATTTTATACCCTCCCTGGCTATAAAATAATTAAAATGAAAATTAACAAAATCAGCCATGAGAAAAAAAACAAACTTTCCAAAGCCATGCATCCATAGTAAAATCCAGCACATCCTGACCCTCTATAGGCTGGCTTCATGCTGGGGCATCACTTGGAGTGAGAACCAGTGCTCTGCCACTTTAGGAGACCTGAAATGGGGGGGAAAAAGTAAGTTTAAGTTATGGGTTTTTTTATGGACACTTCTGAAATTCCTTTTATCCGTTTTTAAGTAATTTTAAAAACCAACAATTGTTGTTTGTGGTTTAAAAATGGTGAATTATGTAAGGATTTTTCCCATACACTGTGTTTGCTCTCAATCACATGATGTTTGTTATGCCACAGGACTGCCAGGCTGCAGAGTCTGCGCTTCAGCTGCACAGGACACCTAAAGGGAGAGAGAAGGGGAGAGAATGATCATTTCATGCTGTAAAACACAGCAGAAAGCTAGACCAGAACTCCTTAATCCAAGTGTGGAGTCTCTAGTTTAGCTTGGATGGTCATGAATATTCTTGGGAAACCAAAATTGGCACATCATTGGCACATTGGCACACTTGAGAGTTTTGAGCACTGTAAGGTTGTACCTGGGGAAATGAAGGTGCTGTGGGCAAATGCATCTGTCCTGCACTTCCTTTCCTTTATCCAGTAAAGTTGTGGAGGGGTAAAAGGGTTTTGAGGTGAGGCATTTGGAACAGAAAATGAGAACTTGTCCTTTCAAATTGCCACAAGTGGTCGTGTTACCAAGTGTGAGTTGCCAGTGAGTGAAGCTGCCTTCTGTCACCGAGGCAGATCTTCCCTTACCTGGATCCAGCTGTTCCAGGGCAGTGGGAGAACGTTCTCTGAGAGTGTTTTTAAAAGCTGGCAGGTGGGTGAAATTGCACTCTGCATTTCCAATGCAATGGAATTTCTATATTCAGTTTCAAGCAGGCAGGATCTAACCCCAGCAGTGGAGAGTGGCTTGCCATGAATTTTCACCTTCTTTTTTTCCTTTTTTTTGAATGAGAAGAGGCACTGAGCTTTTGACCAAGGTAAGCTGGAGGCTCTGGACATCACTGAAATAACGGGTGTGCGATAAAAGACTCCATCCAGGGAAAATGGTGACAAACCACCAGTGCTAAAGGTTTTCTTGCTGTGGGTCTTTCTTGCTGTGGGTCTTTCTTGCTCCTGGAAAGGAAGATGCCTGTCTTCACGTGGGATCACTTCCTGTGCCCATCATCCAGGTGGAATTATCCCCTTCTCCCTGCTGGCCCCCTTTCCCTGCCAGCCCCATGGATGTGTGCCGGGGCCCTGGGCAGCTGTTAACCCCCCCCCTCTCTCTCTCTCTCTCTCTGTTGCAGTACACCATGTTCATGTGTTGTGCCATTCTCATCACCATTGTGCAGTACTGTAACTTCTGCCAGCTCAGCTCCTGGATGAGATCCCTTCTGGCAACCGTGGTGGGAGCAGTGCTGCTCATCCTGCTCTACGTCTCCTTGTGCCCCGCCAGGTGAGCCTGACCCGCGGCTGCAGGGCAGCACAGCTGGGCTTCTCCCCAGGGAAACAAGGGGCTCATGCACAGGAGTTTGCTGTCTGCCATGACTTCTCCAGCATCTCAACCTTCATGATTTTATTTCTTCATTATTTATTTTTTTGAAGGATTTCAGGGGGCCCTCTTCTGTGTGATACTCTGTGCTTCCTGATGTGTTTCTAGGACACAGTTACAGACTCACAGAATTGCCTTTCACCACTAGTTTGAAAATCTATTTTATTAAGGAATTTCCCAGGTATTAGGTGGTGCCAGAGAGCCCAACTGCTCCCCAGCACCCCTCTGGATTTATTTTTGCCCTTAGGAACCATGTATTCTTCTTCCACCTCCTTCCTAATGCATTTTCCAGTGTGGAAGGCAGGTGCTAGGTTTAATGGGATCTAGTGGGATCTAATAGCCAGTTCCATTCTCAGTTTCCTGCCTTTTCAGAGGACTCTGCAGAACAGTAACCAGAGGAATCAAGATAATGCAGTTTCTGTGCAATAACCTTAAAATTTTCCAGTTTTCCTCTGCTAAATTATTTTCTGCAAGGAGAATTTGCAGTATTCTCCTGCTGTTTTCTTGCCAAGAGAGTCAAGGGGATCTTTCCAGCCTTCTACTCCTCTTGGCAAAATTTTATAATCAACTTGAACTTCTCAGTGGCGTAAGACCCTCCCTTGGGATGGACTTAGCAAGGTGTTCTCCTCAATCAGTCAGTTCCTTTCCTTCAGAGGCCTGCTGAATCATAAGGTGAAAAACATAAAAAAAAAAAAAACCAAACAAAAAGAGTTTGCAGATATATATTTTAGTGAGTATTTAGCTTCGATTGCATCTTTAATTGTCTTCAGTGGTCTCTTTTAATCTTGCTCAAATTTATACTTTTTAAAAAGGGAGAATAAAAGTCACCTCTTATACCTGTTCACATCTGTGATTTGAGGAGGCTCATAAGGGTTGAAGGGAAAAAGTCCTGGGAAAAAAATATCCCAGAGCTGGAGTCAGTTGCCAAATGATTTCTAGATCATACTGACTACAGAAAAATCCCTTTCTTGTCTGTCTGCAAAGGACTTGGGCAGGGAGGGCAGGGTAGTTCTCTCCAGTGCAGGAAAGGAGTGTTTGGTCTGAAGCCTCCCTTGTCTCCATGGATTTGTCCCATTGGGTTCAGGATCCCAGTGAACATCATCTGTCCCCCAGCAGTGAGTGGCCTTCTCCCAGTCACAAAGACTCTCCCTGTGGCTTTTCCCCTTTGTAGCACTGGTGCTTTCACTGGCCAGCCACAGCTTCACTGAGAATCATGGAATCACAGAACCCTTGAGTTTGGAAAAGCCCTCTGAGACCATCGAGTCCAGCTCAGCACTGCCAAGCCCACCACTGACCCATGTCCCCAAGTGCCCCCTCCACAGGACTTCTAAATCCCCCCAGGGATGGTGACTCCAGCATTGCCCTGGGCAGTTGTGCCAGGGCTTTTGCTTAAGAAATTTTTTTTTCCCCAAGACACATCTAAACCTCCCCTGGCACAACTTGAGGCCGTTTCCTCTTGTGCTGTCACTTGTTCCTTGGGAGCAGAGCCCAACCCCCACCTGGCTCCAAACTCAATCCCAGGTTTGGTTTTCCAGGGAAATTAGTGGAGAGTAGACCCCTAATGCCATTTCTTGATTCCCTGGTTGCTCTTCCCTAATTGCCCCCAGCAGGAGTTCCTGGAGCTCATTCCCATCTGGGTGCAGCTGTGTCTGCAGGGAGCTCCCTGGGGATTCCTGGCAGAGCCTGGTAAAAGGGGGTAATGGAATACACTCCTGGACAGGCTCTGTGTTGAGACTTTGTGCAGAAAGAAAGACACAGAACTGGGGATTTTCCCTGCATTTCATCTTTATTAAGGGATTGGGAATGGCTCTTCCAAAGCTGAGAGGTGGAGACCTTGCTGTTGTGTCAGGTGACAGCATCAGCTCTTGCTGAGTGCTAAAGGGGCTCTGTGAATGTTAAGAAACCCCATTATCTTAATAAATGTTACTAATGATGGTGTATTTCCACCTGTGGTGTGAACAGCACTGACCATTAATGGGCAAGGTTCAGAAATCATGTTGTTATTTCATCCCTCAAAAATAAATATTTTAAGTAATAGAGCTGCTCAACTGCAGGTCTTAAAAGGTGATTGATAAAATTGATCCTGAACAAAAGTCACCCAGGTTTAGTTAGTGAAACCCATTACTTCAGTTTGTTAATAATCATATTTTTGTTCATCTCTTACCATGATTCTGATAATATTTTTTGTCAGAGTGGCAATTGCAGCCCTGTCTGCACCACAGACAGATCCATTCTGCAGTTTTACTTCCTTTTCCAGTTGTAACTAATCCTGAGAGTTTGATACTCTCTTGCTACTTGATTGCAGTAGAGAAATTGTGATACAAGTAAATAAGAAAAGTGCTTGAACTACTTATTTTCTCTAATGGCATCTTAAAAAATAGGTTCTATGTTTATTAAGGTTTTGAGGATTTGGGAGGTTTTTTGGTTTCTGGTGGTTTGGTTTGTTTGTTTGTTTTGTTGTTTCTGGTTTGGGGTGTTCTGGTTTTTGTTTGGAGATATTGGGGTTTGTCTCTTTGTGTTTTATTTTTAAAATATTTGTGATATATGCTCACATAAGATGAAGGCATCACGGAGTCTTAGAGTTCTGGGATTGCTTTTCCCTATTTTCCAGGTAAGATGGGATTATTTAACAATTACTTGTTCCAGCCATCCCAAAGTTCATTTTCCCCTTACAGGGATTTGCATCTCTGGCTGGTTCCTTCTTCCAAGCAGATAAGTCATGTTCAGACAAAGTTTGTGTGCAGCTGATCAGGTTTGCAGTGCAGTTATGGGTCTGTGCAATAGGGAGGTGGAAAATTCTGTCTCCAATGCTACAGGATGGTTTGTTAATTGCTTTAACTTTCCCTCTGAAATCAGTGCTTTTTTCATTTCAGCTCCATGGAAGCTCCTCATCTAGATTTGGCACAGAACTTTAGGTAAGTTTTATATAAAATTACTATATTTATATTTAGGGATAGAAACATTTTCAGTGAATTACACATAGGAAAACTTTGCATCCACAGTAATAACTTGGGAATTCAACAAATTGGTTCAGCAAGTTGTGTTTAAGCTCCTTGTGTAATTTCCTTTACAGATTACTTGGGTATGACCAAAACTCATCAGGGTTGGTGCTGCAGTCACAGACTTGTGTAATGATATTTTCTCCTTAAATTGGATTTCTAGGAAATAGAACTATGGAGGAGCTATTTAAAACAGCATCTGTTTTTCCAGTAGCAGCAGTTTTTAGAGCATTATCTGTCCACCACGAGCTGCTTATTTGATTTCCTTGGCTGATTTGCACCATTCAGAAGCAGTGTGAGTTGGATGCTCTCACAGCTGGGCAGGTGAGAATTCCCTGGTGTAGAGGAGTTTCCTCTGGAAAAGCTGGATGTGCAGCCAGCTGCCTTCCCAGGGTGGGATGTGACAGTCTGGGCCTGGCTGTCACCTCACCTTGGCAGAGCTGAGAGTCATGAAACTGAGAGCAAAGGAAATTTTAACCCACAGCCTTTCAAAGCAAACAAAAATCCCTTCCTGGGTTATTAATGGCCCCTTAAAATAATCATGTTAAAGATTCACTGTGGTGATTCCAGTGTTGAGTTTCTCATGGATTTATTGCAAGTTTTTGCAATACCATTTTGAAGTGTTTTTACTGGTCTTTGGTATTAGACAAGTCAGGGTTTGCTCATTGCAAATTTGGGGGCAATATTTGGGCCACATTGGGTTTGGTTGAACTGTGGATGTGTAACTTTGGTAATGCATCTAAAAGGGGTTTTCAGGAGCATGTTGCTTGTCCTGGGAGAATGTGTCAAAACAAAATTCCTTTTTAATAACTCTCACTTCCACAAATGCTGTGGTAGTTTAGAAAACACATGGAATTTAGTACAGAGGGATGAGAACAGTTTCTTTGGGTATTTCTTCACCAAGGACTCAGCACTTACTACGCTGTTGGGGTCTGGGGGGCTCTGGCTTTTCTTACATGGGTTTTCCTTTTTCCTGGTTCTGATTCATGAAAGTTCTTTTTTGTAACAGAATTCCAGTTCATTGAATCCAGAATGGATATTTAAAGCCAAAAGAATAGAGTTTTTTTTTTTCTTGGTTTTTTTGTTTGTTTTTTGTTTTTTTGTTTTTTAAACATTAGTGTGCTGATCACTCCAGTAGTGTCTTACATCAGCCTTTGTCTGGATCCTTATTTCTTGCTTGTGAAGCTTTTGTGCTGCTCAGAATTACAAACCTTCCCCAGCAGCTCAGCAGGTTCCTGGCCAGCTGCTAATCACTGATCAATAATTCATCCTGCCTTAAATCTTTGACAACTGGATCTTACCCTCAGTGACAGAAACCTGTGAAAAGATCACCTGTCAAGCACTGTTTTCCTGCAGATATTTTTCTTCCATAGATATCTAACTTCTAACTCATGACAGGTGAAGGTGAGAGTTGCTGAGGACCAAGCCATGGATGTGTCTCTTGTGAGCAGCTGTGGAGTGAGGCTTTGCCTCCTTTACAAGGCTTGGCTTGTGATCTAAGGCCAAGTAAGGCAGTGACCAAAATACTTAAACATTAAACATTTCTAAACTTCATTTTTCACTTTTTGTTAGGATGTTGTCTGTGCTCCTTCAGCTGAGGAAGAGATCCATGTGCTAATTCTGCTCAGTCCTTCAGTCCAGCTCCCCTGGCCTGACCCTGCCCCAACTTGGACATTAACAAGTATTGGAAGTTAAAAGAGAGAACTGGGAGTTAATCCTATTCTGTTTCTGCCATTAAACAGAATTTGGCTTCTTTCTTCAGGGCTCTCATGCTGTATATTATTGTATACCACATTTCTAGAGTACAGAATTTCCTCTTTTTTATGGTAATGGACTAATAAAAGGTGAAACTCTCTTAGCCTAACAAAATTTTTTGCTGCACCTTTCTGCCAGAATTACATAAATCAGGTTCCTTGCTTACCCCACTCAGCACTAAAGTTCTCCCATGTTCTAAGAGGGCTAGACAAGCTTGTGTGTTGCCTGTAATGAGGTTCTTCCCTTTCCTTGATTGAGAATTGAGATAATACTAACGTTGCCTGGGAAGAGAGACAGTAGTAATGGTAATGAAGCCTTAGCACAGAGTTCATCCCTGGACTGTCTGTAAAGAAAAACGTGGAGTTTGCCTTGTTTTCTAGGCAGCCCAGTTCTTCAGTCCAAAGGATATAATGATGAACTTTTTCTTTTAAGCAGGAAATATTTCTCATTTTCATTCCTTCCTCACCTCAGAGCAGCTGGGATGTGCCTCTTTGCAGTGTGGCTGCTCAAGGGGGAGCAGCAAGCAGCCACTTGAGTGGAGACTGCAATCACCTGGTGTAGGGAAGGGTTTATAGGCATCCACTGCATGTTCTTCATGGAAAGCAGCAGTTTGATCCCCTTTTCCATACCTTTCCTCCCTTGCATTCTTCTCTCAGATTCAGCAAGCAGAGGCATCCTCTTTCAATATAGCAAGATATCAAATCCAAACAGGGGTTACTGGCTCAGAAGCAAACTGGCTTTCCAGAGAGCTCTGTAAGTGGAAAGCCATTATCTTTATGATTTGTTATCAAGCCAAAGGAGATTCTATCTCTGGAGTCTCACTTGTTCCATGTTCACAGCCTGGATGGAGGTGCCAAGTTAATAGTGAGGGGGCTGTGCCAGGCAGCATTTCACCAGTTCGAGTTAAAGAAACATTGTCAGCTCAAGATTTCAATTTGAATGATTTTTAAAATCAGTTTTCTGCTGCAGCACCTCATAAAAAGTAGAATTGAGAAAGATTGGGCAGGGGGATTGATTCTTTCTGTTGGAGGTGTGGGGGAGTTTTTCTTCTTTCCATTCCAAAGGGTGGGTCCAGCTCATTACTGCTACCTGGGGGAGGTGATGTCCAGCCCTCTAGGTCCTGTGTCCTGGTCACTGCAGCATCCACAGGCTGGATTTCCCAATGAGGACGATGCAGTTGCTGTCTCCTTCAGGCTGGAATCAGGGTTTTCCATACTGATGCACAACAGGATAAAAATGCCTGCTCTGGAGGAGCCACTGCAGCTTCTTTTTGGGATCCCCCAATTCCCCATTAATGGCAGGAGGTCAGTGCACAGTGAGTCACTCCCTGCACGTGCAGATCTCAGGGCTGGAGCCCACGTGGCCAACAAGGTCAGGCCACACTGAGCAGATCATGGAGAGCTCCAGGAATGGGGAATGGGAGGCAGCAGCTCCTTCCCTGAAGGCAGATCCTGTTCCTCACAGAACCTTTGTGGTGCTCGCCTCTTTCACTGCAGAGGAGTTAAAGTACTTTGAGGAGTGTTTTGTACAGCAAACTGTAAATAAAAAGCCTTTAATGGCTTAAATAAATCCCTGTGGCAGGAATGTCTGATATTAGAGGGGATTATTTAGACCAAGCTTGTATTCTCAGAGCAGTAACAGAGCCATTGCTCAGATCTCTGCCCACAAGATGTGTGAAATAATGAACTCAGATTCAGAGAAGAACCTGAATTGTGCTCCTTAATCCAGATTCCTTCTTCACTTTCCCCCACCTCTTCTTATTTTCCAAGATATTTTCTCTTACCTACATAGTTCTGTTTTATAAGCCTATCAAGCTGGGAGGGCATTTTGTCACCTCCAAAATAGGTAGCAAGGATTGTATTTCAGGAATTGTTCCCTTCTAATCATTAATTATGGAATCGTTTAGACTGGAAAAGACCTCCAAGATCAGGGAGTCATAGAGTAAAAGGGATCAACAAGGATCATTGACTCCAACCATTAACCCAGCTAAGGCTGCCACTAAACCATGTCTTTGTCTTTGTCTCTGACTTGTCTTTCAAGGGAGGAGATAAACAGGTTCATAACAGAGGTTCTGTTGAGAATCAGGGAGGAAGGAGTGTCTTGGTACAGCAATTACAGGAACCTGATGGCGGGGCTCTACTTTGATTTGGGACATCTCCTCCTTTCATGGTCCCCTTGTGAAGAGGGAATAAAATGAATGCACCTTCACTTCTCCTAGGAGAAGTATATTTATGGTAGAAAACAAAAGTAATTTCCAGTGTAATCTGGAATTTCCAATGTTCATCTGAAATTCAGCCTGCACTCTGTATTGTAAATATTTCACTCACCAGAAACTTTTTTCCCCATAGGATTTCTGTAAAAAAGTGAATCGATACAAAAACTGTGGCACAGAGAAATGTTTTTGGATCTGGGGCAAGTTCATCTGTCTCACAGCTGTGCTGTGGTTTTGTTTCATCACACTTTCCTGTCAATCAAGTATTTGAGAATGAAACTCAGAAAAAGAAACTCTGCCTGTAATAAAGTTCAGTTCTAAAATAGATCCAAAATGGAAGCCTGTCCCCCATGGACATGAAGCAACAAAATTAACTCAGGAATGTTTTCATATGTTACAGTAACAAATCAGCCTTCTCATCTTGAGCTGTTTCTCCAGTTGTTAATCCCTTCTGCCTTCCCAGAGAAATGCAGGCAGGTGCTGAGTATGGATTCCTTTCTGGCTCTCCAGGAGAAAGGTTGATGTGATGCTTTCCCTTTTCAAACCATCTCTTAACCTGAAAAACTTCAGTGTGTGTCTGCTCATATCAAATCTCAAGCTTTGGCATAATTTTATCCAAAAAATGCAGTTGGATCCCTGCAGAAATGACTGCATGCCAAGCTGTCTGCATTTAGCCTTCGCTTCTGGGATTGCATAGGTGGGGCCTGCTCAGATTCAATTTGTGTCTTTGCATCTCTGCAGAAAGTTGAGATTGGAGAGTGCAGATGTCTCCTCGTTCAGGGTGGTTTGGCACTGGCAGATGCTCCATCAGCGCCTCATAATCTGCACAGGCAGGCAGTGAACTGTCGAAAGGATCTGAAATGTTGCTCCCAATCTACGGCAGACAGGAATTTTTGATTATTTTATGTAATCTTGGCACTTGGAGAAACTTTCTGTCTCCGCCATGAAAAGCTGAAGTGGTTTTATCGTAGCAAATATGTCAGCACAGCCATGTTCCCCACTTCCATGCAGTTCATAGAACCACAGACTGGGTTGGGTCAGGAGAACCTTGAAGTTCATGAAGTTCCAACCCCCTGCCACGGGGGTTCTCCATGATGTGTCTTTTACAGGGTTATCTTCTCCCAAACCCTTTGTGTGTAGCTTTAAAGGCATATGGCAAAGGTTCCTGCTCCTTGGTGAGGACACAAGGGAAAGGCACAAGAGTGAAAGCAGCTGGTTCTGAATATTGGAGGTAATAAAAAATACAAAACCAGATAAATTCCACAAAACTCACAGACATACAGACATTCTGTGCACTCAGATACCTTGATCCACACACAGGTACATATTTACATGCAGTGCTTTTAGTTATACATTTATATATAGTGATAACTGTTTCCTTGGTGAAGTCCTTAAAACAGGATTGGGCTGTGCCATTGAACATGATAAGAAATACTTGGTGGGTTTAAGGAAGTACTCTTTGAGTTTAAGAATTAAATTAATTCTTTGGCATTTTCTTAACAGCAGATGACGTTCTCAATGCATATTTTATAATTTAGTATGTAACTGTATTTCCCACACTTCCTTTTCCAGCATTTCTAACTGTGGAGCAGGGATGGCAATGCCCTAACTTACAATGCACCTGTGTGTTCTCGCCTTTGTGCAGCTCCAGAAAGAGCCCGTGCAACAGCTCGGTGCCGAGCGAGGCGAAGCGGCCGGCGGAGCTGATCGGCCAAGAGGTGGTTCTGGTGTCCTTCCTGCTGCTCCTGCTCGTCTGGTTCCTGAACCGCGAGTTCGAGGTCAGCTACCGCCTGCACTACCACGGGGACGTGGAGGCCGACCTGCACCGCACCAAGATCCAGAGCATGAGGGATCAGGCTGACTGGCTGCTCAGGAATATCATCCCCTACCACGTGGCCGAGCAGCTGAAGGTGTCCCAGAGCTATTCCAAAAACCACGACAGCGGCGGGGTGATCTTCGCCAGCATCGTGAACTTCAGCGAGTTCTACGAGGAGAACTACGAGGGTGGCAAGGAGTGCTACCGAGTCCTGAACGAGCTCATCGGGGACTTCGACGAGCTGCTGAGCAAACCTCACTACAGCAGCATCGAGAAGATCAAAACCATCGGGGCCACCTACATGGCGGCGTCGGGGCTGAACACCTCGCAGTGCCAGGACAGCAGCCATCCCCACGGGCACCTGCAGACCCTTTTTGAATTTGCCAAAGAAATGATGCGGGTGGTGGATGACTTCAACAACAACATGCTGTGGTTTAACTTCAAACTCCGGATCGGCTTTAACCACGGCCCCCTCACGGCCGGGGTCATCGGCACCACCAAGCTGTTGTATGACATCTGGGGGGACACTGTGAACATCGCGAGCAGGATGGACACCACCGGCGTCGAGTGCCGCATCCAGGTGAGTGAGGAGAGCTACCGCATCCTCAACAAGATGGGGTATGACTTTGACTACAGGGGGACGGTCAATGTGAAGGGCAAGGGTCAGATGAAGACCTACCTTTACCCCAAGTGCATGGACAACGGGATCGTGCCGCATCACCAGTTGTCCATATCTCCAGACATTCGGGTTCAAGTGGATGGCAGCATTGGGCGGTCTCCCACAGATGAGATTGCCAACCTGGTGCCTTCTGTACATAATTCTGATAAGATAGCCCACGTCACAGATAACTCAGAAGCCAAGGACATCCTTCCTTCTGCCAAGAAGCTCCAGAAAGATGCGGCAAAGGCGGAGGAGAGGTGCAGGTTTGGCAAAGCCGTGGAAAAGGATGACTGTGAGGAAATGGGGGCTGAGGAAGTCAATGAACTGACAAAGCTAAATATCTCTAAGAGTGTATGATGAACTGTCAGAGTTGCATGAAGTGCTCTGTCCATAGAAACACACAGACTTTTGCAATTGGTAGTTTTCTTTTCCAAGAGAGACCTTCTCCACACCTGGGTTGTACGTTTGTGTTCATTTCGGCACCTGGGGCTGTGTGGATCATGGCTCTTCAGGGCTTGTTTTCATCCATCTCTCTCCTCCATGCCCCAGATCACATCCCAAGCTCCCCAGCTCCCTGTGCAACCATCTTACAGCTGAGTAGAGGATATTAAGTGCCTTCAGATATACTCCATTGGACTCCCTGTCAAGGTACAGAGGCCCCGAGTGAAATCATAGCTTTGGGTATTTATCTAATTTTAAAGAAAAGAAAAGCTGTGGTTATATCATTTTTATTGTTGTTTCTCACAAAACACTTTTTTTGGCTAATGCAACTCCTTGGGTTTTTTATATCTCTCGGAACAATGTTTTACTGTTATCAGACCTTTTGTATGTAACACACAGACATGTGCATGTATCTACCATATGAGACTGCTATAAAGTGCCAGTAATGCACCACAAGAATGTCTGGGCGAGGGGTGACACCTTTTGGGTCAGGCTGGAGGGGGAGTTGTGCCGTGGCTCAGCCTTTAGTTAGGGCAGGAGGAGCAGCTGCTGTCGTTCTGTTCTCCTTTCCCGATGCTTTCTGCAGCCTCCATGTGCCATCGTGTGCTTTGGATACACTTCTTTTCCATATAGCCAATGAGTTACTGATCCCTGGGAATGGATGGAGGGTTGGGACAGTGCCAGCTCTGGGGACAGGCTTCCAGAAGCAGGAGAGAGACCACGGGAGCGCTGCAGTTCAGGGCTCCCGGCTCCGTACGCAGCCCGGTGGGTGAAGGTAGGTGACATTGGTGTCTCTGAGCTGATTGGAGAGAAACAGAGAAGCAAAATAAATGTTTTGGGAATGCCTTTATTTATTTATTTATTTATTTTATTCCTGTTTGGTTTTTTGGGGTTATTTTATTTCATTTGGGAACTTTTGCATGTGGAAGGGACTGGGAGAGATGAATTGTTCATGGGTTTAACAGGAGTAATAAGAGAGAGTTTGAGCCTCTTTGAACTACCAACCACTGTGAGGATGTTACCTTAGGCAATATTTGTTTCCAAGCTGGTGACACTTCGGAAGCCACCAAACACAGTTGAGTATCCCAGCTTCCCTCTGGACTGAACCATTGGTGCTGCACAATATTTTTCAGGATTTTTACACTCACACACACACAGGCACACACACTGTGTTTTTGCAGCAGGGAAGAGAACAGAATGCTCCCTTCCTGCTGCTGGAAGCAGGAATATGGAAAAGAGTCCTTGTAGTGAGCTGAGAAGCACAATCATTTCCCAATCCTGTGGACAGCTCTGTGCAGGTCCCTGGGGCAGAGGCCTGCGGGAGCCCAGGAGCTGCTTGCAGAGGGAGCTGTGGGACTGGGGGCTAAGGCTGTGCCAGTCTGCCCTCTGCATGCTTCCACCACCTCCCTCTCTGGTGTTTGGTGCCCTACTGGGGATCATATTGGCCATTTAACTGTTCTTGTTCAGCCAACTCCCTCTGACACCAAGTAAAGTGAAAGGATTTTTATTCCCAAAACAAGTTGACAGCCAGGGAAGAGCTGGGGAAAGGTGGTGCTGCACTGGCTGCTGATGGGACCTGGGGGCTCTTTCCATCTGAACTCGAGTCAGAATGTATTGATTCTTCCTCTTATCCCCATGGGATTTTGGGGTATGAGTAATAAATATATCCATTGTGGGGTTCCTGTTCAGCTGGTGGAGATCCATTTCCACTCCACAGTCGGCATGGAGCCCATGAAGCCTTTATCACATGTGAGTCTGTGGGATTTCTGGATCTCAGTTAAACAGAACTCTGCACAGGTCCTGCAAGGCTGCTGTTTATGCATGTCAGTATTCACTTTGATAGGAAGGATGTTCAGAATTCATCTCCTTCACTCAATCTGCCAGCACACAACAACCCAGGGGATCCTCACCCCCCAAATCCCTGTGCCACAGATGGTGTTGCCTGTTTGGAGGTTGTTCCCAATGAGAAACAATGTGAGGTGGTTTTGAGGGCAGAGTTTTCCAGCAGCTTCCTTCTCCCTAGGTTACAACTCCCCTCTCCTTATAGTGGGTTGCACTTCCAACTTTCAGGTAGTAATTCTGCAAATACCTCTTGCATCTGAAGAATGTGTTCCTGAAACCATTGTTAGGGTTCTTGGCTCAGTTAAGGTGTGTCAGTATTCCTTTTCCTACAGTCAAGGAGCTAACACGATCCAGAATTGTTTACATGCCTTCTAGTGTTACATTATCTTAGAGTTGTTCCAGCCTTTCTCCCTGTCACTTCTTTCTCCCAGTTTTACAGACCCTGCCCATCCTTGCTCTCTCCCTGCTGAGCTGTGTGCAAGGGCAGAGCTCAGTCAGGACATGCAGGCTCCTTGAGATGCTGCACAATAACCAAACCTCCACCAGCCCCAGCCCTGCACCAGGAGGGGTTGGCATCCTGTGGTTAAACCCAAAAGGAAAAGGAATGGGAACCCGAACCCAAAGCACCTTTCTCTTCATTGTTCAGGATGCAAAATCATTCTCCTCCAGCCTACAAAGTACACAAGGCTCTCATGCTGCTGTGGGGGTGTTGTTGGGTTTATGGGAACATCTGAATACCAAACTCCAAACCCAGCAGGGCCTCTCTTTGTTGGCACTAAGCAAATAAAGGCACCGAGGACAGCAGCACTGGTGGACTCAGAAATCAAGGGCTGTTCTCTGCACTGGGAACTGCCAGTGATGGTACTCTGCCTTATCTCTGGATTGGGAAAAGACTCCTGATGGGTGAGCAGTGATGCCCCGTTTGCTCTTTGCCAGGACAGCAGCAACAATGCCACATCTGGGGCTGCAGGGCTGCCAGGGGTTAAATCTCTTCGATGCAATGTAGTAACCAAATGAAGAAGTTCAATTCTCAATAGATGGTTTGGAGGGGGAGATTTTCCAGGTGCAAGGAGATACCTGTTTGTGTTGTAAGCCAGTGTGAGCTGAACCTTCACGCCTCCCCTTACGCTTTTGAAGATTTATCCTGACACAAAAAATGACTCCGGGGGCGTTTCTAGCAGTGTTGTGTGGCTCTGCTGCAGAATTCCTGACACGTGTGCTGGTGGGAGGCCACAGGCCAAGTTCACTCCATTAAAGTGCCTGTGCTGTGTGTGCTGTTGGTGCCAGCAGTGCTGTCAGTGAGCAAGGGGGATGGCTGGATCCCCAGGGGTTTATTCCACAAGGACAATCCTTGCGTGGATTCGCTTCCAATCTTTCGGGTGGTTTAATGGCAGTGATTTCAAAATGGTCCAGAGAAGGGGACTGGGGAGATTGCTGAATATTTGTGAGCCCCGTGTTGCCTTCTGCCACTTGCAGCACCTGCTCCAGAGTGCAGAATGACAAGGAGTGCACTGAATATTGTCAGCAGTGAGGTCTTAATCTGCTGCTAACACACCAAACTGCTTTTTCCTCCCTGCTGCTCCTGTGAGAGATTTCTCTGTGAGAACCAGGTAAATAGCATTCCCATTGATTAATTTCTGGCATCAGGATTTTGAGGATGGATTTGCCTGTTACTTCCCAGGATTTGAGGCCATTCCCCTTTGCTGGAGGTACCGTGGGCAGTGTGAGCAGAGTGGGACTGTGCCACGGTCTGGCTGCAGCTTCTGCTGTGTCCCAGGAGTGACAAAATGAGGGGAGGAAAGGGTGGATTTCCCCAAGGGCTTTTCACAAAATAGAAGTATTTGTATACTCTTCTTTTAGGGCTAAAACACAGAAAGGAGGTGCCCAGGAAAAAACTGAAGGGAGCTCCCATAGCAGCTTTAGCTAAAGAGGAGTTTATTCCTGAGTAAAAGGCCAAGTTTGTAGGGTTTCTGCATTTTAAAATTGCTAATGCTGACCTGTTTCTAAAACTTTTGGTCTGAATGCAGCAAAAAGTGTTGCAAGGGAGCTGTTAATTCATCTCACAACATCTCAAGAGGCTAAGGGTGCCTGAGGTTCCTGTAATGCCTTTGGATGTTTAAATCTGCACCTTGACTTAGGGGGGCTCTGCCAAATTAAAAGACCTTGTTTTCTCCCTTCTTCCCTGCTGTGATCTCATTTCCTCCACCTGGATGGGACACACAGGTGGCTGTTGCCTCTCTGCTCCTCACCTTTGAGACCTGTGTCGTTCTCATTGCACAGCAGCACCTGAGCTGAGGCCACGGCTCCGGGTGCTGCTGTCACTGCTGGTGCCTCCCTGTGTCCTGAGGAAAGGGGACATTGTGTTTGCTTTGATGTCTTGATCCATTTTACCTGGTCACAGCTGCAGCTTCCTCCTCTTGGTGGTGACAGAAGATACAGAAGAGGCAGGTCTCTGCAGTTAAATTTAAGAATTAAATTTAAAAATGTGTTGTTGTTTATTGCTGTGATTTTTCCAGTTGCTGGAAATGCCAGCAACTGATTGGACTGTAAGTACAGAATGATTTGCATGTGGGAACAGTCAAGGTGGAGGTGCAGGGATGACCCAGTGCCATGGCACTGCCATCTCAATGCCCAGACTTGACAGGCTGCTTGTGGAACATCAATTTGGGCAGCAAAGTCATTTGCTCCGATATTTTTCTCCTTTGAGTTCTCTCTGCAGGCTGTAGCAGTCCTTGGTTTGTTTCCTGGGGTAAAACTTGAATTGCTCTTTGCTGTTGCTGAGACTGAACTGTGCAGGCAGTGGCAGTGGGATTCTGCAAAATCCTATGAAAAAGTTGGAATTGGTAACTGTTACTCAGCAGTTCCTGCAGGCCCTGAGCTGTCTGAGTGCTGCCCTGGTGTGAAGGTGGCTCAGTTCAGGGCTGTGGGTAGGACACAGTGCCATGCTCTGGCTCCCTATGGTAACGTGCTTCCAGCTCTGGATTGGGGAGACAAGGAGAAGGAATGTGGAATGAGCTGCTGGCTGGTTTCAAGGCTGATCTGTATGTCCAGAACTGCTCTTCAGGAAGGTGTCTCAGGTGTGAAGCAGAGCCTCAGCTTCCCAAGCTGTTCTTGTTTTCTGGGGGCAGGGAACCAGAGAGCCTTGAAATGGGCTGGTTTTATTAAAATCTGGATTAACACCACCCTCTGAACTCTGTAACAGAGAGTTTTATTGGTGAAAGTCAGACAGCAGGAGCTTATTGCCTTTGTCTTATTTAAAGAGTTTTTTAAAATGAAGCAACAGGCTCTGTAGAGGTTGAAGGAGAAAATAAAACAGGTGGAGTATGTCTTGTCTTCACAGTGGTGCAGTTTGAGGGTGCCATGGGAAGGAGGTCTGAGGTGCTTTGCAGACACTGGGTAAAGGTCTGGTAGAAAAAAAATATTAATGTTTTGTATAAAATATCTTTCAAGTCTTTCTGATGTGATGTAAACTTGTGTCTCAGCCCTGATAAGGGGCTGGGCTGTACAACACGTACAGAACAGTTTGCTCCTTGCCTTTGGGAGTCAATATTGGCTTGGGAGAAAGAAGATTAATTTGGACAAAACAGATTGGTGGGAGCTATTTACAGCTTTCTTTTTTTTCCTGGTTCCTTATTGTAGCTGCTAAACATTTGCTGCCCTACCCCAGGTGCCCAGCCTGAGGCTGGCCAGGAGCTGGAGGCAGGTGCCCAGCGTCTTCCCTCACCCCTGTCCAGGGCTGGAGCTCAGCATTCTCCTCAGGAGCTGTCCCACACTGGACATCAGTGTCTGAGGCATCAGCATCTCCTGTCTCAGCCTTGCTGTGGTTTGCTCCATTCTCTCCCTGTTCTCTGGCTCAGTGCAACAATTGCACAGAATCCCAGAATGGGTTGGGTTGAAAGGGACCTTAAAGCCCATCCAGTTCCACCCCTGCCATGGCAGGGACACCTTCCACTATCCCAGATTGCTCCAAGCCCCATCCAGCCTGGCCTTGGGCACTTCCAGGGATCCAGGGGCAGCCACAGCTTCTCTGGGCACCCTGTGCCAGGGCCTGCCCACCCTCCCGGGGAACAATTCCTTCCCAATATCCCATCTATCCCTGTCCTCTGGCAGTGGGAAGCCATTCTCTGTGTCCTGTCCCTCCATCCCTTGTCCCCAGTCCCTCTGCAGCTCTCCTGAAGCCCCTTTAGGCACTGGAAAGGGCACTGAGGTCTCCCTGGAGCTTCTCCTTTCTAGGTGAACACCCCCACCTCTCCCAGCCTGGCTCCAAACCAGAGGGGCTCCAGCCCTTGGGGCATCTCCATGCCTGTGATAAATTTTAGTGTGCAGAAATAGCAGTCTTCACTGAATTGAAGAACTGCAGAGAAGGTCATGGCTGGGAACAGTTGGTACAAGTTTAAATTCCCACTCTCACTGGTGATGCTCTGACCAATTTGTCATCCAGCTCTTTGCTGGATGTGTGGTGTAAGCCAGTGCCACCACTTGCATGTCACTGATTTGGCCATCAATTCTCAAATCCTCCTTCAGATGAATCAAAATTATTTTCTCAAGTTTTCCCTTATTTTCCTCCCTCAGTTACTCAAGTCTTCACTTGTTCCTGCCTTAGTGCATTCCATCTTTGGAATTGAAGATGATTTGTATCGATTTGTGCTGAGAGATACAGCTCAGGGCAGGGAAGGACGCACAGCAGGTGGTCAAAGGGAAATGCCTCTTCAGTGACTCTGAAGCTTTGCCTTTTCCAGGTGAGCCCAGAGCTGTGTTTAGGGTTTGTTTCAGTACTGGATGTACCACTCCATCATGTCCAAAGGAGGGGGTGGCAGCACTGCCAGTTCTGCTCTGTGTCAGTGCCTCAGCCGGTGTTTGGCCACTGCACAGGTACTGACACAGTCTCACTGGCACCAGCAGATGTTCCAGGAGCCCACAGTTACCAGAGACCCTCTCCCCAGATTAATTGCTCCTGGTTTCAGAGCCCACACTGAGATACAGGGATACATAATCCCTATGCTGAGACAGAGGCCTGTTACACCCCACTGCAAGTACAGCTTTAAACTTCCAAAGTAATAAACTCTTTAAAGCCAAGAGCCTTAACAACTCCAACGCCTGCTGAGACAAGAAACAGTTCCGAGGTCACACTGAGTATTTGGGATTTTTTCCTGCTCGCTGGTGGATGTCTCTGGTTTGCAGGGAGGCAGCAGCAGTCCCCAAAGATGACAGGATCTTGGCCACCCTCACCCAGTTCCCCAGGAACAGGTAAACAAGCTCCGCCTGTGTGCTCTCAGGAAAGTCACCTCACTGCCCAGTGCCAGCTTTAGGTGTTGAATTGCTCAGGAAAGCTCCTTCTTTCCATGAAACAGTATCCTTAACTTAGCATAAAATGTTGTCTTTGCTGGTGGCAGGGGCTGGAGTCCTCCTTTGTCACCCTTTGGTCCTTTCAGCACGGAGGGGGACAAGGCAGGGATGTGAATGATGAGAAAGGGGGGTCAGTTGGGAAGGAGCCAGATGTGCCCCTGGAGCCAGCCCCAGTGGAGGAGCTGCCATGTAGGTCCCATAGTGCTGCCTGCTCCCTGCACCATGGACACCTTGGTAAATGCTTCCTGCCTGTTGGTTTGCTTTTCTCACCGAGCAAATTTCAGCTGGTTACTGAAAGCCTGCACTGGGAATCAGAGCACTGTGACTGACCACACCCAGCTGGGGTTGGGGTTGGGGTTTGGGGTTGGATCTGCCCACCCTCTGTTCACACAGTGACACCCACACAGTGATCCCCTGTAAAAGCCATCACTGGGTGTCGAGGGTGGTGGTACCTGATTATGAACAGCCAGAGAGAGATTGTTTCTGGAGTGATCACCTGAAACCTTGGTTTGCCAAGGGTGAGGAGTGGGCCTGGGAGCCAGCACAGGCCCCTGAGCATCCTCTGCTTCCTTGAGAAGCTGCCTCAGCACTGACCCAGGGCTTCAGCACTCCCTGTCCTTGCACAAGGATGCATGGGGATGGATAGAAATGCAGATGGATAGAAAGCATTAATTGAAAATGCCATTGAAACATTATAGAATTACAAATTGAAAATGAATTGAGAACAGTTTCCAGTTAAAATATTTTAAAAGGCAAATTTAAGTGTTTTGAATCTCCAGTTAGGAGGCAGGACATTATTTTTTCCTGGTATCTCTGGTTCCTTTCCCTCCTGCCCAGTGCAGCCGTGTTCCCACCTTGTCCCTCCCTCGCAGAAAGAAAGAACCGCTCTGTTTACACCCCCTGCTGGGGCAGCCTGCCCGGCGCTTCCTCGCAGCAGCCTCACTGTAAATACTCTGCCAATGCTTCGTGGACAAACCGAGATGGCAAAAAGTTGTATCTGTGAAATATTACTCTCTGTGTGTATATAGATCCAATGCGAATTATCTGCGGCTCTGTAATCAATTGTATATTAAACTGTTCCACTGTATGGCCGATCATTTCATGCTCTCTTAGATGTAGAAAAGCTGAGAAGTAATTCACAATACACTGTGTCAACTCCAAATCATTTTTTGCTTTCGTATTTTTGCTCCAATCCCGCTCCAGCTGCAGCCCTTGGCACATGATCTGGAAGAAGAATAGTTTGGAATAGGTTTTTCAGCCCTTTGTTTTGGATCTGGCTTTTAACAATGTTTCTTTGGTAATCGTGAAGCCACCAAGTTATTTTTTTATTAGGTGCATATTTAGGAGGCACATATAGCACGGAAGGGATTTGTCACATAGACATGCTGCACTTTGATACGTTGGTTGGCAGTGAATGGCCTTCCTGTTCCCAGTGCCCAGGTGAGAAGACAACTCCTTCCTCCTTTTTCTTCATTTTAATCCAGCTCTAAAGCATTGGGAAGGGGCCGTGCAGCCATCGCTGGCAGCACCTCTGCAGCCACTTTAGGTCACTGCTGGGCAGAGCTTTTCCCCACAGGGAGCTTGTGTTGGCCAAAACTGGGGATGAACTTTAAATAGTTATTTTTTTATTTGGTAGAGAGCATTGATGGTTTACGCTGGAATTCCAGTGCCTTATTCAGATCCCTTTAATTTGCTTGGAAAGGGGAATGAGGCAGTGTTTCTGGAGTGAGTGTGCACAGAGCAAGGACTGGCTCAGTGGCAGTGCCTGGGCAAGAAGAGGAACCTTGATAGTTCCAAAACCGAAATCTGGCCCAAAGAACAAACCCTGTGTCTGTCTGTCTGTCCCACACCCCCCACCTCTCTCGGGGTTTCTTGTCAGCATCCCACTGTGTTCATCAGGTTTCACTGAGCAATGGAAGCCCTAAGGAGGCCCTGAGCCCTTCCCAGTCAGAGTTTGAACTGGCAGATGTTAAGGTTTCCTCTGGTTCCTGCTGCCTGTCCATGACCAGTGACCCACCACCATTGTGTCCTGCAGCACCAAACCCTTCTCACCAGGCAGCCACAGCTTCTGAATGTGTCCAGCCACACTGTCCAGCTTCCCTTTCCCTACTCTCCCTTGGCTGCAGCAGAGCAAGAGCTGCTGGAATCAAAGAGAAGCAGTGTCCAGTTTCTCTGGTTCCCGACTGATTCTTTTCTCCCATATTTTGAACATTTGTTTTTTTTCCCCACACACCAGGTAAGTATCAGAGCACACAGTAACACCTGTGGTGTAATTGGCACCACAGCCAGCGTTTGCCCTGAGCTCCTCAGTGCCAGTCCAGTGTTTAATGCCAGTAGGGGTGTGTAGGGCTTGCTGGGTGTTCCCAGGTATTCACCTCCTGTTGCAGGTGAAAACTGTTCCAATGTTGTCCAGTCAGGTTCTGATTGTGGATCATGGTGATTGTCAACTGCCAAGGGATATTTTGTAATAAATCTGGTCAAGGTATTTCAAATGGACCCCGTCTTGCTGTTTTCAGTTTGTCTTATCCTGGATAAGCCCACGTTAAAGTTTCTTTTCTCTCTGTGCTTTGGTTTGTGGTCAGGACATGTCGTACACCAGCGTTGGGTGTATTGAAAGACCCACCCTGTGTGTGGTTGGTTTATGTGGGGTATGTATAACAAGAAAAGCCCAAAGATCTCTCAGGGAGATGTTTCACAGCAGTTCTGAAAGTCTAACCTGTGTTTGTCCCTAGTGAGCCTTGGGTGCTTGGCCTGCTGCTGTGGTGTGCTTGGACAGCAGGGCCAACCCGGAGGCTGTTCCATGTCTCCCATCTACAGGTGCTGCCAGAATGGGATCTCTGTGGGATCCACTGGCTTCTTCCTCCTCAGGAAGAAGGAGGCTCCAGGATGGCCCTGGGTGCTGGGAAGGTGAGTGGTACCCGGCCCCACAGGTTGTTGGCGTGGGGGTGCTCCCAGGTTCTGCACTGCCTGGCTGTGCCACTCCCGGGGTTTTGGCTTCTGGGGAACCACCATCACCTCAGGGGTAATGGAGAGGTGCTGCAGCACCTGGAGCCATCTCCCAGTCAGTGACCATGGGTGGCTGGAAACAGCCCAGCCTTTGCCCTCCTTGCTTAACCAGAGGTGATATTTCAGCTTTCCTGTGGAGGTGAGAACTTGCAGGTGACCTCTGGCCCAGGCTTGGCCACATATTAGGACCCCAGTGCCCTCCCAGTTCCAGCACTGTGGGAGGTGGGTGTGGAGCACATCTGCCAGCTCCTGCCCTGGTTCCCCTGGGGTATCCTTGGGGATTTCCTGGGTATCTCCAATCCAAGTTCTTCCCCTGTTTTCCTGGGGCTGCTCCAGCTCTGTCTGGGTCACAGCCCTGGACTCCATCTCTGCCCAGAGAATGCCCATCTGCCTCTCTTTGCTGTACCATCACCACGACTTCATCAAAGGACTCTGCCCTGGTCCTGCTTCATTAGCAGCCCATGGAGAGGGTGCTCTCACCTGGCTTCCTGCACCAGCCACCGACTTCCCTTTTCACACCAAAGAGCTTTCCCTTCATCTCTGGGTCAAATCTTTCTTTGCAGCAATGATTTTCCCCCGTTCTCTCTGGTTCAGTGACATTTCCATCCAGCAAAGCCCACAGCAGTTTGTATTAATGGCTGTGGCCCCTGCAGTGGCATGGGGGACATCGTGTGTCATGGCTCTGCCAGGGGACCCACAGGGCTGTGCTCAGCCTGGCCACAGCAGCTTTGGGTCTCACTTGTTAATCACTGCTTTGCTTTCGGTAACTAAACTTCCATTGCTTTGCGACATCAAGCAGCAATTCTCGTTTCCCAGCCTCGCAGAGTTTATGGGAATTTAAGAGCTAGATGCAAATGAACTTCATTAAAGTGCTTAATTATCTTATAAACCTCATACCCATCTGTCCTGCATATGCTTTGTACTTGACACTCGATGACAAAGTGACCATGTTGGGCTTGGCACGAGGTGCCTGAGAGTGGGAACCTTTGGGTAGAGCTTGGTTCTGCCTGCAGAGGGGCTGTGTTAGTGCCAGGGGCACACTGGAGATGAAATGTCTTTTTTCAAAGGCTGTGTCCAAGCTGGAAGATGGGAAATGATGTGCAGAACATGTGGCAGAATGGCATGATCTTAGGAATGATCTGTTAAAAGCAAAGAACCAGCATGGAAACAATTGAAACAAACCCCAATCCCTGTCTGTTTGCAGCCAGAGATCCTGGGCTGGCATTCCATGGTGGCACGTGATACATTTCACAGGGGGGAAACTGTGCTGCAGTCACAGCCCTGGGTGCCTTGAGCAGTCTCAGGGAATGCTTCTCTCCTTATTTAATGTTATTGAAAAATAGCAGAAAAAATGAGCCTTTACTTCTAGGTTGGTTTGCAAACCCATGGATCTGCCTGGTACAATGTAAACCCCAGACTTGCATCAGAGCCCCCTGAGGGTTTAGGGGCTGTGACAGAATCTGGGCACAGACTGTGAGCTCTTTTATACAACAGCATCGTGTTGGAGCCACCTCTGTCAGTGGACACTCGGCACATGGGGTGACCTGTCAGGTGCTGCTGCGTGTGCCTCGCTCACCTCCTGGCATGGGAAAAGCAGTGACATGTTGGTTTCTGCTTTTTGGGCATGTGTTTGGAACAAAGCTGAAGCAGAACATGGAATTTTGCAGGTCTGAGGGGGAGAAAGGACCCGGGATGAGCAGCCCTTGGAAGGGCTGTCCTGCCACCACAGCAGTGGTGAGTCCGTGTGTCCGGGCAGTGGAAAGCAGGGAGCACAGCGCATAGCAAAGTGCTGACGAAGGATCTCCTTCCCTCCTCTTGCTCTTGCCAGCTCACTTCAAGCCAAAGACACCTTGTTCCTGCAGAGCCTTGGATAACACCCCAGCCTGGGCACCCCTGTGCCTTCCACCCTCTGCATCCAGCCTCCTGGTCCGAGGCCAACATCCCGATCAGGTTACCAGCCCCGTTCCCCTCCAGTGCCGGCAGTCATGAAGTTTAGGGGAGAGAATGTTGGAAACTGTGGAGCTGGAGCTCTAAATTATTGTAAATATGAGCAAACCAGAGATGTGGCTGCAGAGCAAGTGTTGTCTCTGTGTGCCATGGTTGTGACCAAACTGGGCAGTGGAAGAGAAAACAAAACTTTGCAGCAGGTTGGTGGTTTGGGGTGTTTTTTGAGTGGAGTTTGTGTGGGTTTTTTTGGGGGAGCTTAGGCATGTGCCCAGTGAGCTGAGGCCCCCAGGGCACCGTGGTTTGATGGCATTACAAGTGATGTACAAACCTATATAAGTAGCATTGTTTGATAACTCTGTGCCAGCCACACTCTGAATGCCTCCTCCTGGAAAAAGAAAAAATAATTTCACTTTTCTTTCTAATCCATAGAAAATACAAGGGGAAAGTGCCCCCCCACATGTGGCTCCTGCCTGCAGAGCTGCTGTTGCACAGTGCGTGCCCCAGCACCCAGCACCGATTCACACCACAGGAGCCACAGCTGCACCTGTAGGTGCCACTGTGATCCAGCTGGGCATGAACAGCTCTGTTGGGGACAGGTCCTGCTGTTCAGCTCCTTGTCCCTGAGGAACTCCCCCAAACTCTGCCTAGGCAACTCATTTCCACTGAGAAGGGTCACAGGGAGCCTGTGGAGAATGGAACATCCATGGGAACAGAGAAGCTGGTGTGATACCAGGATGGTACCTTGACCCAGAGATTCCTGGAAATGGTTTGTAGCCCTGAAGGTGCCCAGTTTGCAGGTGGTGGCATCCTGTAAAGGCTGTCACAGCTGTGCTGATGCCAAGTGCACCTCGGGGCATTAGGAAAGGCAAGTCAGATTTGACAGGCTGAGCCTTCAGCTGAAGTCTTGCAGCATATGTCACTCTGCTTCCAGGCTGTGTACTCAGACTCATCCTTCCCTGCTGACCCCATTCTGGGTGTTATATCTGTTCTCCTCCTTTCTGGATGGGTTTTGGGGTGTCCATGTGCTGCCTGCACGTGGGAGAAGGTGGTCTCTTGTTTTTATACTTGCTGCATAGAGGTGTAAATGCAGTAAGGCCCCTCGTGGCCAAAGATGCTTCCCAAAGACTGAAGATGCCAGGAAAGGCCTCACAAAGCAACGGGACTGTGATAGGCGGAAACTTGCAGTTCTCCCCTTGGTCCCCGCCAGCAGCCGGGGCAAGGGTGGCCTTGGGGACAAGGGGACAGGAGGGGCTGGCAAGGGCGCAGGGCCCGGCATGTCCCGGCCTTTATCTCCCCCTAGTGCTACCCGCCAGGCTCCTTTGCTCCGGTGCTGCACCGTGCACAGTCCGGGCAGTGCCACTCACAGCGACCCTGGGGCTTGAGGGCACCAGCTCAGGGACAGCCACATCCCAGAGCAGCACAGGAACTGTGGGGAACGGTGCAGGGCACAGCTGTGGGGCAGGACCCTGTTTGCCACAGGAGCGATGACCTGAAAATCCTGAACAAGAAAGGGTCAGGAAGAGCCACGACATCCAACTGCAGCAAGGAGGTGTTTGGCATCCCGGCAGCTGCGGTGGTGATGGCCGGAGAGGAGGTGGTGGAGAGTGAGGTGATGAATGTGCCTTTGCTTGGCCTGAAGGGACCCAAAAGGAGACATTTCCAAGGCTGAAATGAGGTTGTTCTGGTGGCAGTGTGACCTTAGCAAGGCCAAAGGTCCCTCGCAGCTGCGACATTGCTGAAGGCATGGGCCCGGGTCACCCCCTGCCTGTGAGGCCATGGGGATGTGCGGCCCCGTGCTCGAGGCAGCCTGGCCCCGGTGGAGCTGGAGGTCACCTTTGGTCACCAGGACCCTGCTCAGTCCTGAGCAGTTGTCCCTGAGCCGTGTGTGCACTGAGTTGTGTCCAGCCTCAGCAGGGGCCGGGGGTAGCACACAGCCCGTGGGGCTCTGCTCTGCCGGCCTGGCCTCTTCCTCTCCGAGCTTCCCATCGCCCGTGGTTTGAACAGGCAAAAGGTGCAAGAGGCTCTTCTCACAGACTGGCTCTCCCCTCAGCCCGGCAGGGTAAGGTGTGGGAGGGAAATGGTTAAAAAGATAACGTTTGGCACCACAAAAGGGCTCTGTACAGCTCTGGGTGGGGTCACAGGCGTCTCCTCGGCTCCTGGGAGCTGCTTCACACCCTGCTGCAGGTGAATGCTGTGCTCTGCCTCGGGTGACCCGGCACCACTGGGGACAAACCCCCACGTTTTGGGGTTGTCCCCAAGCTGGGGTTGGAGTCTGTACTGATTTAGTGCGTTTCTGTTGCCCTCCAAGTTTTTCGATGCATTTTAGCACTTCGAAAAAGTCCTGCTGGGGACACGGGGCAGGCTGGGGGCACAGGGCTGAGGTGTATGGGGCATACAGGGCAGGGTGTGGGGCTGTGCTTGTGGGGCAGGGCGTGGGGCTGTGTAGCATGAGGCCACGCTCTGTGGGGAGTGTGGGGTGCACAGGCAGCCTCTGCTTTGTGGGGGGACCCAAGCCATGCTGGATCCACATCACTGCATCCCAACACAAGGACCTGCCCAAGCTGGGGGGTCACACAGCAGCTGTGGGTGTGCCTGGCCACAAAACACCCATCCACTGCAACATCCTCCAGCGCCCTGAGCTCCTCCAGTCCTGCTACCAATCCCAGGGCTCTTCCCAGCAGGAATCAGTCCACTGAAGGAGTTTGCTGCTCTCTTCTGGCTCTAGACACATTTCGAATTGGAGGATTCCTCTTTTTCAAAGCGCACAGAGGGGACTCGTGCACGCACAGGGTTAATTGCAATGACAGCCCGTGGGGTTTCAGCAGCCCCCCCGCGCCGGCCGGCCCCGCTGGCAGCCCTGTGCCCGGGTATTTATAGCACCCTGAACTTTGAGCGTGTCCAGCGAGCGGGCAAAACCCTCTGGGGATGTGGGAACGGCCCCGGCAGAGCTGGAGGCTGTCGGGGGTCCTGGCCCAGGCTTCAGCAAAGAACCCAGACCATCCAGCAGCACATCCCGGCCCCCTGTGCCCCACACCCCACAGCCAGGCAGCTCTGGAGCACCCAGGGACCTCCGGCTGCGGGACCCCTGTGAACGCACCTGGGTGGCCAAGGACGTGGGGCTGAGCCTCCTTCAGCCATAGCAGCATCAGAGCAGCATGCTCCCAAGCTGATGTTCCAGGTTTTGAGCTGGCATTCCTGGCTTCAGTAGCAGCTGAACACAGGTATCTTCCCTTTTCCCATGACAAATAACAGGCAGAAGATCCCACCTCTTCACAGTGTCCCGAGGCAGATTCCTTCTCATCAGACAACCTGCCAGCCAGTTCACTGTGTCCTGGAGAGAAAACATCATGTGTGGCTTCCTTACTCTGAAATTAGGCAGAGGAAAGGGAGAGTATGGGTGGTAGGGGATGGGAAGCCTGTGTGTGTAAAGCCTTGAAAATGACCTAAAACCAAAACCAAAACCAAAAAAACAAACCAAGAACAAACCAACCAACCAAACAATGAGGGGATTTGCTTATCTTTTAGCAGGTGGCATTCAGTGCCCACATTGAAGGGGCAGCCCAGAAAGCCAGAGTTATCCTGGGCTCATCCCACAGCAAGGGCAGCAGGTGAGGGCAGGATTCAGGTGAGATTCCACCTGCAGAGCTGACTCCACTTCTGGGGCACCAGCATCAGAAGGACATGGAGCTGCTAAAGTGAATTCAGAGGAGCCCACAGAGATGCTCTGAGGGCTGGAGCCCCTCTGCTCTGGAGCCAGGCTGGGAGAGCTGGGGGTGCTCACCTGCAGAAGAGAAGGCTCCAGGGAGAGCTCAGAGCCCCTTCCAGTGCCTAAAGGGTCTCCAGGAGAGCTGGAGAGGGACTGGGGACAAGGGATGGAGGGACAGGATTTTACACAGCCAGAGGGCAGGATTAGATGGGATACTGGGAAGGAATTGTTCCCTGGGAGGGTGGGCAGGCCCTGGCACAGGGGGCCCAGAGAAGCTGTGGCTGCCCCTGGATCCCTGGAAGTGTCCAAGACCAGGCTGGATGGGGCTTGGAGCAGCCTGGGATAGTGGAAGGTGTCCCTGCCCATGGGAGGGGTGGAACAAAATGAGCTTTAAGGTCTCTTTGAACCCAAACTATTCCATAAAAAGGGCTATGGAAGCACCCAGGGGCTGCAGTGTGGGGGTCTCTGGAAGACCCCAGCCCTACTGGTCAGTGCTTCTCCAGTATTTCAAGTCTGGAAGTTGGTTGGGGCATTATTTTTAGGAATGATTGAGACTGAAGCAGAGAGGAGAACAGGAAACCCTGGTGTGCTGTGCCTCCATCCACGGTGGAATTCTGCTCCAAGTACTCCATATGCTGAGATCCCCGTGACTCAAAATTGATACATGGCTTTGCACAGAAGGTCTAGAAGAGGGGGAGGTTGGGCATCAAAGATAATTAAAGAAATGGAGTAGCTTTAACCCAAGGAAGTACTGAAGAGGCTGGGATGCTTCATCCAGGGCAGGAAGTGACAGGTGAATAAGACAGAAAGCAGGAGAAGTGAAGTTTTCCCCAGGTCAGAGACGTCTGGATGGATCTTCATGAGGACAGTGGGAGACTTCTGGTTCTGTGAGACGAATCACTGACACAAAGATTATCTTCTCCTGGGGCCAAGTGTAGGATTTGCAGACCTGGTTACTGGAAACCCACCAAGACCATGGGGGATTTTGCCCTCAAAAGCAACTGAAATGTTTTGACCAAAATTCCCTATTTTTCCTGTGTTTTCACTGCAATTCTGCCCCCAGAAAAGAGCATTTCATCTGCTGTGGGTAATGTATGACAGTGCTGTAAGGAAAGGAAAATTGCGTCCTATGAAGGGCAGTGTCTTGAAATTTTGATCATGGAGGACCAGCCTCATTTATAATTACAGATATTCACAGATTTGTACAATTACACATCCCAGCTGGCTCTGAGGGCAAGTGCTCAAGGTTGCCCCTCTTTTTCTGAAAGCACTGGCAATTTACTTGTGGGAAATCTTATTTTATATCCTTGGTAGAATGTAAGGGTGTTGCTGTTGCCCTCTGAGATGTTTTTAGGTCCTGCCCATGCCAGGAGTGGCCACAGAGTTTTGCATCAGTGGGCAAAGGAGCAAGCACTGAAATATCAGAGAAGGAAAGGGAGGAATGGTTTCAGTATTACAGATTCCTGCATAAAATAGAGGCTAAAGTACGTCTTCAAAATGATTGAGGGAGGACACTGCTCATTACATAAGGTTGTTGGGGGGAAAAAATAGGCTGATTTACATTTTTATAGGAAATAAAAGGAGGTTTGTGGGTGACATAGCACCTTCTGCTGAGAATGTCAGCATGAGATAAGTGGGCTTCAAAGGGAAGAATAACCATTTTCCTGCAGGGACCGAGTCCATCCCAGAGAGCTGAGTCTGGGAGAAAAGCGCTTTTTGAAGGAAATTTTTGTTGCCGTAACAAATATATTTATTTAGCACAATTCACATTGACTGCAAGGCTGCTACTTCTCATTTCTGACAGTTCCTCTGAATTTTGGTGAAGCTTTGGGTAGCAGGAAAATCAAACCATGTGTATTTTGCAGATGTGGTGTTTTCAGGGCAGGAATTTCAGGGCAGGAGGAGAAGTCAATGTGCTTTTTAGGAGGGACGGGGGGGTGGGAAGGGGGGAGGTTCAGGGTTGTAGTTTAGTGGTACTTAAATTCCATTCACAGTGAGCCTGGTGGGGTTTTGCCCTGGTTTCAGGTTGGTGGCCCTCTGAGATTTGCTGTGCCGTGCTTCAGCTCCGTGGCTGTCTGGCAGAACAATTCCGGTTGCTCAAAAGCACCGATTAGCATAAATGAAAGAGTGGGTGAAATGTTCATTATATTGCCTACTGTCATGTTTGTGTACCAGATTTTGTTACCATCTGTCATTTCTGTTTTCTTGTTGTTGCCAAAAGTTGTCATTCTGAATGGAGGGTGGAGACTTATCTTCAAAAGCCAACATGAGATAATTTTAGGAACTTCAGGGCTCATGTGTTCCGTGCTGAGTGTCAGTGGCCCTCACGTACATCAGCCCCACGTGTCTTTGGTAAAATCTGGGCAGTGATTTAATTAAAGGAGTTTTTGAAACCATTGGGGTCATGCAAATGCACGAGATTCTTATCTCCTGTCATTTAAAAAGAGTATCTGGTCTTTGCAATTGCAAAGAAAATCTTGAAGATAAAATATGTTTTCCTTAATCTTAAAAAAAAAATACAGAGTGCAGAGAAGGGTGTATGTAGGGACATGGCAGTGTTAAAATCCAAGCACTTGCCCAGAGATCTGACCAAGGGAAGCAACAGCTCCACTATAACAGACTGCAGCATCCCCAGATAATTTCCAGAGATGTAAATATCCCAGGGACTGAAGCTGGACAAATTCAACCTTGAAACGAGCCGCAGCTCTCTTGCAGCAACGATGGCTGCATACTGCGACAGCATGCGAGGGGAGCGGTGCCTGCACGGGGCTTGCAGCCTTTCAAGCAAAATGAGCTCGTTTCAACCACACTGTTTTAATGCAGCGACTGGGAAGAAGGGCTCAGCCTGAAAGCAGGGAGCTGGGAGGTGAAGCCACAAGGATTTCTTGCCTTGTCCAAGTGCTTTGAGATATCCGGTCTGAAAGCTCAGTGTCCTGTGCCAGCTGGGGAGGGAGAGGGCTCAGGGTGCCTGGATCATCCTCCTTTCATTGGGCTGGAGCACCAGGCTGCTGCTCTGAACTGTCAAACCCTCCCTGGCAGTGCCAGGCCCATCCTGGCACCTCATCACTTCCCATGTCAGCCCACAGCAGCTCTGCTCTCCCCAGGGTTGCTGGGTTTTAATGTGGCCTGAGTGACAGAGCTCAATGTTGACCTGAAATGCAGTGACTTGTGACATCCAGAAATGCAGAAAAGATGATCTAATGACTTCAACTGGACTTAAACTCCAGGAAAATACAAAGAAAAACCGTTTGGGGATTTTTTTTGTTCATTTGGGCTCAGCCAGTGGTGCAAAGTCATAACCAAAGCCATGATGTCCCAATGTTGTGGTGGAAACTCTCACTGGTGTAGGAGTGCTGAGAGTCACTGCTTCCTCCAGAAAAGCTGGGGAAGGAGGAGATGGAGCTGCCTTTGCCCTGGAAGCAGCAGAGATCACTCTAAACATCTCTGATCAAAGGCTGGGGGGAGACTAGGACCATGTAATGACTGCAGTAGTTACTGGGTATTTCTTTGAAGATGTCACAGGTATCTGTATTGTGTGTTATGATCTGTATTATGCACCTTTGTGCATAAATGTGCCTAAAGAGAGCTGGAGAGGGACTTTAGATGAGGGCCTGGAGTGAAAGGACAAGGCTTCCTACTGACAGAGGGCAGGGTTAGATGAGATATTGGGAAGAAATTATTCCCTGTGAGGGTGAGGAGGCCCTGTCACAGGGTGCTCTGGAAGTGTCCAAGGCCAGGATGGACAGGACTTGGAGCACCCTGGGACAGTGGAAGATGTCCCTGCCCATGGCAGAGGATGGAAAAATGGGCTTTAAGGTCCCTTCCAACCCAAACCAGTCTGTGATTCTATGAAAATCCTGTATTTTATCAAGTCTTTGGGTACTTCTGTAATACAGATTTGAGGTAACAGCTCTGTCATGATTTAACACTTCAATAATGTAATTTGTCTTTCCTAGCTCAAATTCTCCCATATTTGCTCTCTCCCAAAGGATAATTCTACAAAGCTCACGAGCAAATTCCACCCGAGCATTTCAGGATGCTGTGAACATCACTGACAGCCGTTGTGAAAAAGTTGGGTCTGAGTTTGTTTCACAAGTGTGAAATAAATTTCAGAGCTCTCATATTCAAACTAGCCTGGTAAATTGCCCTAAATGAGCACCAAGTGTCATCTAGTAGGGATGACAGAGGAACTTGGAATGCAGCTGGGAAGCCTTTGAACAAGCAGGGAGAAGTGGGCTTGGGCCATGGGGAGTGGAGCTGACCTGGCAGAGGAGGAGCTCAGGGATTGAGATGAGGTGCAGTAGTTTGTCAGGCTGTGCTCCAGGATGACAATGATAGGACCTCCAAGCTAGGTGATTGAGACCTCATCTGGCTCCACTTCTCTGGTAAGCACAAGGCTGGGATAAGCTGATATGAGGTGGAAGAAAAGCGGGAAAAAGGGAATTTCTTATCTTAACACCTAAAATACTGTTGGCTTAAGACAGGAAGACAGCTGATCTAAGACCGAAGCACAGAGCACATCGACAGCCAAGCCATGAAACTGCACACTGCAGGAATTAACCATCACACCCAAGGTGGACAGCTTGGGGTGAAAAGTTAATCCTGATATCATTAGAGACAGCGTTGTTACAGCAAGGTCGTGGAGTCACAGGTCACAGTGTGAGATGCTACCAAGACCTTGCAGTGTGTCAAGTCTTGCAGGAATGGGACAGCAGTCCCAACAGAAATCATCTGCTTCGTGCTTCAAAGGATGCAGCAATATCCTGAGAGAGCTGGGGAAGGTTTCTCTGTCCACCCAATGAGGTGTTTGGCCTTGAGGAACTCAGGCAAGAATATCATGTCCAACCAAGGACACAAAACCCAAACAAATGAAAATGCATCTAGACTGATGTGCAGGTAAGTTAAAAGAGCTTCCTGACCTTTACAGGGATTGTTTTATTCCCTGGAGCATCACATTTTATTACTCTTGCCTTCTATATAATTTATCATACAAAAATATTATTTTGGTTATAAAATTATTTGCCTTCATTTAAGCTTTGCAATAGTATTTAACTTTTCTGGTCCTTTTTGAAACTAATTTCCCCAGGCAAATTACACCCTGTGCCAAGAGATTCTTGCCATTAATGTCACAGAATGGGACACCACTGTTGTGGGGGGACAGGGCAGGGGTGGTCATTTCTTTGATAACCTTGAAAGCAACAGAATAGAGCACCTCATTGGAATCATTCTTTCACAGGTTTTCCAGAGGAAACTATCCCAGTTTTTCCTGTGATGATTATCACCACCACCTCAGCCACTTTGCTGCCCTGCTGTGATCCCCTTAATCTGAACAGGTTGCCCAGGGAAGCTGTGGCTGCCCCTTCCCTGGAAGTGTCCAAGGCCAGGTTGGACAGGGCTTGGAGCAACCTGGGATAGTGGAAGGTGTCCCTGCCCATGGCAGGGGTGGAACGAGATGGTCTTCAAAGTCTCTTCCAAACCTCTTCCAGTCTGTCATTCCATATTTCTATGAGCTAGAAGCCATAATGACAATAATTAGTTCTACTTTCACTTGAGCCCATTATTTAGGAGCTCGTGCAACTTAGGGTGAAAGGTGATTAATGCTGAAAAAAGGTTTTCCAGCTAAAGCCCTCATGTTGTGTTTGGGAGAAAGTCTGGACTGAGTCACCAGGAAAGGTTTGCCTTTGGCTCTGTGCTGGGCACCCGAGAAGTGCCAGGTATGATTCAGACAGCCAAAACAAGGTGATAGGAGAGATGCAAGGTGCATCCAACTGGGATGCATGACAGCCAGGCTGCCCAAGGAGCTGCCTGAGAGAACCTCAGGGCTGGAGAAATAGTGGAGCCTTTAAACTGGTTGTTGCCATAACAAGAAAAAATAAATGTTTTTATTTGAATCAAACATGGGAAAAATTTGCCGAGGAGAAGGTGAGTGGATTGATGTGTTTTAATAATTTTGTCCTTTCTTACTCCCTTTATTTTCCCCATTTTGGAGGTAAAAGCTGTTTTTAAAGATGTGCTCACACAGCAGGGAAATTAGGTGTTTTCACTGACAATAAATTAGAAGGTTTCAGTGCTTTCTAAATTCTGAAAGCTGGAACTTTGGGGGGTTTCCTGAGTACTTACTGAAGCCCTGAACACACCAGAGTTACCTGCAGAAGGTGAAGCTTTCCACAAACATCTTATCTGCTAGAAAAAGGGTGAAAAGAGTCATCATCATCATCCAACTTGTGAGGCAATGTGGGGCTGGGCCAGTCCCACTTTCTACTGGTCCCAAACCAGTAAGCATTGAGCTTCAAGCTCCTGTGGAAGTTGCTCTTTTTTTTATCCAAACCAAGGAAAGAACTCTTGTGGTGGGGGAAGAGCAAGGCTGGAGGCACAAACAGGCAGTTAATGTATTCCCCTTGTCAACCCAGCTCAATGCCCTCCCTGCCCTGATGAATATTGAAGAATTTCATACAAATTGGAACTGGTTCAGCAGGACAGTTTTCCAAGACTCAGCCCAGAAGGGCTTCCTGGTCGCCACTGGGAGCCCTTGCCTCTGTGGGAGGAGGGCACAGTCTGCAGGAAGAAATTCTTCCCTGTGAGAGTGGGGAGGCCTTGGCGCAGGTTGCCCAGAGAAGCTGTGGCTGTCCCTGGATCCCTGAAAATGTCCAAGGCCAGGGTATACAGGGCTTGGAGCAGCCTGGTCTGGTGGAAGGTGTCCCTGCCCATGGCATAGGGTTGGAATAAAGGGGCTTTAAGGTCCCTTCCTACCCAAACTGTTTCATGATTCTATGACTGCACATGGCAGTTCCAGAGCAAGGACAGGGCAGCCACCTGAGTCTGTACCATTGTCAAAGAACTTGGGCAGAGTTTACTCTTGGAGCATAATGCAGAGGGTGAGGGGCCTGTCTGCCTCCTAAATCCAAAACATTTCACAGCTGGCTTTTAACTCAGCAGAGAAAGAGAGGCTGACACTGCAGAAGAGCTTGGGGTGCTCTCTGAATGACTATGGGAGTTAAGCAGAGTCTCTGATAAAAAATAAAGTTTTTCAAGAGTTGTGATTAGTTGAATCCACAGCAAAAAGCTTAAAGGCTAGTGTGGGAGCCAGGATTAACACCGAGAAGGTACGCAGAATTTTCCAGAAATGAAGCTCCTTGAGATAACCAAGTCTTGCAGTAAAGCTGTGACTGATGGCAAAAAGAGAAGAGGCAGAGGGACAGGCAAGGCTGAATGGAGCAGGAGGAATTGCAGAGCCCTGCTGTTGTGGCTGCCTCCACCAACCAGGATAATGGCAGAGCAGGGAAAAATGCCACCAGTGTCCCCATGGCCTAGCTTGACAGTGGCTCAACAGAGTTTTGCACACAGGTGACTAACAGAATGGTGGTGAGACTGTGAGCTTGGCCTGAGTTTTCTTGGGAACACCAGATTTTGCTGCAGCAAAAAATAAGAACTGTCAGCCTGAACACAAGGAGGGCATTTCCAAATGTCATCCCAGACACTTATGTGAAGTCACTGCATTGCTGTGAACATTCCTACTGATTAGGAAAAAAATGCAAGCTATATGTTGAGACAGAAAAAAAAGAACTATGAGATTTATAGTAATTAATTACTTCCACAAGAGACATGTGCAGTGTATCCAAGTAGGTTAATAAATGCTTGAATGGCATTGAATTGAAAGGAGCAAGGCTTAGTGTGGTCAAAAGTGCTGAGCACATGATTAGAGAATCATAGGATAGTGTTGTTTGGAAGGGACCTTAAACTTTATTTTGTTCTACCCCCTGCCATGGGCAGGGACACCTTCCACCAGCCCAGGCTGCTCCAAGCCCCATCCAGCCTGGCCTTGGACACTTCCAGGCATCCAGGGGCAGCCACAGCTTCTCTGGGCACCCTGTGCCAGGGCCTCCTTGCCCTCACAGGGAAGAATTTTTTCCTAATATCTAAGCTAAACCTACTCTCAGTTTGAACCCATCCCCCCTTGTCCTGTCACTAGATGCTCTTGTAAATAGTCTTGCCTCATCCTGCTTTTCAGTAGCTGTAGGTACTGGAAGATCTTGTCTCTGTGATGCCATCATGGAATGAGCAGAGGACAGAAATAGCATGGGAGGAATCTGGGGACACCTTTCAAAGGATGAGGAATCACCCAATCCCTCAGGTTTGAAGATGCTGACAGGCTACTGCTCTGAGCTGTGTGGAGGGAACAGAATCAATGGAGGGAAGCACCAGCCCTGGTGGGAAGGATGAGTCTTGCTCTGAGATACGGGTTCAGGGAAGAGGTGGAGCCTGTGTGAATTTGGCAGAGTGGAGTGCGAGCAGTGCTCACGCCTGAGCTCACAGCTCAGCACCCCAGCCCGGACTGTGCATCTGGGATTCAGCTCATGCCAAGCTGTGCGTGGCAGCACCTGAAGAGCTTGTGAATGCCCTCTCCTACTGATGGTGCAATGGGAAGGCCACATCCTTAACTGGGGGACAAGGCAAGGAGGTGGGAAACACTGAAATCTTCCCATCTCAAGTGGACAGAGTGTATCTATGGGCATCCTGCCTTTCTCTGTGCTCAGGGAAGGGATCTTTCACCATAATCTGCGGGGGAAAAAATGTTCTGTGTCTTTATTTTGGCCCATGTTGGCTGAAACCACCCCTAAACCACTAATTGCCACTGCTAAAAGGGAGTTGACAGACATGAAACTTGCCCAGATCACCCAGATTACTATTTTATGGGTAGAAATATGATTTTCAAACTGACTGTGGGGCAGGTTGCAAGCTGGTGTCAGAGAGATGAGAAACCATAATGTAGCAGAGCCCAAAGAGACATTTTTTGTAGCAGTTTACTTTAAAAACAAAGCAAATGGACTGTTGTCTCTCAGACAAAGTCTGAGTTTCATTGAGCAACAACCCAGAGAGCACAAAAATTTATACAGATTTTTCTTAATAGTTTGTCAGGCATGGCAAAGTTACAGGCAACTTCAGCAAAAAGGCTTCGTGTTTGGGACTTAAGAAAGAAGAACCCCTCAGAGTGACAGATTCAATTACACTGATGACACAAGACTCTGTTTTTCCTGAGCTGCTACTCTTGCTTTGGTGAGAAAGCCTTACCCATTACTTGGGGCACTCCTCCACATCAGAGTTTGATGGTCCTGACAGATGATGAGCAGGATTTTGAGCAATTTGCAGAAAAGTCCAAGTCTGCATCCGGTCCCCACTGGACTCTATTCAACAAGTAGGTAGGAAATGGCTTTACATTAATGAATACTTACTGGAAAGGAGATCAGAATCAGATCTGACTGGTGCTTGTGGGATATCACCCACAGAACATGTTTAGCCACCTGCAAATACTCTTTCTGCATGAAGTGAAGTGAGGAGACCCTTTGGGACATGTGTCAAGTTCTGCAGCCCAAGGAGCCAAGGTTTTGCAGAAGTTCACAGACACAGAGCTAAACACAAAACAGTGCTGTGATTGCGGTCCATGGCTTACCACCACTTCCTGAACACCACGGAATTCACACACACAATGAAAATCAGAAGCCAGAAACAACAGTTATTTCACATAAAATTGCTCTGTGATCCCATGAGTGCAGGGTGTGTGTAACCAGACGTGCCTGGAGAAAGAATAGGCAGCACCTTCTGCAGTGGCCAAGAAGAGAGGAGGCAACAGGCTCTGGGCTTTTCTTCTATCCTGGAACAGCTTTGGCAGCACATGGGGATGGTAAGGCCACCAGGTGCTGGGACATAATGTTACCAGGAGAAACAGACTCCCATTCCCAACAAGAACTCCTCTGATGGTGCCACAGTGACTACAAGTTACAGGGCAGGGCTCCTCAGAAGTTTTTCAAACATTGCTAATTGTTTGGCTGTAAGGTTTTGAGGTCACAAGCTACAGAAATGATACTTCCATGTTTTGGGTGGGGAAAGAAGGTAGGATCTCAGGAACTGTCTTTAAGCAGCTTAGTTCTGGAGACAGGAAGTCTGGCGATGGGCTGCAGCAGGGCAGATTTTATTATGCAATTTCTCTTGGAACTAGTCCCTGAATAAAGGAGTTATCCATTAAGCACCTGCTGCACCCTCCCTCCTGAGCACTGCAAATGAAGGCCTCAGGAATCCTTTCAAGGGCTTACCCATCAGTGGGGGAGCAGGGAGCCATGCACTGGGGTCCTGACTGGGAATATTGGTGTATTTGATATATAGTGTATTTCAAAGGGTTTCTCTTCATTAAATCCTCTCTGAGCTTGTTCCATGTTTGGCATTACCAGTGGGTGAGGCCATCCAAGTCTTGCAATACTGATACCAAAGGGCTGTGGTACCCTAGGCTACTCTTAGGCCTTCAGGGTATTTAATCATAGCCCTCTTTCCAGGGGCAGTGGATAACAGCCAAGGTCTTCCTCTCCCTCCTGCCATTAACCCAGCGCTGTTCTGATCCCATGGCAGGGGCAGCTGGGGCCATCCTAAGGGAACATTGCAGCACAGAGAAGCTGCAGGACACAGCGGCAGTAGGATCATCCTCCTCTGCCCCTACTGCCTGGAGTAAAGGACTCCCTCCCTCCAAAGCACCTTCTCTCCCTCCCACTCTGTTCCTGGGACTCGCAGCCCTGCTCTGACTTCACCAATGTGGCAAACCTGGCACTTGCTGTAAAAACAGAGGAGCTCTCCCAGCTAATCATGGCGTCCATACGTCCTCTGCTTTTCTCCCAGCAGTGGGTACATGGCATTTCCCTCAGAGGCACCACCACAGCAGCTCCTGTCACAGCACTGGGGCTGTCAGGGCCCCTGGCTCAGCGGCTGTGTGCTCAGGGCTGCTGTACTGCTGTAACATGGGTGTGTTGCTCAGCACCAGGCAGCATGAACATCCTCTGGAAACAGGGAGTAGCTGTGTGACTGCTCAGGATCTGTTCCCAGGGGTAAATCTCCATCCTGACTTTATCCCGGAGCTGCAGACCTAGTGCAGCAGCAGGGAAGGAGGTCATGAGGGGAGCAAAGTGCTATGGAGGGCTCCTGGTGTCAGCCACTACAGTATATCCATAAATGATGCAACTGTAGAACCACAGACTCATTTGGGTTTGAGGGACTTCAAACACAGCTCATTCCACCTCCCTGCCATGGGCAGGGACACCTTCCACTAGTTCAGGTTGCCCAGGCTGTAATGGTCAAGGCAAGCACAAAGAGTGATCCAAGATGCAGTTCAAAATACACCAACCAAACTCGTTAAAAAGTTCAAGCAGGAGCCAGAAAAAGACACCGCTGTCCTCGGCTATGCCTTAGAGTCTGACCTTACTCCCACTCCTCACCTCCAACAGCAAAACATTTTCCTTTAACCTAAGCTGGGATAAGCTTTATACCACAGTAAATGCTGCTGGACAAGAGCTGCTGCTTTTACATCTAGAGGCACTGCGAGACACCGAACCCTGTCCCACACTGAAACATCCTGAAACAGATGGGAACTCACTGCTTTTGAAGGAAATTAAAGCAGGCATAACCAGAGAGCCCTTACTTGTGTAACTAATGAGTAATACAGTGATAGAAGCGGAGGCCTGTCAGAGACCTTGACGTGATTACAGCCAGACCTCAGCAAGGACAGGCACCATGTAAATAAATATGGAATTTGCAAGTAAATGTAATGAAATTCATGTAAATGTAGAAGTAAATGTAATGAATTCGAGTTTTGCAGTAAACAAAAGGCAGACTTACTCTTTGCAAAGGAATCTGTCATTATAGATCTCCTTTAAACCAATAAATTATTGCTGTTAAATCCATCTCAGCTTATGGAGTTCGTCAACACATCCTTAGAATTGTGTCCAGCTCTTCTCCAGCCTCTCCTCCCATTGTGGTTGCCCTTGGAGGACATTCCAACGTGAAGGCGATGAAAACAGCCCCAAGCAACCAGTTTGGGTACAAGGAGCTCTGCTGCCACACACGTCACCAGGGCTTATAGGACCTGATTCTCAGGTTGGGAACCAGTATGGAAATCCATGGAAGTATGTGAGCTCCAGTCTTCTAAACCTGTTTTGGGTTGGGGAAGTCTGTCTAGACAGAGCAGAAAGTGTTTGTAAAGTGAGTCTGGGTTTGATGCTGGTGCCTGAGTGGGTCAGCTCCGAGGGGACACTTGCCCTTGTGTGTGGCTGCTCTGAGGGCATGGGGGAAAATAAGAGACACTGAGGGGGAGCTTGGGAGGGAATGTTGTGAGGGGGACATTAAGAGGGAATGTTCACAGTGAGATTGAGATGGGAAACTGCAGGAGGTGACTGAGGAAACTGAGATGGGGCACTCTGAGGGGGACACTGAAAGAGATCATCTCTGTGGGACTGAGAGGGGAAATTGAGAGGTGACTGAGGGGAAACTGAGAAGGGAGACTGTAAGGGGGATGGCTGTGAAGGGGGCATTGAGAGGGGACATCCATGGTGAGACTGAGAAGGGAGACTGGAAATGGAACTGTGAGGGACTGATGGGAGTCTGAGAGGGAAAACTGAGGACAACTCAGGGAGAGACTGAGAGGGGACATCCATGGTGGGGTTCGTCCTGAGCGGGAGCCCCGACAGTCTGAGGAGTATGAGGGGAGAAAAACTGTGAGGGGGCATTGAGCCATCCGTGGTGGGACTGAAAGGGGAGATTGTGGGGGTGACTCTGAAAGGACTGAGAGGGGAAGGGGGATCATTGGGAGATGTGGGGAGGACACTGTGAGGGAGGCACTGCGACATCTGAGGGGAGTCAGAGAGGGGACTGTGGGGGAAGACTGTGAACGACTGAAGCGAGGGCTCTGAGGGACTGAAGGGAGACTGAAGGGCCAATGAGCCGTCCATGGTGGGACTGCANNGGTGGGCGTGCAGGGGGAGATTGTGGGGGCCGCTATGAGGGGACTGAGGAGAAAGCGGGACTGTGGGGAGACTTGGAGGGGTCGCTGTGAGGGGAGCACTGAGACATCTCTGGTGGGACTGAGGGGAGTCTGCGGGGGACGCTGTGAGGGGGGAACAGACATCTGAGGGGAGTCGGAACACTGTGAGGGGACAGCTCTGGCGTCCTGAGCGGGAGCCCCGACAGGAGCAAACTGGAAAGACCGAGGCGAGGACTTGGGGGTGGAAAAATACACTCTGAGGGCACTGAAGGGAGACTATGAGGGGGCACCGGGAAGAGGCACCTGAGACATTTGAAGGCAGACGGAGAGGGGACGCTGTCATGGGGTGCTGCGGGGGGGAGCCCCGACTGAAGCAAACAG
>VWZP01009188.1:175500-251063 GCA_013396995.1 Dicaeum eximium
GCCCCGCCGGAGGGGGGGCCTGGGGGACCGCCCGCCCCGCCGCGGTTCCTGGCGGGGGGGGGTTGGGCCTCCTGCATTCGAAGTTACCGGGCGGGACCCGTACGCCAAGTACCGTCCCGGCTATAAATAGCGGTTGGAAAGAGACGTTTTTTGAGTTGGGTTTCCCTTCTTTTCCTCCATCATCTTCGTTTTTAGTGCCTCGGTTTGGGTGATGGGGGTGCACAGGTGAGTGGAGTGCGGGTAGTGAAGGAGAAGGGCCGGGCATGGGAAGCACCGACCATCCTGCTTATTGTACAATCGTGGAACGGTTCTGGTTGGAAGGGACCTTAAAGCCCGTCTTGTTCCATCTCCTGCAATCAGCAGGGACACCTTCCACTATCCCAGGTTGCTCCAAGCTCCGTCCAGCCTGGCCTTGGGCACTTCGGGGATGGGGCAGCTACAGCTTCTCTCGGCAGCCTGTGTGAGGGCCTCACTATCGTCAAAGGAAAGCATTTCTCCCCGATTCCGAATCTAAATCTACCCTCCTTCAGCTTGAAGCTGGAGGTGCCTTATTGGAAGGGTAGTTGAGGTTTCTATCTACTCCTTAAGCCCCACAGATTACCGACAGCTAATAGTCCTGTACAAGCTTTTTCACTGTGCCACTGTGTGTGACACACTACAGAATAAAAACTCCTTAATAGCTTCTTAGTCATAGAATGATTTGGGTTGGAAAGGACCTTGAAGACCATCTAATTCTACCCTCCAGTTAATACTTTGTGCTTTTTTTTACCTCCCAGCCTGTGGCCGAGGTTTTAAGGAATTTGGCTTAAACTGTTTCAAGCATTTTTCCTTTAAACCCCAAACCGATTTGCCGATAATAATTGAAGTTGTGGGGTTGCTCGTATGCCGAAATGCCTGGCAGTCACTGCGACTTGTCTGTGTCGTGTAGTGTCTCTGGCATGCCTTTTTCTTCAATTGTGATGCTGTGTAGATAATAAAACACAGCAAAACGTCTCGTTTCCAGCCAGTGTGGGCCCGTTGTAAATACACACGTGTGTGCACAAGAGCATGTGTGCCTGGACCGGCCTCTCCCGGTGTTCCGACTGTTTCAATCCCTGAAAGAGTGGTTTCAGAAGAACACGAAGTCTGTTGGACTTGAATTTCTGCTTTCAGAGATTAATGAATCTTGTGGAAGCGATAGTGATAAGTTAATCATGCTATGCCTGCTGTGTTTTCATAGACTGAAAAAAAATATTACTATAATTGAGCTGATAAATTCTGTGGGTTTTTTCGTCTTGCTCAATCTGGATTTGGCAACAGTTTACGGATTCTTCGGTCCTTTAGGGGTTTTTTATGAAAACCTTTTCTTCTCAGCCTGCAAATAAATGAAACAAGCAAGAAAGAAACAGTATCGAATAAGAATTGTCCGGTAATATCTGGGTGAGGTTTTGTGACTGAACCGTGTTAGTGCCTTGTGTGGAAGCACTGGAATATATGGAAGGCTGATACACAAGTTGCGGCAAAATGCTCTTTGTAACTCAGGACAAATACAGTTTACAGTTCTTTAATTCTTCAGCGAGACATTTTAGACTCTCCTGGTAGCCAGAGTCTTGGTTTGTTTTTTTTTTTCCCCTTTCTTCTTTCTTTTTTGAAGTTCACTTGGGCTGTTCTGGAATGCTTCAGTCTTAATTACGTCCTGTTCAGCAAGTTCTCGTGTGTCTCGGGGAGCTCTGTATGGTGCTGGATGTGTGAACTCCAGAAAGTTCTGCAGGGCTCAAGGGGCCTGGAGGCAGTGGGATGGCAAACCCCAAGCTGTATTCTGGACAAATGTGTCCAAGGAGTTCTGTCATCATCCTGGTGTTCCATAGGCAAAAGTACCTCTCTGCCAAGGGTGCGGGTAATGTTTGTGCACTTAAAGAGAGGGTTGTTTTTAGGAAAAGCACTTCTAGGTTTGTTGCCAGCAGTTAATGCTGCTTGTTGAAGGATCGCTGAAGGTTTCTGTGCATTGTGGCAGGCGATACAAATAGTTTGAGTAGTGATTGCTGTCAAATGCCTGCTCCTGGAACTAAACCAAGCTGCTCCCTGGTGCTGGGGCTTAAATAGAAAAGTTCTGTTGCAACCTGGAAAGTGGCCTTTGTGATCGGGGGAGCCTGGGGAGATGGGTCTGAGGCTTTTGCCCTGGATGAGCAGTGAGTTGAACAGAATTATTATAATTGCAGTGGTAGCCCCACACTGGTGGGTGCTGTGGCTGCCGTGAGCAGGACGTGCTTTCACAGCCACCGCATTGGGCCCGGCTGAACTGTTCGGCTCAAGCCTGCAAATGCTCACACCCGAGGCTCTGATGGCAGGCCTGAACATTGGGCAGAAGGCAACTGCTGTCCTCCTTGTTTGTATTTTCTTGATGCTTTGATGCGGTGATGTTAAGCAACTCCTTTTGTCAGGGTAAATTTTAGCTGCCTTTAATCTTTCTGATAAAAATAGCTCCTCAGCTTACCAGGGTAAAGTTTGTGCCATTGAAATTGGTCTGCTTACCTTCTGGAAATACGGCCTTTTCTGTTAAACCTAAGCAGCTAAATCCAGTGTCTGGTCTTGCAGAAGGGTGCAGAGATGAAAGGATAACAGAAATGGGTGTTGTGACCATCGTTAAGTTTCATGGTAGTCTCATTTTGCAGTTCCCCCGTGCTCTTTGTATCAATAAGGGAGGTTAAGAGTCCTGGCTGTTAACTTCATTTGCCATTGCTGTGCCGTATTGAACGAGCTGAGTCCTGTGGTAAAATGTTCGTGGGAAAGATTTTTCCTAGTCTAGCCAGGTAGGAGTAGTGCTTTTGTCTAATTACTGCTTTATTGGACACACAGGCATTTTCGTACCTAAACATTTGACTACTCTGTGGCTGTTGTGAGATGTTCTCATCCAATGCTGCAGAATAAACAAGAGACTCCTACAAAAAGTAGAATTACAGTAACTTTGCTTATGGTAGCGTGTTATTTCAATGCTGAACACTGTGATTGTTTCGTACATTGCTGGCTTTGGTCCTTCAGCAGAATATACGGAGACCTGGCGGCGTTCTCGAGCTGGTCTTGGGCTGGTTGGGAAGAGCGTGCCTGAATGGAGCAGCAGCACAGCTGCAGGTGTTCAGGGGCCCCTGGACTGTGCTTCCTTCTGCAGGTAGCTCGGTGAGGGTCTGGGTTTCACTGAAGCCATGCTTCTGTCTGCGTTTGTTGTGTTCCCTGCAGCTTCTGCTGCTGTGGTGCTGCGCCGGTTCCAGAAACAACACGGCGTAATGTGGGCCAGAGCAGAGGGTGTCTCTGACAGCATCAAGAGTTAACAGATTCCTAAACTAGGTGAAGTTGGGGAGAAGGTGAGATGAGCAGCTTCCAAAGTCCATTAAAGCTAGGTTTTCACTTCACACTTCCTTGTGTAGGGGGTTTTGTTGATTTTTAATTCTTTTTTCCTCCGTAACTTCTGATCCTGCACAGATTAAGCCGTGTGGCTGCTGCTGCAAAAGCTGTGGGCCAAGCTCCCCGGTAACTCCTGTTCTCTTCCCGGCCCGCGTGTTGGCATCTAGGGCCTGGATTTTACACTGAGGAAAAGCTGGCCTTGTTGCACGTGCCTCCCTACGTGCTGAGATAAGTAGATCTCTGGCTGACTCCCAGCCAGCCACCGAACTTAGCAGAAGGGAGTTCGTGTCGATGCACAGCCTGATTTGATCCTGCCCTCCTGCCAAAAACCAGATAGGTGTATTGCAGTGGATTTAGGTTTTGGTTTGAAAAGAGGTGGACGAAAGCGAAATAGCTTAAGGAAAGACAGCTTTTCTAAACTTGTGTTCACATTCTTAGCAGAGACTTCAGATGGAGTGACGTCTCGGTGATCTAAACCCAGATTTTGTTTGGGCACGTGAAAGCATTAGTATGGATGTTTTAAAGGGTTCATTCCTGCGTGGCTAAAAAGCTTCATGGAAGCCTGTGTAATCCGTCTGCTCTTATTTTATATGATACCTGCATAACTTATGTTGTGTGTGCTGTGGCGGTAAGAATCTCAGTTACACACATGCTTCCTTATTCTCTCCTTGGAACAAGGAAAAGGATAATTTCATTAAGTGAGCACACTCTCATATATAGGCAGAAAATTTAGGGAAGAAATTCATTTTCTGAAAAGCTGTAGGTGAAGGAATGTACGTAGTTGTAATTATTCTACGGGAATGTCATTTTTGTTTGTTTGTTTTGTGGTACTTGTGCCCTAACTATATGGGATAGGAAGAATGAGGTGGGGTATTTTATGGCTATATTGTTTCTTGTGGAATACTTCGTGGTTATATTGTTTAAGACTCATGAAACCATGGGGGGTGGTGGATAGGAGAGGATGATGCCAAGCAAGATGTTTACTTTGAGGTAGAAGTTTGATACAAACGGTTGGGTTTTTTTCACCTGAAGTGACTGACCCGCATAACTTGATGCCAGAGTTTGTGATCTGGGACAGGAGATTTGTGAGATTAGAAATGGGCTCATTTATATAGTCTAGCACAGCTAATTCTTACCAGTTCCTGAGGCATTGCTGATAGCAGTGTACTCTCTCAATGTTGTACTCTCTCAAACTCTCTCAGGTTTTTCTGAGGAGTTTGACACTCATGTCTGTGTGGGATGAAAAGCTGAGCAGATTATCTGCTAGCCTGATATGTGACAGTCCACAGTCCTACCATTTTGCCCATTCCTTTACTTTTTTAAATTCATACTTTGATAATTGCACATGTACTTGGGACTTCAAACTTATTCCCCCTCCAGTGACTTAAAGTTAACTAAGAAAATGCTGTCTTGTGCTGTGGCATAGAGCTCTTGGAGAAGCCCTGCCAGCAGCAGGCAGGAATAGAGGCTGTGTCTTTGCTGTACTCCAGAGATCTCTTGGTAGCTTCTGAAATGATTCCCAGTTTTCTGCTGCAGATTATTCACTTTCTATTTTGGCTGGACATTCCTTGGAGTCATTGTCCAGTGCCATTAATTATTTCTACAGCAACATGCTGTGCTTTTTTATTATACCTGCAGCTTCACATTAAAACACCCACATATTCTTAGTGTTTATCTTTATTAGATATTTTACTTACTGTTGCTACCTGCTAAGAGAGGAACATTAAAAAAACCCATCACCCTATTAACAAAATACTGCAGGTTAACATGAAATCAGGATGGAGGGGGTAGTTGAAAAACCCAATTTGAAAAATTCTGGATTTTGTTCTTATACAGTGAAAAAACATGAGGGATAACTTAAAAATCTGACACTTCCACCCTAATTTGGTTTACACTTTCAAGAATTTTTGCTTTGTAAATCTTCCTTTTAATATATGTTATGTTTTCCATCTGTCTTCTCAGATGTCTAAGATACAGAGAGAACCTAAATTGTTTATTTGGAAAACTCTTTAATAAAGATGCTTCAACAAATACTATTAAGTATTTTGCAGAATCATTAGTGTGAATTTAAAGAAACCTGCAACTTCTATTAGCAGTGATAATTATAACTTGTAATCTAAATCTCCTAACATACTCTTCCTTTCCTGCTTTCTTATTTGCCACCATTGAGAAATAAGGATGTTATTTATGACACTGGATAAATACAGTATCTTTGATTTGCAGTTTGTGTGGATATATTTTTATTTGTACATCAGTAAAATAATCCCCCGCTTCCCTGCTGGCCACCTTTAGAGCTGTGGAAGCTTCTTCGGGAAGACAGCATTGGGAAAAGGAGTTGTTCTTCCCTGGATGACTGTTCCTCCCAATCTCCCAGGCACACATCGTTCTCCTGCTGCAGTTGGACACGGCAGAGACAGGAATCAGAGCTGGAGACCTTCAGCTGCAGAATGAGAAGTAAAATGGGACATTGAACTGCAGCTCCTGTCCGTGTGTGTGTCACCAGGAGAGCACGAGCTGCTCTCTTGCTCTGCCCAGCTTTGCCACCATGGGTACTTGTGGGTGTTGCTGATGACATCACTTCTGTGTCATCTCTTGTCTAGTGTCATCTCATGGAGAAAAGAGATGGGGAAATTACCAAGTGCCTTGAGTTAAGTACTGAGTATGAGTCTGGTTTGGAATAGCTGTGAAGTTTTTTCGTAAGTACATAAACTCCCTAAAGGAAAGTATTAATGAGAGTGGTTCAAAACAGCCTCATCCCACTGAAATCAGTGCTTTAAAGTAAAAGATTCATGAGGGAGTTGGGTTTTTTTGTATTGTCAGTTATGGTTGGAAGCTTTTTTAAACATAAATATACAAAAATCATTAGTTTTAAGTGCCCTTCTACTGTTGCTTCCTCATGTATGTTTGGTTTGTTTTGGGCTGTATGTCCTTGGACAGCTGAATTTGAGTTGCCAAGCAGAAGACAGTTCCCTTAAATTTGGTGTCAGAAATAGGATGGAAAAAGTGGCATTAAAAAGAACGGAATATGTACTTTTTGCAGCTTTTATACATCACAGAGGAGACCCCAGACATGCCTGTTTCATAGTAATGTTGCTTAGGTTTTTTTCCTCGTTTCATAATATTACTTCAAGTACGTATTTATATATTTCACTCCTCCCAGAATAGGCCTGTTCTGTTGGACAAGCTGTGTTAAAGTGGTAATTTTCATGGAAGGACTTGTGTAGCTGAAGGGAGCTCCTGAGCCAGAACTGAGCTCAAGTTCTCACCACTGACACTGTCAGTCATTGTGGGGAGCATGAGGAGCTGAGCACTTAAAACCTGAACCACCTGCGTTGGCAATGTATACGATAAGAAGTCTCTGGCCAGGGAATGTCACAGCTAAAGTTTGTTTGTCAAGATAATTTGTGTCTTTGTGCCTTATGTGTAGATTCCCTTTCCAGGTGGGCAGTGAGGGTGGCACAGTCTTAAAGGATGCTGTGGGTCTGGCAGCTGTGGGAGCCAATTTAAGGCAGACACAAGTAGATGCTGGCTTGGTACAGACTGTGCATTTCATGCTGACTTAAGCAAGTGCCCACTATTAATTACCAGACTCTCAGATGATTGCTTTTAAAAGGGTCATTCAGAATTTAAATGTTCTGTCAGCTGTTAAATTTGGGCAAGATGTGTGTGTTTGTGATAGGATGAGAAGGCAGTCTCACTTCTGTTGATGTTAATGTGCTCCAAGAACCTTAAAGTATTTAACCTTCATCAGGATGATCTTGTGAATGAGAAGCTGATATTCCCAGTGTGATGTCTCCCAATCCATAGGCAGATTGCCTCCTCTTCCTTCTGTCTGGGTTTCTCTTCTTATGGTAAATAAATTTACTGAAGCCTTCTGGTCTGTGAGAGGGTTAGCCTGGTAGCCATGTGCACTGGTACAAGTAGCCATGTGTGTCTTGTGGATGCTGCTGGGTGGGATTTACACTTATTCACAAGAGCAGACATGGCAACTGTGTCAATGTAGTGAAGATACCTTGGGAAACAATTAAGAGGAAGAATGGTTTAGGAGAAGGGCAGAGGAAGGCAAAGGCATCATTTGCCATCTGATGTTTCTAAGAGCAGGGCAGAGTGAGCACTCTTGTTGGGCTGCTTCTGCCAAGCATTTTGGGGTTACCTTGGTGTTATCCCCCTCTGGCCTCTGGGAAAATATTAGAGACTAGCTTCTTATCTGGATATTTTTCATATTTGCTTCTTTATATAAACCTTAGTGCCAGGTGCAAGGGCCATTTAATGTGCTCTCTTATACTACTTTGTAATTGATAGAGAAACATTCAAGTAATCTGTAGAATAATCCCTAAACCTACCAATTGTTTCTGAAATAAACCAGTATCTCAGGTTTTTCTAGATTTTTAACTCAGGTTGTGTTGTCACTATGAGCACAGCAAAAGAGAGATGATGGAAACAACTTGGACAAGTACAGCAGAGAGAACCTTGAGGTTATGACATCGTGATACAAAATGTGGAAGTGGAAAGAGTCTGAGGACTAAACCTGGTGTGGCAAAGGAATGATCTCAGTTTATACTACTCTCTTTTCATGGAGGTGAGGGGGAGGACAGGGAGAGAACAGGTGGTTTTTCCTGTATCAGGTGGTAGTTGTTATCACACCTTAGTGGTGGTATAAAGGATGTGGATATGTGCATTTTCCCCATCCTGGCTCGTGTGTCTGCTGGTGGAGCTGGTGTCAGGAGCTGAGTCAGGAATATAGGTAGTACTGTAGTAGAGATTAGAAGAGAACTGATTTTTTTTCATTAGTTTCATGATTTGTTTGTGTAACAAGCTTTGGTTTTGAAAAGTCACTTAGTTGCTGAAGTCTTACCAAAATGGATTGGGGAAGATATTAGGAGCTGTCTCTAAAATCCCACCCACAGGAAAGCAAGCAAAGGCAAGTGTTAAACCCATTTTCAAAAAGGGTTAAAAGACAATACAGTCAACTACAGACTGTTCAGCCTCCTATCTATCACTGGGAAGGTCATGGAGGAGCTGGAATGAGTTCACTGAAGGGCTGCTCAGGAGATTGGGGGCTGGAGCATGTGCCCTTTGAGAAGAGGTGGAGGGCTGGGCTGCAGATAGACCTGATGTCCCTTCCAACCTGAGTGACTTCAGGCCTGTCAACAAGAGAGAGCCATGATGATGATTCCAATTAATTTTCTAGAGATAAGTCCGAGGATTCCAAAAGGTGAGGTTTCTATGAACATATTTGAGTTTTGACCAGTCCAGCAACTTGGCAACGTGCAATCCAGACTGTATTCCTTCCTCATCCCAAGTGCAAGTAGTTTAAACAATCAGGCAGGTAGAAATTTAGTTAAATATTCAACTCTTATTATTCAAGCCATAAATTGTTGAGATTCATCCAGATCCTCGATGTTGGATCTCTTATTCCTTCTTATCACCCTCCACCCAGCCATCATGGTCTCCTTAACCCAGCTGGGTCCCTCATCAACATCATTCTGAACCTGGTTTTTAAACATGGTGTTCAGAAGAAGTGATGCTGCTCTGCTGAAAGCTAAGGTCAGATGCATGTCAGTTCCCAAGTTTTCCATGTCTTGTTAGGGAAAGGCATAAATCTGAAGTTTCCCTACTGGAAATTTTAGATTTTCCATGAACACATTGTTTAATTGTTCTAAAACATTAAATGCAATAATTGTCTTTTGTGAAACAATAAATTACAGAATCCTCAAACATCAAAAGGAAGTTGGAATGGACATGGTAATTGCTGACTGTGCCACACAGTGTGGCTATTGAGGGGAGCTACCTGACAGTGAATTTTAGGGAATGGCTGGAGCTCTGAACTGTTGAGGCTTTGTCTGCTGGGGTCTGGTGTGATTGAAAGAAGCCTTACAAAACAAAATTGGGCTCACTGAAATGTAACAGCTATGTTGGCGTGAAAGAAAGGCACGGTGAAAATACTGCTTGTGTGCTGGCCTTCAGTGTCTGCTCCATGCCACGAGCAGTCAGTTTGTGACAGCAGAACTCCCAGTCACGTCTCAAGCAAAGATTATGCTGTAAAAAATGAAGCTGAATTTGATCGTTCCCCTCCTGCTTGCTGTGAGATACATTTGAGATAATAAGACACATAATGAAACACCTTAGGATGTTTGTCACCTCTCCAGGCTGAGCTAAAGGGGAAAAAATGGTGACATTGAAACAAGTTAATTGATTGAATATGTATATTAGGAAAGTCTCCTGGTAACAGTCAGAAGCAGTTGTACAGATGAGAATGTTCTGCCTTAAGGATGCAGCACAGTTTTGGGGTTTTTTTTCTTCTGAGAAGGCCTGGAAGGAAACACAGCTTTTTTTTTTTTTTTTAATTCTGGTTGCTGAAAGTGTTGTCCAGGAAGGCAGAAAACTGTGACATTTAAGCTCATAAGACTGAAATTAGGAGAGAAGCTGTCTCAAGTGTGGTTATCTTCTATGTGTGAAAATAGCTGCTCAAGGACTGCAGAATGCTCAAATTGGAAAAGGAGCCCTTTGGAAAGAGTGGGGGTGTGGTACTTGCCTAGTGCTTTTCCATGCCTTCCAGAAGATGTAATCTCTGGTTTTTTGGTGCTCTGCTGTTAAGAGGACATTTGGGTTTATGTGACAGAGGTAATGAAAGGTATGAGGTTTAGGATCAGAAGTGCCGTGTTACAGACAAGACACGACGAGGTGAATCTCCACAGCCTTAGTCAGCTCTGCTGCTTCATGAGCACTGAGTTAGAGGTATGTGCCTTATGGGTTTAGAGAATCTGTTCTCCTTTAAAATCCAGACCACTTTTCCTGCTCTGATGTGTGCTGGGTGCGTGGCAGCTTTGGGGATGGAGCAGGTTCAAGCTAGGTGGGACTTCACAGCAAAGGTGTTCCCTGACCATGAAAAGGCAAAGGCATCCCTCGTTTTTTAGCCTCTCAGTAGCTGCCTTTGAGAAACAGTTGAAGCATTGAGAATGGGATCAATTCTGTTCTTCTTGTGAGGATGGAGGGACTGCAGTTGCTTTTCATTTCTCTGTCAGTAGAAATGGGCCGTGTTCTTATTATGGCAGATTTTTATATGTGTGTAAATATACTTATTCTTTTTATAACTGCCAAGACAATCTCTTATCTTTATGGATTTGTTGCAGACATGCTCAAGTAGATTTTTGTTTTCTGTTGTATTTTATAACCGTTGTAAAATGCGCCTTGTGTTGCTGTTTTTAATGTGCATGACTCTGATGAAATATAAAAGAAGATGATTAATCATTGCATGAACAATTGAATTCTTGGTGAATTTTTACAGGACTATTGTGTTAAGTTGTTTACCTGCTTTTTATTTTCCTGCTGGCAGAGCTGTACATTTTCCATGTCTAACCTTAATGTACAGTCTTCTTGCAGGAGCTTAGGAGTGGTAGATTATTTCAGGTTTTAAGTGGCAGTATTCCCAAATGCTTTCTTCACTCTTTTTTGTAAACTGCAAAAACATTTCCAGTTCTTGGCTCTGGCAGGACTGACAAAGTCCAGCCAGCCAAGGAAAAAAACAAATCGAGCATTTATGCTCCAGCATCCCATTTTGAAATACAGCTGGAAAAAACTGCTCTTTAAGCCACAGCAACATCTTTCCCCTTCACATTTTGTCTCTTCTTCTCTGCCCCTGTCCCCTCACCCACACATCTACTGTCCATGAAATATTAACAATCTTGGTGCAGAAGCTCGGAAGAACAGCTTTTTGTGGGACTTACAGAAGTTGTGTGAAAGAGCACTGTAAACCTTGAACTTGGTGAGAGCAGTTTAACAAAGGCAAAGCCTCAGCCCCGGCACCGTGTCCCAGCCTTGGTGATGCGCGGGCTTTGGTCAGCTCCAGCTGCAGCCACCACCAGTGGCAGAGCCTCCTGGCTGAAAGAGGGAAATCTTGGAAGAGGGAAAGTAGAACCAAAATGTATTGGAAGTGGTAGACTGCAGCATGGTCAGTGTTGATATGTTGTGTGGGAAAGAGGAGTCTTGGAGTCAAAGGTACACCAGGAATTTTTCTAGAAGACAAGCAGGGAAGATGAACTAAAGACCTGAAAGGAAAGGCAGCAAGTAAGAGAAATGAAAAATACTTTAATGAATCTTGCTAAATGAAATGTTAGCTTGTTCCTTGCCTGTTTGGAAGGGAGCAGGGGCTCTGTTCTGAGCAGGGTGTATTTGTCACGGCCAACATCATGCAATCCTGGAAGGATTATTGACTCCAGGAGGTGATGATGGCAGGGTATGGGCCCCTGAAGGACGAGGTGCTTTGAGCCCCTCAAAGCAGACAGAATTTAATGGTTTTGTCTTTGTTTACTGTGCTTGTTTGAGTAATTCACTAGTCATTGCAAGTCTGCACATTTTTATTAACTTTACTCAGTTAGGTTGAATTGGAAATGCACATGCTGATGAAATGCATGATATTAAAGTGTACTGAGATGGCTTGGTGAAGCATTTGTGCTTTGTGATACAGTTTGTTGTTTCTTTTCAATGTACCAACTTACATCATTTTTGCAGCCTGGGTCTTGTACCAACTTTTTGTGGTTGAAGAGTGAATTAAACTTTAAAACAATGAAGCCTTTGGAATGTCCTTCTTAAGTAAAAAACTCTTTGCTCTAACCTGGAAAAAATGTGGTTTGTTGCTCAGTGTGAAGGACTGGGGTTTGTCAGGGCTGGCTTGGGGGGCAAAATAATGTTTTCATGCATTTATGTTACAGTGAGAAGTGATTGTTTTAGTTCACATCCTTGGACTGGAAAACTCGTCCAAGATGTGTTGCGTGTTTGAACAGCTACTCTGGTATATTGAGGCTGGTCTGCTTAGATGTTTATAAATATGTCCCTGTCCTTATGTCTTCAAATGTGTAACTTTTATTTTCACATGCAAAGTACCTATATACAGTGAAGTAACGTCCTATTTTTTGGTTATGTACTAAAAAACCCTTGTTACACAGATGCTGCTTATGATGTGCAATAAAATATTTTAGTGAACCTGAGTTGGTCCTTTAGAGGAAAAAAAGAGCTCTGCCACTTTTTTATTAGTCTGGATGTTGCAGCCAAGCAGAGCTGTTCCTTCAAGTGGCTTAATGAAGACGTGATTGATTTATTTTGCTCATCTGGAGAGTGTGTGGATTACCTCTGTCAATATTGGGCATGATAAATGAGGGCTGGGCACTTACAGAGCAATTTGAATTATTTGAGCTGTTCAGGAATCGAGCAGTGACTCGATTCAAGAGGCATTACAACGAGAAAATGCTGAGTCCCTTTCGGGATCTTCTGAGGTAGCAGATCATGGCACAAATCAATGACTAGAAACTGATCTTAAATGTCTTTATGTGTGAGATTGGGATCAAACTGCTGGGGAAATCATTGTTGTTCTTTGGTAAACTTTTGAAGCAGTGCTGGAAGATGTTCTTTGGCCATGTGCACACATAAATGACAGGGTTGAGGTAGAACTGCTGGGTGAAATGTGGTGGCTCGAGATTGCAGAGGAGGTTGGAAAAGGTGATGTAATTGCTCTTTTGGGAGAGTAAATCAATAGGAAAAAAATCTGTTGTTATTTTTGCCTTCATCTTTTAGCCAAAACAAGGGAAATTTAAGCGTTGGATTAGATCATTGTATTCATGCCACTTTAGTTTTCTTAAGTTTCGTTTTGTCAAAATTCTTGCCAGAAAACCTGTTTATTGCCAGTGCTGTGCCCTGCGTGATTGTGTGTGCACAGTGTGTGATGACTCCGCTCTGAAAGGCTCTGGAGTTTGTGTCATGGGGGACCCTCACTCACTTCTTAGTCTTGGGTAAAGACATCCTGAATGCCTGTCATTGTTAACACTGGTACAAAGTAGCAAAGATAAATATTTTAGCTACTCATTTGTCATGTTTTCTCACCCATGTTTCTGTTTTAACTTGTAGATTTCGGATCTTTGTTTGACTTGGAAAATGATCTTCCTGATGAGCTGATCCCCAATGGCGAGTTGGGCCTTTTAAACAGCAGTGGGAACCTCGTTCCAGATGCAGCTTCCAAACACAAACAACTTTCTGAACTTCTGAGGGGAAGCAGCGGCTCTTCCTTAAACCCAGGAATTGGCAATGTGAACTCGAGCAGCCCCGTGCAGCAGGGAGTTGGTGGCCAGGTGCAAGGGCAGCCGAACAGCGCGAACATCGGGAATCTGGGTGCCATGGGGAAGAGCCCGCTGAACCCAGGAGACTCCTCTGCTCCGGGCCTGGCCAAGCAAGCAGCCAGCACCTCTGGACCTACCACACCTGCATCCCAAACTCTGAACTCTCAAGCACAAAAACAAGTGGGAATGGTGACGAGCAGCCCTGCAACATCACAGACTGGACCTGGGATATGTATGAATACTAATTTCAGTCAGACACACCAGAACCTTCTCAACAGTAATTCTGGTCACAGTTTAATGAATCAGCCTCAGCAAGGACAAGGGCAGGTAATGAATGGATCTCTTGGGGCAGCTGGAAGAGGAAGGGGAGCAGGAATGCAATATTCTGCCCCTGCCATGCAGGGGAATGCAGGCAGTGTGCTGGCAGAGACTTTAACCCAAGTATCTCCACAGATGGCTGGGCACACCGGGCTGAACACAGCACAGACAGGAGCAATTACTAAAGTATGTACATGCCATTTACTGTATTCTATTTATTGCACTTGTTTTTCTCCATACAGGTGTTTAGGAAACACAGTAGATCCTTTCCTGGGACAGAACTAAAGGATGTGTTTTCTTGAGTCTGTAGTTCCCCATTTCAGTCACCAGTGATATTGTGAAAAGGAGATAATTCAAGCAGTTCTTCTCATGTAATCAAAAATGAAAGCACTTGTTGAAAAAGACATCCTCGAAGCTAAAAGTTGGAGAGTATCTTAGCAGGGTGAATTAGAAAAGAGTAGCATAATCCTGCAGAAAGGAAGCAGATGATTTCTCGTGTGCAGGATCTCAATTTAGCTGCCAGACAACGCCGTCTTCTAAAGCAATGTGAACACTTGGAGATTGAAGGGAGAGGTGTAGCAATTGCTCCTTTTGTCAAGGACCACTGTCAGCAGCCGTGCAGCGAATGGTTTTTAAATATGGAGGAACTGATCTGGAAGCATCAAATTTCACATAGATTGCCAAGCTAATGCAAACTGTGAAAGGGAAGGGCAAGAGCTTAATTTGGTGGCCATTGTGGATCAGGGCAGGGAATATATACCTGGAAGTATCTGCTTCTGTCAGGGGGCCCTGCTCTGGCACCCTGTTTGATACAGTTACTGCTTTTTAGTTCTTTGTTTTCCAGGTGTGAGCTTTGAGCAGTGTTTTGACTGCTGCTCCTCCTGCCCTGTGCCTTTTCTCTTGTCTGGGTTATTTTGGTACAGTTTCTTCATGAAATTTTGATGGCAAACCCACCACGTTTGATGTGTAGAAAATGGTCAGTTTATATCTCTGATATTTTACCTATTCAAACATCAGTAGCTATCGTCACTGTAGTTTATTAACATGTAAATGTTAACTCATTGATGTGTTAGTAATTGTGGAAAAAATTGCATTGTCTGACATGAAGGTGTGTGTCCTGTACTCTGAAGAGGTGCTCACATCACTGTGGAGTAGTGTATAGTTAATTTTAATTTTTTAAAAATAAAAACCGTAAAAAGCATTCTCTCTGCAAAGAAGAGATGCTTCTGCTTAAGGAAGAGATACTTGTGTTATGAGTGAAGGTCAGAATATCTGAAAGTTGACATAACTGTTTTGGAGGCTGGAGACAGCTAATTTTGTTGTGTGGAAGCTGATTGGTTTGCACTGAAAGAGAGTCAGCTTATCTTTCTTTTGTTTTCCTTTGAAATTTGTGGGAAGAGTGAGGAATTCTATTTATCTGGCTTATTTCTGTGAACTTACAAATACCTAAGTTCTTGGGAGTAGATTTTTCCTAGTCACTACTCAGTTTTATGTGAAACTACTGATTTTTCTGTGTGAACCAACTGAAGTAGAATTACCCCAAAGCAAAGGACTTGCTGACAGAGTCTGTGTGAGCCTGATGGGGGAGGTTCTGTGAGGTCTTGATTTATTTTAAACACCCACCTCTGGTAAAGAGCAGGCCAGATCTCAGACAAATTCCAGATTTCAAGGACTTCAGGCTTAGCCTGTTGCCAGCTGCAAATGGATTTACCAGCTCAGGAAAGGGACCCAGACTGCCTCAGTTTACACATGTGCAAGAAGCAAGGTAAAGTTGGTTTGAGTAAGGAATACACTGGAAAAGAACAGTGAAAGAACTGATTCGTGACAGAGCATAAATGATAAAATGGTGCTTCTTTGAAGGTGCCCTTCAAAGAATATAATTTTAAAAACTTGGCCAAGTAAAACAGGAAAACTGGTATTTTCCAGGGTTCCATCTCTTGTTGAATAAGATGAAGCTTAAAAGCATTGTGTTTCTTTAAAAAAATTTTACTTTATATACATCTTATTTTTCTCTTAGTAAAGAGAGCAGGTGAGCTCAGTGTTTTACATAAAGATTTTGTGTTTCCATTTTGGAACAAATACTTGTTCCCTGAATTTTCTTGTGCCAAGCAGCAGTGTTCTCTATTTTTGCCATTTTCTTAGTCGACATTTGAGGATTGATATCCTTTTCCAGTCTCTCCCCATCCCCCAGTTTATTGTCCTAATAGGATTATCAGCCATGATTGTGTGTTAGCTTTTTCTTATTGATGCTTCAGGAAAGCTTTTAAGAAAAGTAAAGAAACACTTCAGTGAATTTGTCTGTTCTTCTGAAACTGAAATTTCTGCTGAAGGAAAATTTGGGTTAGTTTGTTTTTTCACCTCCTGATTCCCTGCTGTTTACCACTTAATGTGTACAGCTTAAAAGATTTAAAGAGCTGTAATAAAAGTGGTGAGGCAGCTGATCTACCTAATAGTGAACGTGCCCAGCTTGATTCAAGAGCTTAAAATGTAGCTGCCATCCTGCTTGAAGAGCTGTATCAAGGCTGGAAGGAAATTCTCTAGGCGATGACTATGGCAATATCCTAAGGGAATGAAAGAACTGTGAAGTACAAATGCAGAAAAAATACCTAAAAGAACTTCTTAAAGCAAGATCTTCTAATTACATGGAAAATAAGTGATGTGCATCCTAAGTACAGCTCAGTAGCCCATTTTTCTCAATTCAGTGTGTTTATATGCAGTGTGGGGAACTCATGACCCTTTCTGGTTTGGGACTAGTTTTGTTGGGCAAGACCTTGCTTCTGTGGTGGTTGGTTCTAATCCTTTTTTAGTGTGTGACTAACCAATCCATTCCTTCTTCTGGTTCTGGTTGTTGTGGTGTGTTTATATAAGCATTCTTTCTATTAAAAGAAAAAGAAGGAAAAATACCCAGAATCTAGTCCCTTCACCTGATCTCAGAAATTGCAAGGATTCATTTCATCTGGATCATCATCAGCCATGATGGTTAATTTTGGTCTGGACTTGTTATTTTATGGTAGAACTGAGCAGGGTGACTGAAGCTTATGTTCCTGTGCTTGCATGAGCCAAAGGGGTCATAACCTATTCAAACCTGTTCCCTAACCTATTCAAACAGGAGTGGAAAATAACTAATTCCCACTGTCAGAGAGCAAGAAGGTGCTGATATCAAGACAATTATTCTTCCATTGGCAAGGAGAGATTAAAGTAAAATACTTTCTCAATCTATAGAGGTGTGAGCAAAGATTTCACATGATACTCCAAAGATGGGTGATTTTGACTCGCTGAGATACCTGGAAACCTCTGAGGAACCTTCTCTTCTATGATACTGTGTATAACTCTTCTCCCTTTGCTGGCAGTCTCCTTTCCTGTAACAATTTTCCTTGGAATTGTGGCATTGTGGCCCCGTTTTCTTGGATGACACTACAAGGAGAATTTTTATTGGACTGGGTTGAAGTTCCTTAGGAAATCAGCTTTAAAGAGGAAAGGATTTGTCTTTGAACAATTGTTACTTGATGGGAGTAGAGGAACAGATCATCTTGTCACAGTCATTTCCAGCAGTAATGAATTGCCCTTTTGTGTTGTACCATGTTTTTTGTTGAGTCCATTAAGTCCAGAAATCATGTTCAAACCATCTAGAACATCTTGTTAGAGGGTTTTTTTAAGATTGTTGGATGTGATAAGCAGTAGCAAAGCTCAGCAGATGGTCATTGATTCCATAGGAATGAGCACTTCATTGGAGATGTGCTCGTGACCAACACTCTCCTGTTGCTGTGGGAGCTCATCTTTTCCCAGCAAAGGAGATGAAACCTTCCTGTTCTTTGGGGCTGGCAAGGGCTTGAAGTTGTATTTCTTTTGATGAGTTGTTAGAGGGTCTCTTGCTGCGATGCATTCCCCGTGTCCTAGTACAGCTGTCAAAGCCTGTGGAAAGTTAGAAGAAAATGTTGGGAAGTTCCCATTTATTTCGTATAGTTCTCAGGCTTCCTTTTTGGCCTGTGTTAGGAGTTTTGGACAGGGATTCCCCTAACTGGTGCTTCTGCTCTTTCCCTTAAGAACTGGTAAAGTCCCATTCAGATTGAGAGGACTCTCGGGTGTTTTCTTTTCCATGTGTTTCCAAGCTATAATGTCTCCTCATACAATTCTGTAAAAGGAATCACCTTTTATTCAGTAACTTCAGAGTCCTGTCACTCCAACAAAGATATTCTGGTACCCAGCAGCAGAAATTAAGGAAAAAAGTCTGGAGTTGTGCATGGCTGATAATCTGCAGAAGGTATTGCTGTTAAGCTGCAGTGAAGATACAGCTTGCTGGGGGCTCCTTTCAAAGTATTTTTCTTTACAGCACCATTAAACCTACCCCAAGTTCAGCTTTCCTTCTGAAAGGCAGGCACAGTTTAATCGAACATTATTGGGCTCAATATGCCTCAGAAAAAGATTAAATAGTTTGGTCAGACTGAATCTGTAAAGAGATGAGAAGAAAATGGTTGTTTATTTTCATACCTAGTTACGAGGTTTACAACAGTCGTGGTTGTTTGGGGGATTTTTGGGATGCCTTTTTGAGGATTGAAGGTTTTGAGTAACTTCAGTATTTTGAAAACTCTGAAGGAAAATACTTATATTGATATGAAATAGAACCTGTATGTGGGGAGAAACTGATGGAAAAGCTGATCTGGCTGGCAGATCTTCCAGTGTAGTATTCCAGGAGGTAGCAGGGAGTTTAGATGCAGAGTTCCAAGCACTGTGTGCAAGCACTGAGTTTTCCTTACCTCTGTGTATGTATTTAAGCCCCACTGGAAGTTGGTACCAACAGTGGTATTGGCATCAAAACCTGAACAACTCAAAACAATCACTAACTGTGCAAAACTAGATCTGGTCTGCTGGATTTTTGCCTATGAGTGCAGAACAGTTTTTTCCTCTAAATGGTATTGGCCTAATTTGTTTGGAAAGTGCATGTTTTCAACTTTATTTCAGTTGGAATAGCCACATGGCAGTGTATGCTTCAGTAAGAGTAGGTTCAGATTAAAGAGGAGGAGGAACTCTTACCAGAAGTGAACTTCAGAAACCAGTAAAACCATTTTTTATTTCTACCAAGGGAATACCCTGTTGTCTTGGGGCTTTTTAATGTTGAGCTATAAAAGAAGTGAATTCTGTTGTTGTTGTTTCCAGGCAGGGTGTCTGTCTAATACATGTGCCTTGGACAAGCACATTCACAGTTTTGCTCCTTGTGCTGTTCACTGAGTGGTGTTTTGATGTTGGAAATTAATCTTGAGTAAATGAAATACAATAATGAGCTGTGTTAAAGAGTAAGACTTACACAATGTATGTGGTTACGTTACTTGGGAGGGAATTGTGGTAAGGAAAATTTGTGATGGGAAAAAATGAAGCCAACTATTTATTTAAACAGATCCCCCAGTTGCTCTTGCTGAGTACCACATTTAGATACGCTTGCTGATTGTGAATTAAGTCAGCTGAAGATGTTCTCATTCCTTTGCAGCTCTGTGTGTTTTAGCAAACTGCTGGTGCTGTTTGTTTCTGTGGTGGCTCTCAATCTGTCTGAATTCTTCCTGAATTGTTTTAACATGACTTGCAGTTAATTTGCTTCTCATCCACGGAGTTGTCCGTGCTCAGCTGCCAAGCTGCCTGTCTCCGAGCAGACCATGCCTCTGGCAAACGCCAGTAGCCAGTCCAAATCATATTCCAAACAGTGCTGGTTCCCAGTTCCAGGGGACTCCTAATAATATTACAGAATTGACTGTAATTCAGCCATTCTCTGATGAGTAAGGAGCACCAAAACAGCATTTTTATTGAAGGTGAGACATAAGTGTTTTTGTAATAATACAAGAGAAGAAAGCTATAAATACAGAGAAACACATAATAGCAAAACTCACTGACTCGTAGTAAAATTAAAGTCTCTGAGGCAGTTTTGTTTTGAAACATGACCGTGGAAAGTGGTGCTCCACAGATGAGTTTGCTGATACGTCAAAGAGATTTAGTGACTTAAAAAGCTCACTTCCCACAGCTCTTACTCCTGGCACCTGAAATTTAGTTGTTTCCTGTTTCTAGTACATGAGTTAAGTCTTGTTTGCAGTTGTGCAATGTAATTGAAGATCTTTGCAGCGATAGTCACTTGGCTGGGGCTTGTGCAGGTATCAAGGTTCAGTTTGGCTCCAGGGCTGCAAGAAGCAGAGCACTCAGCCTTGGTGGGGACAAAGCACAGCTCAGTTTCCTCTCCTGCTTCACACCCAAAAGCCTCTCTGTGCACTTGCGCTGGCTTATCAGCCAGCTGACAAAAATTAGGTGTTATGGGATCTCTTCAGAGCAGAATTGTGCCATTGTCTTCTATTGTGATAACACACCACGAACAATAAGGTTTTTGTCACTAACCATCAATTATGTAAGTTAGAGTCTTGTAATTCTTCAGTTTTTGCTGTTACGGTGGGGTTTATTTCTAAGTTTATCTGAAAGAAGGTTTTGGGGTGAAACTAATAGATCCACCAGTTCCTTTGGAAGCCATTGATTAAAAACAAGATTTACAGTGTTGTTTCAGGTTAGTCACAATGACAGAAACTCCCAGTCCTTACTGATAGATGTAAATGAGATGACGTCTTTCTAGTTTTCAGGCTGCTTTCACACATCTTCCTGCTGCTGTTTGTAGTTTGGGGCTTTTAATACCCAGTAAAAAAATGACTCAGATGTTGGGAGGGAGAAAAACCTGCCAACTGAAACGTTGGTGTGTAGAAGTTACGAAATGCCTGGTTCCTTCAGTAAGAAGGAAATCTTTGTCACAGTAATTTTCTTAATAGACTCTAATCATGCATGTAGATATGATTTCACAGGAGCCTTTCTGATGAAAAGACCTTTTAGCAGGTCTCAAATCTTGCCCTTACTTAAAAGATAAACTAAATATTTGTGCTTGACAGTGAGCTGTGATTATATTGGGAATCCTGTAATTGGAAGGACATACAGAGATGTGTCAAAGCAGGAAGTGTTATGGTCTGGAAACTAATGCTGATGGTCTGTTTCTTCAGAAAAAAGGCAGTGCAGGAAACTTGGAAGATTATGTAGAGTTTGATAAACTCTGTCAGCCTTCTTGAGAAATGGATCAGGAGTGGAAGCAGTGAGAGGAGGTGATTCTCCTTTTGCAGCTTCCACAAGTGAAAACCATTTCATTGAAGGAAAACAGGACACTTCAACCATCGGGCAAAAAAAGATTATGTTGGAAAGCTGCACTTCGGAATTTTGAAATTCACTATTTCCATGGGGGGTTAAAATTTTGATACAAGAGGCTACACAAAACATGCCCAAATCTCCTTTGTAGTAGGCAGATTATTCTTCACTTTGATTAACATTTAAACTAGAAAAGGTGTTTCAATACACATTTTCCTTCAATATGTCAAAAAATAATTCTGAATTCTCACTGGCACAATTGCTACTGTACTCTGCAGAGCTGAGAATAAGGAATGGTAGAATATAATGGCATTTTCCTTTCTTCTTGTGAATGTTTGGATGAAATACCTGTTGGTTTTTGTTTGGAAGCTGAAGTCCATTTGTGTTTGACATCAGTTTGCTGTAACTGTGTCTATGGGCTGTAAATAATATGTGCTCATTTCTCCTCATCCTCCTCCTCCTTGCTATTACAGTAAAGAGTATTTTTATTTACTCCAGAAATTACTGTGACTGTGAAGTGGCACACTAAGCTTGCTTGTGTTTTAACTGTTTGTGTGTAATCAGAGCAATGGTTTTAATTCTAAGGCCAGGAGTACTTTGCAGAATTGAGATTTAGATGAGTAGGGACTTGAGATGATTTTTGACCTCCTGGTGCTACAAAAACTACCTGTAAGTAACACCTGGAAATGCCTGTGCTTACATGTTCTGAAGATGCTCAAATCCCAAAGTGATGGACGTGTTCTTTGGTATCTATGTACAAATCCTGTTTAGGCTTGGTAAATAACAGAGTCCTGTGCTCTAAAAAAGGTTCAACAGTGCCTTTGTTTGAGAATGAATCATAATGAGAATACAGCATGTTAAATATAGGACCATCTTTGCCAAAATAAATGAAATAGATTTTTTGAAGAGAGTGGTAAATAGATTATTTAGCCCTCTGCTGCTGTTTTGGATGGAAAGGATTTGTGTTCTCCGAGTGACTGCAGCACAATGCTGTCCTGGCTGCATGGCTGCTCTGCTTGTCAGGGGAGTTTTGGAAACAAAACAAATAGCCTTTGAAGCTTTTGGCAAATTGACTTAATTAAATAACTGCCTTTGGGAAGGGATGATCTTTGTACCTTGGTAATGGACAAGTGTTGGAACATCACCAGTTGAAGATGAGATTTCTCTCTTGGAACAAACACTGGTGGCTCCCTTAGTCTGATATGGGGCATCTTGGGTTAAAAAGCATTTCTGGATCATCCTCTGTGTAGCTACTGTCAGTGAGGAATGTGTGTACAGGCCTGGTTTGTTAAACTGTTCAATTTTAATCCTGTTTAAAGACAACCATCAGGTCTTGCCTTGTTTAAAAGCCTGTTCAGAATTGTCTCAATAGCTTCATGGGTATTGTTAAATCTTCAAGGAGAACATGTTTTATAGAAGGACTGGAAATGTCACAGTAGCTCTTGAAGTCACTGTGGTGTTTCAAAACAAATATATTTGGCTCTTAAAGTTACTTTAAAATTATTTTAACATTGTAAATTATTTATAGCTACATTTTTCTATAGTTAATGTCAGACTGTGATATTTGTGCTAAGTAGTTATTTGGAGTAAGCAATACTGATTTTTGTTTCTTTTAATGTATATAAGGTAACCTGTAATGTGAGTTTGTTTCTTGTCTATTTGATTTTTCTTCCTGGTCTGCATTGAAAAAGTATAGTTACTTTTAGAGTCACTGCCTCTCCCTTCAGTGTTTCCCCTTTTTCTTTAGGATTCATGTCTGTTAAGGAGAGTATACACTGTAAAAGGAGGACACAGAATATCTCTTTTCATTGTATTTTGGAGATACTTTTCCTGTTGCTGTTCCTCCTCAGAGCTACTGTTGTCTTTTCTGCCACCTCTGTGGAATATCACCTTCCATGGGCTGCCTGATAATGTATCCTTGGCCAGCTTCTGGGAGATAAATGGGGAAAGAACCTCTTAAACAGTGCTACTGTTCTCTCTCACCAAAACACTTTGTTCCTTATAATACTAAATTTCTGGAGCATGATGTGCTCTCCCTTTCCTTGGCCATCCCCAGCCAACTACAGGCACTTCCAAAATGCTGAGGTGCTGGCAGGCACAGCTGGCAATTCTTTTGGGGCCTGTTGGGTACAGTCTGAAAGGCTGATATCCCCAGTACAGGAAATAAAGGAAGGAGTGCAGACTTTGGGTTGAATTCTATATAGAAATCTGCATTTAGAGAATCACAGGATCATGGAATGGTTTGGGTTGGAAGGACCTTAAAGCTTATCCAGTTCCACCCCTGTTATGGGCAGGGACACCTCCCACTGTCCCAGGTTGCTCCAAGCCCTGTCCAACCTGACCTTGGACACTTCCAGGGATCCAGGGGCAGCCACAGCTTCTCTGAGCACCCTGTGCCAGGGCCTGCCCACCCTCCCAGGGAAGAATTATCGAGTGTAAATTTTCCCTCTTTCAGTTTGAAGACATTGCCCCTTGCCTATCACTACTGTTCCTAAACTTTATTTCAGCTTAATGATGATGAAGTTCAGGAACTGGGGGAGGACAGGGATACTCAGTTCGGATACTATGTTAGAAAGCTGTGTTTTGGTGTGTCCATAAATGTGTTTTAGTACACACTGAAGCTTCTCCTGGAATTAACTCATAAAAATATTTGGCCTGTGAATATACAATTACGTATCCATTGAGGCATATCTTCACTGAATTTCAACCTCTCAAAATTCTCTTTTTAAGTATTGTTGAATTATTCTTTGTGTCTAATCTAGATTTTCTTGATGAAACAAACCTTTGAAATATCTACAGTTAATTTTGTGGTTCTGGTTACGTTTCTGTTCTTGTATACTAAGAATAATGCTTGTTTATCTGAAGAAAGCCACTTGTTCTGCTTGGCACTTATAAAAGCTCTTGAAGCAATTGGAATGCATTGATCAATTGTGGCTAATTATTCATTAGAGGTTTGAAGTTGTTGTTTGCAGAGGTGACACTCATTACAAAGTAAACCTTCTCAATTTTATTTTGATTCATAAGTACAACAGTGATACTGAGTGCAGAAATTGTAGATTCCTTTGTGTTTGTACTCAGGCTTGTGCAGAATTTTGGAGACATTTTCTTTCTTCAGGCATGTATACAGTGTAAGCATATGATCATTTGATTTTCTTTTCCTGGGAAAAGTTGATTTCTAGTTAAATGTATTAAGAATCTGTTCTCTGTATATCCAGTCATTTGTAGTAAGGTTTTCCCATGGAATTGTGTCTTTTTAGTTCAGTAATTGTTGGGAAACATGGGTTCATTTTTTTTAAGGCCTTGAAATACTGAAGTTTTTGTTTGGCCTCTCTGAAATGCTTGGAAGAGAATTTCACATCTTACTACAAGTGATAATGAAACACCTGGCTTCTTTTTAATGGGATTTTAAAAATTTTATTTCTAGTTTTACCAAATTTTAGTAATAAAGGATGAAGTAAATTACAGTTATTCCTGGACATTTGATTATTTTAATTTGAGTTAATTTACTGCTGAAGAACAAGACAGTAATTGCTTCATGAAGCTGTTGTGGTAGGCCTTGGTTATAGTAATTAGCTTAAAGTGATGGGAGACTTAGGGCTTGGCTTCCTCTGAGCAGTGGTAGCCAGATCATGATTTCATTCTCAAAACTGATTCTTGAAATGTTCAAACATTTTAAGGCTTTCTTGTTACTGACTTCGAAGTGAGTATTTATAACTGAGTGTTTTGTCAAACTGCCAAACCTTCAGGTTGGTTTAGGTGAGCGCTCTCACCTCAGCTCAGATAACATCATTGCTGCCATTCTTGCACTGAGACTAAATTCACTTTTTTTTTTTTGGTAATGCCACTGGCTTTCTGCCATAAAATGATTAATCTTTTCCTTGCCTCTCCATCTGTCCTTCTGGCATATACATTCCAAGTGCCATGGTGACTTTCTTTTGGAACACATTACTATAGGATGAAATAGCAATTAGTAGAGACTTACTTTTTTTTTTGTCAGTAAACAGATGCAAGATGATGCCAGTGTAGTAAAGAAAGCCTGTCTTTCCCCTTCACAAATGCACATGAATTCCTAATGGACCTGTCTTTTGCGCTTCTCCGGAGCCGTAATCAGTGAGGTGGACCTTGCTTTGTGCTGGAGGTTTGGGCCTCATTCCAGAGGGAGACAAGAGCCCAAAGAGCAAAGTCCTCGGCCTGAGCTTGGTGGAATGCTGCTCTTTGGTACCGAGTCCATGAGCAAAGCACTGCTGGCAGCCGGGGCAGCAGCACACAGGGGCTGAGAGGGATTAACTCCAGAGGGTTGGTGCCAGATCACAGCAGCTCTGGAGCTCATGTGCGTTCTGCTCACCTGGGATCTGGTGAAGTGAAGTGTGCAGATGGCAAGGGACAGGTCCCTGTCTCTCTGTTACCTCTCTGGGAAGCAGAAGTAAGCATTATGAAAGCAGTCCTCTCCTCTTTCACTGTCACTGACAGCATTAAAAGCAGCTGAATTGTGTGTCAGTTTGAATTTCTTAGGTCTTCCATTACCGAGCAGATTGACTCCTTCATTCACAGTACTTTGTAGACTTCAGTTTGTAACTTCTGAGCATCTGAGACACCTACCTGTTTGATTTCCTTGTCTTGAGAGAGAGAATAAAGATCCAAAGGAGGAAAGTTAAAACTATTTAAGCCAAGCAAGGTGACCTGCTGCTTGTAAAAACATTTCAGTGGATGGGAAGAGAGAAAAAGGGAACAAAATGCTGAGCGTTGTAACCAACTCCTGTGTTGAAAGCCCAAATTTGAGGTAGGTAATTTGACGGCAAGGGATTTAAAGGCTTAATCTAATAATGGAGTATGAAGTGATTTTGGTGAGGCCCATAAAAGAAGGAAGTAAAGGGTGCTTGGGATGGCATGTCCGGAAATTCTGAGTCATCCCTGTCCTGTAGTGACTTGGACAGCGACTGCCTGGAGGCAGGAGCAGGTAACTGGGTCTGTACCCAGTCATTCTCTTCATGCTGAACCCAAAGGATACTGCTTGGATGTGTAGGTCATAGTGGGAAGTGCAGCATATTCCCATTTTGTGCTAGCTTGCTCTATTTTCTAAAATAAAAACAAGAGAGAGAGAGAATAAAAGTGTCCCTAAGATCTCAGTGGTGTAACTGGGGATTTTGAGTAAAGCATGAGAGATGCTGTGAGTAGCTGTGGCTCTGTAAGGGTTGGGGTGTTTGTGCACAGCTGCTCTCAGCCTAAGGCTGTTGATGAAGTGGAACCTTGAAGTTCCAGCTCAGGCACTCAGGGTGGAAGTAGTTACTGTCTCCTCAGCCTTTAACATTTTGTATCACACGCAGTTGTGGCAATGATACAGCAAGAGGAAGTAGGGAGAAGGTCCTTCCTTGCAAATCCAGGGATTTAGAAGAAGGCAGTAGTGAGTGGCAGATGTGTTTTACTAGAGCAGTTTACACTGTTGAACAGCCAAGCTCTCACGTATGCAGCTCTTCAACACTGCTGTTAGTTTGTGAAGGTTTGGCCTCTTATCAAAACAGATCAGATCTAGGATGCCTCTGCTCTCTCTCATCTTTAACTATGACAGGCATGTTCTGTTCTCTGAAATAATTTAAATTATTAATATGGGACTTAAATTGGTTTTCAGCTTTTATACCATAGTCTAAGTCCAGAGTAGTACAGGGATAGTGGTGGCTCACTAAAAGGCTGACTTTGTGACTTCCTCCTACAGTTACTTTGTCAGGTTCAGAGGTGTGGGAAGAGTTTGGTGAGGAAAACAAGGTGGTTCTGACTTTCCTGTTTTTCTATTGTCAGATCAGAGTAGCACACCCAGTAGGTTGGCTGTGTGTCCTCACAGTGCCGCTGTTGAAGCTGCAGTTCTTTACAGCACCCCCACCACAGGGGTCTTCTAAATTGTTTCCTGTTGAGGTTTCAGCTCCCTCCTGTGTCCTCAGATAATCTCTGAGGTGCTGACAGGACAATGCTGGCAATGGTGGTGGCTCCTCAGGAGCCCTGGGTAGTGTGTCTGCTGCTAAATGCAGTGGGTGATGGCAGAGGTCTGTGTGCCTTCCTTCATGGAGAAGTCAGTCTGTGAGTCTGTCATGGTTTAGGGGTGGTATTCTTGAATTCAGTGCTCCCACTGAGATTGTCCAACACGCGCTGCCACTCGCTTGGTCCCCCTTTCCCTGCAGTGGGATGGAGAGGAGAATGGAGGCAGAAAAGGCAGAGGTCACAGGCTGAGATAGAACAATTTACTAGAAGCAGCAATGAGAGAAGAAAAAGGAACAGCAACAGTATTAATAACGAAAGTGTATGAGAGAGGCAAGTGATTCACATGCAAAAGGCTCAGAACAGAGTTACCCCCCACTCCCTCCTGCTGCCTTACCGGGCTCTCAGGACGAACCCCTTCTCCCCAGAAGGGACTCCTTTTTTTGGCAATGGCATGAGGTGGTAGAGAATAACCTCAGTATCCTAACCCCTGTCCTAGATACTGCAAAAAAATAACCCTGTCCTGGCTGGAACCCCAGGACATTATCCCTTATTCCATACCATGTACTAATGTCCAATTCCTACACCTTCCAGCTAGATACATACATTTTTATATATATATATATATATATACACACACACATTTCACACAAGCACAGATATAATTTCTGTAGTCAGTGGCTGTCCCTCCAAGATGTCTGTAGGATTCATTTAGTCCATGGCTGTGGATTCTAGCAGTCCTAGATGTCTTCCAGGGCAGGAGGGCTTGTGGGCTGTTGGCTAGTTGCAAACTGCTTCAGGAGCTCACATGGCATGATGTGGGAAAGGCACTTTCCCTTTGAACATCCAGCCCAGCACTGGTAGTCAGGGCTCCAGGAGAATTTGTGATTCAGAGCCAGTCACTTTGGAAGCAGCTTGAACCTGTTCATAGGCTGCTGCCAGGATCTCTTTCTCAGTTTGGGTGTAAGAGGTCTTGGATCCTTTGTATCCCTGACTCCAGAACCCATGGGGTCATCCTCAAGTCTCCCCAGGTACTTTTTATCAGACTTGCCAGCAAGGACCATTCTCCCCAACTGTAGAGTGTGTTTTCTACATCCTGTCCTGTCCTGACTGGCCCAGGGGATACTGCTTGAACAACTTCTTGTTTGATCTGTTCAAAGCTTGTTGTTCACTTTCAAGTGTTGTTCCACTTGAAATAATTTTTCTTCCATGTCACAAGATAGAGAGAGCTGACAGTCTGTACTCTGAGGTGTGTATCCTCCAAAAACCTACAGTGAGGCCCTTTAACCTTACTTTGTTTTATGGCAAAACCAGCCTTCAGGAGGATTTGGATTGTCTTCTCCCCTTTATCAAAAACTTCCTCTGCCCTGTTCTCCCATACAATGATGTCATCAATGTGCTCTAAATGTTCTGGAGCCTCCCCCTTTCCCAGTGCAGTCTGGGTCAGTCCATGACAAGTAGTGGAGCTGTGTTTCTATCCCTGGGGCACATCCAGCACAGCAGCTCTCAGTAATGGTGTCACTTCATTCAGGCCACCACTGTCCACTGGCAGTCTGCACTTTGCATTGGGCTGACAGACTGGTTGTGTAGGGCTATTAAAGGGTGAGCAGGTCCTGCTGAGCTCTCCAATGCACGGCCCATCCCATGATGGGGTCCCACAGGGCCGGCTGGTGCTGTGTTGCCAGCAGGGGACTAGTGTGGTAGTGATCAGTACTTGCTGCTCTTCATCCCTCATCAGCCTCACAGCAGAAGGGTTCTCTGAGAGACCAAACAAGGAATTCAGCTGTTGAATTCTCTCTGTCTCCATAGCAGGTTTTCTAAAAGCTCAACAATTCCCTTTTGGGACCTTGAAATAGCCTCTCCTGAGGTGATCCATGCCAAGGATGCCTGGGGCCTCTGTGCCTGTCACAATGGAGTGTTTTGCCATTTTTTCCCAGTCCAGCTCACTTCAGCTTTCAGTACAATCAGCTGTTGGGATCCCCCTGCCACCCAGATCCCCCAAAAATAGAGATGGATTCTGCCCCTACAGATCTCAGTGGCATCAGGGGACATTGTGTGCCAGTGTCAACTAAAGCCTTATATTCTTGTGTGTCTGATGTGCTAGGCCATGGATCCACACAGTCCAAGAGGTCCAACAGTCCCTTTTGTCCACCTGGCTGGGGGCAGGGCCCCTCTAGTTCTGATTGTGTTTCTCTCTTGTAAATATGAGCCAGAGGTCTCTTCAAGAGGATGTGAAATAACATTGGCCGTTCAGTCTGTCTGAGAACATGCCCACAGGAAACTGGAGGGGCATTTCTCCTCCAAGAATTTCCTGTTGTGGTTGTTCTTCCTCTCAGCTCTCATGCTCATGCTGCCAGGGCAGAGGTGGGATTTTCATCCCACTTCATGTCCTCTCATGACCATGCAGGCAAAACCAGAGGTTCCTTTGTGGTGTCTCCTCTCAAGCTGGGGGCAGCTTGCTCCCAGTAGCAGAGATTCTGGTCCATACTGGTGTCCACATGGGACTTTAACTTTCTGTTTTGCTCGGTCTGATCTGTCCACAGTCTTGGTCAGTTCTTCCACAGGTTTGTAGGGAGGAGAAAAGATGATCTTTGTATTGCCAGAGTTAAGGAGTCACCTGAAGCCCTGTTCTCATTTCATTGACATCATTGCCAGTGAGTTGGCCTATGGCCATGGTGCACTCCATGCAAACTTCTGCTGCATGGATTGTGTACTTATCATCCAAGGGAAATTTCAAATCCTCAAAAACTCTTGTAACAGGCCTGAAGGAGGAAATGGGGGTGGAAAGCTGAGGAAAATAATTCTCTCCTGTTCCCCCACAGACGGTGTAGGATTATTAATGGATTCCCAAAGGTAGTGCCGAGGTAAGGGTGAGAACAGCACTGAACACCCATCACAAGTGACCCTCATTGCTCTCGATGTTATCGTGTCATAAACTGATACCCCACAGTACAAAAACAAAGCCATCCTGCTCCTCTCCCTGCTCTGAAAAAGAGCACCACGATGAGCACTTAAGGAAACAGGTTAAGTACCACACCCACATGAACAGACAAAGCAACGCTGTGACCAGCGGCTCCCTACCTAATACAGTAAATGCTCTGATAAATTTGTTTCCAGCTCGCCTGGGCAGATCTGTTGTTATCTCAACCCTTAGAGCCTCACGCTGGGTGCCAGATAAGGCTGTTTTGGTTTGAGAATGGTATTCCCCAATTTCGTGCTCACAACTGAGACTCTCCCTGACCCCCTCCCCCTGCGGTGGGCTAGAGGGGAGAGAGGCACAAAAAGCCAAGATCACGGGTTGAGGTAAGAACAAGAAATAGCAATGAGATAAGAAAACAAAGAGAGGCGAATCATTCACATGCAAAATGCTCAGAACATCCCTTCTCCCTGGAAGAGACTCCCTTTCCCCTGCCCTCAGGATTGATGGGAGGTGGTACAGAATACCCTCTGTGTCCTGGACGTGCCCCCTCCCAGCCACTGCAAAAAATAAATCTGTCCTGGCCAGAAGCAGGACTGTGTCATAATCTACCTGTCCATCTCTCTGCTCAGTAATCTCGGGAACTTAATTATCTGTGAGGCCATTAAGAAAAATGGGTCAAATTGACCAGTGATTTCCAAAGTGATGAGAGAAAAATTGATCGAGGGAGGGGAAGATGTGCAGTTTCCTTAGGATGCCTAACTAACAGTATAAGTGGTTTGTGATCCTGCAGTCAATGTCAGTCTGAAGAGGCGACTTAATTGCTGCAGGATTGAGTGAGTGGATGGAATTCTGTGCTGCAGTCTATCCTGTCTGTGATCTCATGTCTTTACAGGAGCCATCACCTGGACCTGCACTCAGCCATGCTCAGTAACACAGTTCTGGGGTGCAGAGGAGGGTGCAATAGTTTTGATTCATTTTTGGCTTCTCTTCTGCACCTCTCCCTGCCTGGACTTTGGTCCCTGGGTTTGGTTAATGGACTCTAGTCAAGGCCTCAGATTATTTTTGCTTCCAGAGAATTTTTTCTTCTCATCTTTCTGTGTTGTCTCTGGACAAGCAGAAGAGAATTTTTAATTATCTTTCTATTATAAGGTTCCATTTTATAAAGACTAGAGCATATGAAAATTACAGTGGTACAAAGACAGAATACCTCTGATTAGAGGCCTTATGATTTTTGTGAACTAACTCCTGCTGATGAGTAGAAGCAGACACTATTTAAATAAAACCTTAATCTTAACTATTTCAGTGGTATTTAGTCACTTCCATTTTTTTTCTAATTTTGGCTTTGAAGCTACAGAGCTTTAGCTCCTACCTGTTGATCTGTCTTTGCTAAATAGAAAATATTTGTGTTACCACCTTTTTATTCCCAAAATCAGTACTTTAGAATCACTTCAGTCCTTGCCTTAATAAGATAAGCAAATTAATAAGCTTAAGTAGTAAGCCAAATAAATTAGGCTGTTAGGTTGCAATTAGGCTGTCTTTAGCCATGCCCATTAGTCCTTTGAACACTACTTGAAGCCTCTCTGGATTCTGTCATTTTTACCTGTCATTCCTGAACTACTACAGCGTGTTGGTCGTTGTTGCAGCAGCATTCCCATCACTCCAGACATATATTGATGGCACTTTCTCCTTATCCAATTGTCTTTTCATCCCTCCTGTTGGCATATTGAGAGCTCATATTTGTTCTTCTTCAAGCATTTTGCAGATTCATGGCTTTCAAAGTCTGGCCAAGCTTGTCTTGTTTGCTTCCTTTCTTTCCAGGCTGTTTTCTAGTCAGAAAATCCAGCAGATATTCAATAGAATATTAATGATAACTATTTTTATTTTATAGGATTGGATCATAATCAGATTACTTCAGCCAGGCTTATTTTCCACTGAGCCCATGCTGATTTGAGTTCTCTGATTCTCATATCAACCTTTCAGTGTTTTTTCTGTTGACAGCTCAGTCCAAATCTCATGGTATTGTTTTGGTTTTAAATACTTGGCCAGAATAACCTTCTTCCATTTTTGTCAGTGCTTCAAAATTAAATGAAAATCAACATTTAACTTGGAGATAAGTTTGTTGCTTTGGGTGTTTGGTTTGGGTAGTTTTGGGGTTTTTTTGACTGGACCAGCTAATTAAAAAAAAACGTAGGGCATTAAGTTTAGGTAAGTAGTGGTGGTATAAGATACAAACCCAGGAGTGTTATCAGAAGTGGGTGCTGCTCCTTGGCACATACCTACAAATGCAGGTGCTTTCTCTCTCACAGGAAAATTGAGGCTGAACTCAGTGTGTCCTGCCAGATCTTTTATAAAATTCGGAAACCCTGGAGCTAAAAGTGGTCTGGGGCAACAGAGGAGAGCAGAATTTCCCAAAGGAAAAGGGATTGCGAGGAGCATAGCTGCATGCAGTTGTGAGGTTTCTGACATTGTGTTGGAGAGGCAGCTAAAAAAGAGAGTAGGAAATGATGTGCTTGTAACAGGGAGTGGGGTTTGGAGCCTGCTGTGTTGGTTGCATGTCCTGGCAGCCCTGGAGGAATGTGGTGTTGGAGTACCCTGGACTGCAGGAGTCAGAGCTGTGGTGCTGGAGGTGGGGGACAGTTGATAAAAACTTAGAGGAGGAGGGAAGGGTAGAGTTTATTTACAGCCTGAACACTTGGTGTACAAGAGGGAGCATAACCCATCTCCTTGATGCTAGGCTAGAGGAAGAAGTACTGTGGTGTGTCTGTGTGGCCAAAGAAGGGAGGGAAAAAGGAAGCTCTAAAAGCAGAAGGAGCAACACAGTGTGGAGATCAAGTCTGCTCTGAAAGGTGTCTTCAGGGTGAGATTGGTGGACTCACTTGTGTCACAAAATCTCTGTTTCACCCTCAGGTGAGGTTTGTAGGTTTGGTCACAGGCTTACTCTATAAAATCTGTGAAACTCCAGGAACTAGAGGAAATGGAATTGCTGTTCTGCTTTGAAGAGAACTAAGAAGCAGAACAGGAGAAGCACCTCCTACAGCTGCTGCTCAGAGCACTGCAGTGTGATGGCTCCTGTAGTCCAAGGCAGCTGAACAAAGGTTTTAAGTGCTGGGGGGTTTTTTCAGCTTGGAAGTTTGTACATTCCTTGGCTTATGAGAGTAGAGTGAAATACCCTATTTCCTATCCACGCTTGGTAATAGATTCCAGTATCTTAGAGAGTTGCCATAGTGATAAAAAAGGGAACAGAATCTACTTGTCTTCCTGGGATAGCTGAATTATTAAATTAAATGCCTCTTTTCCATTAAAGGAGAGTGTCATTATCATATTTCTGAGAACTGTTTTAGAGGAGAAATAATGTCTTTAAGGTGGTGTCCTGCATTAATCGTGTTCCTTCTTGAGGCACCTCTAGTCTTAACTTGCACTTGGGATACACCCCTTTATCTCCCCCTCTGCAGCTGGTGGAACAGAGCAATATCTTTCTTGGGAAAGTCTGCTCTACTCCATCAGAATTCATGCAGTTGTGACCACAAAGAGCTGGACAAAAGAAGCAAGCTTTGCCCAAAATTGCAGTGCAGAAACAAGTATAAGACATGAGTTGCAGAGGATGAGGTGGGATCAAAGGAGTCACCATGGGATGGAGTGCAGGGAACAGGGCTGAAAATGGTGACAGGAAGAGAAAGGAGATGAAATTATGGAGGAGAGCAAAGGCAACATGTAGGCAACACCCAGGAGTTTAGGACAAAATGGGGAGTGATCAACATAACCCAGATTGTCAGAGAGCAGCTTTCAGCTCTTGGTGTAATGGAGATGCATGGAAGGTGGAGTAGCCCTGTGATGCACATCCATGCCTGCTCCATGCAGGTGGAAAAAGAAACAGCTCACACTGGATTGCTCTTTGCTTTCCTTCCTTTTAGAAAAGTAAATTTAACAAACTTTAAGCCAAGTACAAATCTTTGTGATGGCTCAGAGTTCCCCATGAAAATGACCATTCTTACCAGGTTGTAAACTCCAGTGTTCTTGCTGGTTCATTTTCTTTGGTGACTTTTAATTACCTGGTAATCCTCCTCTGAATTACCTATTTTGGGATCGGAGTTCTGTTTCAAAAATATAGAAACAAAGGTCTTCTGAGTATGCTTACCTGCCTTCCCTTAGCTGCCTGGAAAAAGCCTGGAAGCAGAGGCAGGAGCTGGGTGTTTGAGCCTTCCAAGTCCTTTGCTTGGAGCTGCCAGTTTCTATTTGCAGAATAGACAAGCAGGATAAACTCTTTACAATGTAGGCTCAATCTTCTGCATATATTTACCAGTTGTTTTTTGAGATTTCAGTCAGCCATGGTTTAAAGTTCCACAGAAGTCACTGGGCTCAGCATTCAGATAATTAACCAGGAATTGCAGTTTATGCCTTGCGCTCTTGGGCGTCTTTCAGTGTGTGATACGCAGGGATCTGCCTGATTCTGCCTTTCCTTCCACCTCCTGGTTGCTGCCTGCCCACCAGGGAGGAGCTGCCAGTGGTTTGCTTTGCTGGGGTGCCTACCTGGCTGTGTTTGGAATCAATTCTGAGCTGCTCCTCAGGCTGCCAGTGACAGCTCTGGAACTCTGTGGATCTTCACGCTGTTTGCCAGCAGGTTGTTCTGCCACTGAAACTCCTCGCTGATCCCAGACCTGGTTGGAAACTGTTAAAAATGGATAAGAGTTTGTTTGAGCAGGTCTCACATTGTATTGTGCATTCTTAGTCTCTGGAAATGGTAGTCCTGTTAATTTGAATTCTTCCCAGGAAAAAGTAAGTTTAAACCCTCCTGACGCCATGGACATCTATCAGTTTTATTAAACTCATCTTGTGGATGATCCTTCCTAATTTTTGTCTCCATATTTACTTCAGGGATTGCCACCTAAGAAAGGTTTTTCCATTTAATCAGAGGGTTTTGGTTTTTTTTAAAGATGAACGTCAAACAACAAATAAGTCTTTAGTACATAGTTTCATTGACTGTAATTTACCAAAGTGAAGTGTAGGTTAAAAGGCATGTGTGATGTTTTACAATGTTATCAAATGTTGCTGGTTGTTGAAAGTTACAGACTGGTGTAATGCCTTAGCTTTAGGTTCCTTTCCCTTATGAAAGCACAGCTTTGGATGCTGAAATACAATGTGGCAGAGAGCAGGTTAACCAAAATACAAGGTTTCAAGTGGAAGTTACTCTGCTTCCAGCTGGATTTCAAAGAACAGCAAAGCATTTCTTAAAATTTCAATCAAGTATTTATTACTTAATGACCACCTAGAGTAGGAAGAATTATCCTCATCCTATTAAGCACTCAGCTTGGAAGATTGGAAAGGTTGCTTTGTTGTTGTACAGAGTTGTGATCTGTCTAATAACAAGATCTGTTGAAAAGGAAATGTTAAAATAAAATGAAACAACCATGTGGTGGTACCTGTTAGGATTGCAGAGCCTCAGTGCTTTGGGGATCTTCTAGTCATTTAGAGTTTCAACAAACTTGAAACTGTCTTTTGAGACCAAAATATTTCTAATATTTTTCCTAAAAATCTATTTTTAAACATTCTTTCTTTAATTAAAAACCATTAATATTTCCTGATAATGAGATTAAAATATCTCTGTTTCTTTTGGAGCAAGAACTTAAATTTGAAGTAAAATTTGCTCAGTGTTCTCACTGCTCAAAGAAAATATCTCTTCTACTCCTTGAAAATGCAGATGTATAAGATTCTGCCAGGCTTCCAAGCTCAGCACATCCCTGTTGGGCATTCATTGCCTACCCTGAGCCTTGTCCATCTCCTCCCTGGTGTGAGTCTGCTCCGTCCATGAGCTGCCATGTCCAGGAGGGCTCTGCTTGCTGTGCTCTGCAGCCTGGGCTGGCCCAGCCATGGGAAGGGGCTCGTGTTTGAGCAGCATTCCTGTCTCCCAGTTTGGGCTCTCCAGAGCTCTCCCAGTGCTGGTGGTGATTGTAAAGATCTGCAGGAAGTCTGGTGCTGGTTGCCAGAGAAGTTTGTATATTATTCCATTTCCAAAAACTCCTCCAAACTTTCAAGCAAGTTCAAAGAAGACTGGAAGGGCAAAGTCCTTCCAACAACGAAGTTATTAGACTAACAGCCCTGGAGTTAATGCCCCTATTTCTGGCTTCTGAAAGGTTTCAGTAGTTCTCCTAAGCTTTCTCAGAATCTCACTTTTCATTTCAGAAATTTTCTTCACTGTTGATCTGCTAGACCCCTACAGCATTAATGAACAGCTGTCATTATCAGATGACACTTTCTCATACCTTGTCTGAAATAGTGGGTTGAGTGGGTAATTTTATTAAATACTTTGCTATTAATTCTTCAGAGAAAGCTGCCAAAATCTGTGGTTTAATAAATAATAATTAAACTAATTTCTCTGAACGTGCAGTCTGCAAAACAAACACAGAAATACAGAAAATTAAATTCTTGATATTTGTGCAATGTGATAGTAGCTAACAACCACTTCTCTTTAAAGGCAGTCTTGGGACTAAATTTTAGATGCTAATTTTTGGTCTGACTTGCTATTTGAATTATTCAGCTTTACTCTGGGACACAGCACATATTTGATAACCTCATATATTGCAAAGTAACAGCTTTTGGGATTTTTTTAATGTGTAAAGATAGAACCTCTTATACAGTGAAGAAAGGCCCAAATCTGGCAACAGTCACTGGGCAGGATGCAGGGAAAGAGAGCATTTCCTAACATAAAGCTGCTTGGAGAGTGGCAGGGCCAGCTGTCTGAAACCAGAGGGTACAAAGTACAGGGACAAAGAGGACAAGGCCCAGTCAAATTGTGTTTATTGGACTCTGCCCCAGTGTAACTGCTGCTCGTAACTGGTGCTTCCTCAACTGCTCATTCAGCCCAATTCCTGTAAGCATAACAAGCAACCCCTGAATAATCCCTCATTATGAGGCTGTTCCAGTGATAAGCTGATGTGAATAGTCCTTCCAGCTATGGGAATAGTCCTCCTGAATTCCTGCTGGGAAGAGAAGGGGAGAGACCAGGACCATAGAACATCACTGTGTTGGGGAAGGGAAGGCTGGAGAGGTAAAGGGAAGAGGAAAATAGGATTTACTATTTCAAATAAAGACTTTTCTCAGTGGTTGGATTCATATTTAGGACCAGGTCATAATGTCTCCTAGGAATCCTCCTAGTGCGAGGCAGGGGGGTGAACAGATGTGATCTGTTGAGTAGGTCCTATGGGAGGGACTGAGGGGGCTCAGCCTGGAGAAGAGAAGGCTCAAGAGTGACCTCCTCACTCTCTGCAACTCCCTGACAGAGTGGACACAGGTGGGGTCAGGCTCTGCTCCCACAGAACAAGGGACAGGATGAGAGGGAACAGCCTCACGCCGTGCCAGGGGAGGTTCAGGTTGGACATCAGGAAGAATTTCTTCCTAGAAAGGGTGGTCAGGCATTGGAAGGGGTTGCCCAGGGAGGTGGTGGAATCCCCATCCCTGGAGGAGTCCAAGTAAAGCCTGGATGTGGGCTTTACACAGGGCTCTGGGCTCAGTGACAAGGTGTGATGGGTTCCAGGTTGGACTCAGTGGTCTTGGAGATCTTTTCCAACCTCAGTGCTTCTGTGGTTCCAGTGGAGGAGATTTCACCATGGGGGGTACTCCTGCAGGCCAGGTGGCTCTGTGGATGTACAATGTTCTCTCCATTCAGGGGGAGCTGTGCTTCTGTTTTCTAGTCTTGGGGAGTTCTCATGGTGTCATTTGCCAAGGCTGTCAGTCGTAGACATCTTTGCTGAGACACTTCTCCTCAAGTACCAAAACATAAGTTGATAACCATTTGCTAGATGTCTCTATATATTCCCCTCCTTTCCCATCTGTCTGTGTGCAAAGTCATGCTTTGTGCTCAGAATGCATGAAGTATCACAGGATTTGAAGTTTGTTTGGTCTTCCAAAGTTCCTGTAGTGTTGGAAAAAGTAATTCCTGTCAGTGTGGATTGTGAAGGATGATCTTGTGTTTTCCTTTGATTTTGTAAGTTGCATTGCAAGACTTCAGCCCCACACGGCAGTATATATTTGTAAAACATCTTTTTAGGATATATTTTAACTTGTTAAAAGTTGTGAAATTGTGAGTTTAATATTGAGAAACTTAAACTGGAATTTGGTCCCTGCGAATGCAAAGACGGATATTTGACATATGTTTGAGTTTTTTTAATCTCCCTTTGGAATCACAAAAATTCTAATCATTTCATTCATTCATTCTTTTCCAGCTGGGAATGACAGGTAACACTACTCCCTTTGGGCAACCTTTCAGTCAAACTGGAGGGCAGCAGATGGGAGCTGCAGGAGTGAATCCTCAGTTGCCGAACAAGCCAGGCATGGCCAATAGTCTGTCTCCCTTCCCTGCCGACATCAAGAGTACTCCCGTCACCAGTGTGCCAAACATGGTGAGTTGGACCTGCTGCTTCCAGCATCCTTTACCTCTTCCTAGTGCTTGCTAAATTCTTGGGTGATCCAGCTTCTGCAACACTATCAAATTACTTCTCTATGGTCGTTTAAGCCTCAGAGTTGTCCCGTGGTTCCTCACTTCCACTCTGCAGTGTATATAAAACTGCAGTGTTTATAAAACTCCTGTACGTTTTTATGCAGTGGTTATACTTTCTCAAGAATCACAGTTATAAGAACAGCATTGCATCCTTTCATTTGGCTCATATATTTAGTTTCAAACCAGATAAAAATGTCTTCTTCAAGTTCTTTGTGTCAATTAGAATGTGTTGGGTACATCACCACCTTTCTGAAACTAAATAGTACCTCATATCCTTTGAAACTGATGTGGTAACACCCCAGATGCTTCTCTCTTTATACTGTGCATGACTTGCATGACACAAGCTTGCAAGAACGGTTCTTATTAGGATACCTTACAAGTTTAGAGTATGATGTTTACCAGAGTTCTCTTTATAAAGTTAAATTAAATATTCCCATTTGTCTCAGGATGTTGCGTATTAATCAAACTGCTTGTGTTGTTTCTATGGAAACTCCAGCTTGTTGCATTTTATATTCTTATACATGATAGCAGTTACTATAGAAACTTGTAAGAACTGCAAATTGCTTATTTTTTAATTTAAATTTTAAAAAGCTATTTTTTTGCACAGCCAATGCTTGCTCTTCCATCACTGGGTTTGCTACCTGCCTGTCACTAATAGGCTCTGTATGAGAGGCAAGAGGATGCAATAAACTTCCTCTTTTCTCCTGATTTTAGAGAATCACTTCCTAATTCTCCTCTAGTTATGCTTTGAAATCTTTCTTTAATATCATCTGTCATTTACTGTTTATGATTATGGAAAGGAGCTCATGTCTGGATTAACACCATGTTCAGAACACCACTTGCACTCATGCAGAATATTTGTGAAAGACAATTTGCTGCATGGCTACTCTAATTGTGTTAAGTGTTTGGATCAGGTGTAAAGCAAGTGAGTTATTGTCCTGATGCTGCAGAAAACCTGCAGGTCTCCCCAAAATGCTGTATTCATCTTAGGGACTGGGTGATCTTGAAGCCTAATTTTGTGCTCATTTAAAAGTCAGGTTTGGGAAAGTCTTAATATACTCACTTACTAGTGTAGGATGTAGTGGTCAATATTCAGGTGGAATAAAAAAGGCATTTGCCATCAAGGCTTGTCAAGTGATGGGAGAAAAATAAAATCAGAAACTGTTTTCTTTCTCCTATCTTGTCCAAGAGAAAGAGGAAAGTAAGGGAAACTTTCCCAGTAGTATCAATTGCAGTTTTAAAATATCAAAAAGCAGCTGAGAAAACCATCAGAACCGTCTGTCTTTGTTTCTCATGTGTCAAAAGCTTTGCATGTCCAATATATCTTCTTTTCCCTCATACCAACAGAGAAAGTAATGGGTATTTCAGCCAACAGACATTGGTACTGTGGAGCCCAAAGGTCTCAGCTCACGTGGGGGTTAGAGGTGTGGTGGTCCTGACAGGGGTGTAACTTCAAAAACTGATTTTCATGTAAACATTTTTATTGCAAAGCCAAGAACTTTAAAAGAAATGTCACACTTGTTAGAATTTAACCTTTATTTGGCAACAGTGGGTAAGGCAGTGTAATTATTTGGTAATAGCACATCCACGGCCATATGTTATTCCTTCCACAGGGACTTTTCTTTATTCAGTGAACAATATAACAGAGCCCCTGGAAAGAGCACACAGTCAACATTTAGTTCTATTTTTGCAGCTCGGTGTGTAGCTGTGGGCATTGCTGGCTGTGTGTTGTAATCTGTCTCACTTGGTCATTTCCAAATGCTCTTTCCTGTGGCAGCCAGCACTGGAGCAGGCGTATACTTTGGATTAGTTCATTTTCACAGCACCTCTCTGAGATAAAGATAATGTTGCCCCAGTTTTAAGCACAGAGAGTAAGACTTGCAGAATCTGCTGACTCAGAACTTGAGGTTTGTAGGCTCTGGCTTGCTAAATCTTATTTCATATGTTAAGGCATTACCTAAGGGTAAAATAACATTCACAGCAGTTCCATGAGTTACAGAAACACACATCTAAATGACATCTGTCACTCACATTGGGCAAGCAGAATGTGACCCAAATGGCTCTTGTGAAAGGCAGCTCGTGACAGAGGCAGATCCCAGAGCAGAGCTGCGGTGTTTGAGCAATCCTGCCCTGCATTCTTGCTGCAATCCCATTGCCATTTCTGTGTCCTGGGATGCTTTAGTCTCTGGAGATGATGGTTTATTTAATGTGCTTGGCCTGGAGACATGGCCAGTCCTGCTCCCTGAGGGAGGCAGCAGTGATGTGGAAAAGGGTATTGTGTTAGGTTAACATCGATCAAAAATGAACCTGTGAAGGAGCAGTTCAGACTCCATCCACTGCAGCAAGTGAAGTGTGACTGCATATTTTAAAAAAACCCTAAAAAACCCCATTCAGGGTCCTTTGTGGGATGCGTGCAACCACATATCTTGCTAAACCAGCCCTCTATACTGTCCTTATCTTGAAGGGCCCCCCAAGTACTATTCCCTGTGAGAGACAAACCCACGTGAATGAAAACTGTGGTGGTGTGTGGCCTGTCTGAGGCAGGAAACCAGATTGCAGCATGGCACTGAACACTGTGGTTACCACAAGGGGTATTTAAACAAGAGAAGAGGAAGCAGAAATGCAGAATGCAGCCATTGTCTGAGGACTCCTAAGTCCTGAAAAGCAAAATATTTTTAAATACTCCTTTCAGTCTTTAGCCTTACACCTTATATGTGTGCTGCAAAAGTAAAAGATGATTAAGTTTCTTAACCCACATTATTCTAATCATTATTGTGTGATACCCCTGTCCCCAACAATAACCAGGACTTTTCCCACTGTGAGGCATAACCCTGGCAGCCAGGACAAATGTGCTTCAGCTGTGGATTTGGATTTTTGATCCAAATTCAGGCTCCTACGCCCCTGAGAGCAGCACTCGCCTGTCCCCCCCACCTGCCCAGTAAAGTGGGTCTCTGAAGTGTTAGTTCTCTGCAGCCCATGTTCCAGGCATGACCTTACACTACACCCTGAGAAGCACGTTTGCATTAATCTCTTTAATTAGAAAAGAAGAACAAACCTTATGGTATTAAAATGATTAAGAGGTCAGCATTAAGGTATTAATTTTCAGTGCCAGCAGGATGGATTGATTTTGTTTGTTTGTTTTGTTTTAATGGTGATCCAGACAGCATATTAGCTCTCGCTTTGTGGGGCTACTACAGAATCAGTTCCCTTTACAGAATGAGCAGCTTGAAAACTTGAGTGAAAGGCTTGTTTCCAAAAGAAAAACGTTGCTTCTGATGTTGGAAGTTTTGGTGACACATTACTGAGCCTCAGTGCTGCTGAAATGGTTCTGTGCAGGACGGGCAATGCTGTGCTGCAGTGAGATCATGCACAATCCCTGGGCTGTGGAAGCGAGCCACGTTCTGCTCCTGGGCTCTCAGCGTGGTGTGCAGCCAGTTTGGGGGTCAGCAGCCTCTGGTTTTGGAGTGTGCAGGCTCTGGGAGGAACTGCTGGGGGGGAGCCCTGTGAGGCTTTTCCATCACTGAAGCTTTGCACTCCCTACAGTGCTGCCTGTTCCAAGGGTGGTGGTGGATGGTTCCTTCATGGGCATACCAGTAAATCTGGTATTTCTGCATGGGTTAGGAGCACAATGGGGGAAGTTTGGTTTCCAGACACCAGCATGGTTTCACAGTTATTCTCATGACCAGCAGATGGAGTTGAGAGAATATTACTTTTTGGGAGTGATGGAAATAGTTTTTCTTCAATTCTTGACTTAGAGTTGGAGCAGCATGTCTTCTCCTGTGCTTTTCCCCCTCATCTCTTGCTAAACTGCATCAGGAGCTCTCTGTTGTGTTCTTCTTTGTTTCTTTTTATGTCCTATGGATTTCTGTAAGAACAGATTTTGATCAGAAGACAGAATAAGTGACTGGGGGGTGAGGATGTCTCAGGTGTGCCTTGCTGCAGACCTCTGAGGGAGAGGAAGAAAGCTTTTAAACTGGGAGGCCAGGTTTAATTAGAGGAAGTAGAACTGTAGCTACATAAAATAGACAACTATTATTTTATTCTAGAGACCAGAAAGAAAAGGCTTTATGAAGAATCACTTAACTCTTGTGCCCTTCCAGGGAGGAAGGCCTGTGTTTTGACCCACTCTGTGATTTTTCCTCTCTTGCAGCACAGCCACTCTCCTCTATCCCTGTGGAAAGGTGTGTGGCTGTTGCACTGGCAACAAGCTGAATGTCTGCTTGCTGCTCTCTTCAGCATTCTCCCAGTCTCTGCTGGGCTTGCTGTCAGCTTTGCTCACCTTCTCTGTGCCTGCCCTGACCTCCATTCTGAAATTCAGTTTCTTGTTCACAGGCAAGCTCACTCCTCCCCTTCTTCAAGAAAATCCCACCTGATTTACAGCAGTGAACAGCTGGGAAAAGGCTCTACTTAGGTCTAAAGGAGAAGATCTTAATAACTTGGAAACAAATCCAACAGAGAGTGTTCAGTGCCTGGGAAAGGATGTTGTTTTGTTGGGAGCAGAGCATCTCTGTCATGCCTTTGTGCAGGAGTTCATCCTGAGGATGTGCATTGCCTTGAATGGTGGAATATTTTAGCTTTTCCATCATCTGTAAATACAGTTCCAGGCTGGCAAAAGCTGACAAAGAGGAATTAATCTTTTCCCCATGCTCTGGCCCATGTTCCACTCTCCCCTGCCCCATATGCAAATATAAGTGGTGGAGAGTATCCATTGCTGTGTCCTGCTCTATTCCAGCAGCTGAGGTGCTCCATAGCCAGCACCCCGACAGCATGGTGGTTTTCCTTCCCTTACAAACTTCTCATCTGTGCTTTATCCTTTCTGTGTTCAGGATTTGCTATCTGGGATTTCTAATGTTCCTCATCCCTCAGGCTATTTTGTCCCCCACTAAAATAATGAGGTTTACATAGGGTATGTAACTCCTCAATATTTTGCTCAGGTAATTTCCTATATGTGGGAGCTGGAATCTGTCTACACCTTCCTGTATTTTGTCCCTTTTTTCTACTTTGGAACACTTCTTCAGTGTATGTTTCGTGGCATTTGCTGGTTCTGCAAATCAGAAAGATGAGGAGATAAAATTCCTCAAGTGTGTCCTTAAGAAAGATGTTTATCCAGCCTTGATGCCTAGCAGAATCAATGGCATAGAATTGAGACCTTTGCTGGTTTTAAAACAAAATTCCATTAGCAATTAAAAGCTAAGTGTCCTGACCAACTATTCAGGTTCTTTCTGTGGCATGACCATAGGAGCCTTCTCAGTTTTGAGGTTGTCAAGGGCTTGCAGGTTCATTCACCAGTGCCACCCTCAGAGGTGGAAGTTGAAAGTTGAAAATATTCCTGTTTACCCTTGACATGAAAACTCTGCCTTTATCCATGTCAGTACCAAAGCTTTGAAATAAATCCTGAACTCTAAACACATTCTTCATGTTAAGATCACAGCCTCAAGCTGCTCCAGGGGAGGTTCAGGTTGGACATCAGGAAGGATTTCTCCCCAGAAGGATTGGCCAGGCATTGGAATCAGCTGCCCAGGGAGGTGTTAGAGTCCCCCTCCCTGCAGGTGTTCAAGGAAAGCCTGGACATGACACTGAGTGCTCTGGGCTGATGACAAGGTGGAGACCAAGCACAGGTTGGACTCTGTGATCCCAGAGGGCTCTTCCAACCTAAATAGTTCTGTGATTCTGTTGGCTTTGTGTTCAGGAGCTGAATATTTTCCTACCTCTCCTCATTTCCTAGAGCACTGCCAGTGCTCAGGTTGGTGCTATAGGCTGACATCACTTACCTCCCTCCAGACAGCAGGATGGCCTTCTGAGGCCATGTCCAGTTCAGGAAGCCTCTTTTCCTCTCCTGTGGAGCCTTCTGCCCACCATTCAGACTCAGAGTCTGATTCCTCCTGCTTCTTGGGTGAAGAAATGCAGCACTGCAGGGATTTAGGGCACCAATGCAAATGCTTGTGCTTGTAGTGCTCATCTCAGCCCATTTGTGCACGTGAGCCTCTGACGTCTGGAGCCAAAGCAGATCCTGGTGTTCCTGGTGTCACAGCGATCCTTCCTGTTGGGATAGGACCAGGCTGCTCATTCCATGCCTGATGAGAGTAACTGGTGGAACCAGGGAAACCACCATCCACGTGAATTGTAAGAAGTATAAACTGGTTCTGGGTCACTTTCCCAGTGAAGCTCTGGTCATCAGGTGACTGTGCTGGGGAATGCCTTTGGCCTTGATGCCACCCAATGGCTGCTGCTTGAGCTCTCCTTTAGTTTTGGGACAGAATGATGCTCCCTGGGCTGTACAGAGCTAGTTCAGCACTTAGTAGAGCATTCCTGCAAATCCTGTGGGCAGGAAGGTGTTGTTGTGCCCGACGGCAAATCAGGACTCTTTGACTTCAATATCAGAAGGCTTTATATGATTTATTAAAATTACTCGGTTGATCAGAAGGATTTTGGGTTATTTCTGCCCAGGTACAGAGCTTAGATGCTTTCTTCTTCATGCTCAATACAAGAATGCTAGAATGCTTAGAATTCAGTGATAACAATTGTCCACATCATTGGTTTAGAGAGAGAAAAAACCCACATCTCCCATATGGGAGACAGGGCAGCCAAACACCACCTGTGTCCTTGAAAAACACAGCTCAGAGATATGTTCATAGAGTTCTGTGCTGAGAAGTGAGCTTTCCCATGGGAAGAAAAAACTCAGCAAGTTTGTACCCAAGAAACTCATAAAATATCGAGACTACAGGAAGGACTTTATTGAATCTTACTGGAAATGTATTGGGATACTCATTATTGGAGTTGGTCACACTATGAACACTTAATTCAGATGGAAATGTTGCTAATTAGAAGTTGCTTGAGATTTACAGTTCATGTGTGTATCCACTTTGTGCCTGCTATTCCTTTTCTGGAAGGGACTGTCAGGATCACTCTTTAAGCCTGTGGATGGAAGGGAACTGAAGAAGTTTGGGGGTGTTTCACCTTAATGTACCCCGTGTGGGATTTGTGGCAGTGGATTCTGAATAACCTCACTAAGATCTGCTGTCAATTACAAACCTCTCTTATAGAACTAAAAGGCATTTTTAAAATGCAGGATTTGTCCTCATACAGTGAAAGTCACATTCTTCTATCAGGGAGAAGGAAAAATCATGGAAATAAACAGAAATTACAGAAGAAAAGTATTTTAAAACCATAATGCTCTGTAGAGTGGAGCTGAGGCAGAGTTCTGTATTGCATTGTTTACTTGCTGTAAAATTGCCACTGCTGCTGAGATTGCTGCCTGCTTTTACAAGGAAAGGTACATAGTGTTCCATCTTGACAATGTTGAGTGTTTTTGAATATAAATACATAAAAACATTGAGAATTACTGGTCACCTCAGGAAAGTAAAACCGCCAAGGAGCTTTGAGTCCATCCAAGTCCACAACAAGAAGATACTTGTGCATCTCTGCTGCCCAGATGTGCAGGAAGCTTTTGTCCTTCAGGATAGGGACAGGGCAGAACCATCTTCCTCTGTGAATGAGTTTCCATAATCTTAAAGGGTATTAATAGCTGCCTTACCCTATAGAAGTGTGTATAACTCAGTTTCTGGAAAACTGATTATTGACATTCCCATCTCTGTCAGAAGTTTTAGCAGATTTCCAACCCCTGATCCATTTGCTCTGTTGATGGTGGAACAAGTGGCAAGAGAAACAAAACTATCTTTTTTGCCTTGTTTATCTGACTATTGAATGATTTATTTTAATTGTGGGTTCAGAAGTGCCTGAACTTCCTGTTGCAGCAAGAGCATTGTCAGTCAGTCAGGTGAAGCAACAAGAAGCTTTGTATTCTGAGGGGGCTTTGTGCCTACCTGCAGACACACTGATCTGGACTGAGACTGCTTTGTTCTTCAAACCACTGACACTCTGCAATTCTGCTTTTTTTGGTGAATCAGTCTTCAAGAAACCCTCCTGGGTCAGGGCATCTGTGCTGATACAGCTGCAGTTGTGTCTGTTGACTGGAAGGGTAGTAACAAAAGGAGGACTTGGCTTGGGAAACAATTCTTTGACTGGGATGAAAGCATCGCTTCCAACAAGATTTTCTTTGGCATGATCACTGTATTTTTGTGCAGATTAGCTGAACTAATTGTTTCCTATTTGTGACCCAAGAATTGTTTCAGCAAAACCTCTCTGCTCCATGGATTTGTTCACAGGAGAAATGGAAGACTGAATTTGAGCTGCATGCAGTGGAAGCAGATGTTCATGGGTTTCCTTCATTCACCCCCTTATTCCTTTTATTGTTCTTTCTCGTGAAAGCCCAAGACAAACAGATTCAGCAATTCCTCTTTGTTTAAGACTTATTATAATCATTATCAAGTGGGACAGTCCTCACTTCCTCCATCAAATACCAGACATGGTGTTTTCTACTTGATCTTGTGTGCTTCATTCCTCAGAAGAAAACAAGCTCCAAAACCTGATGTGCAGGGACAAAGCTTGCTGCTGGAGTAGGAAGAACTTGTGCAGGGAACTTCTTGTTGGTCTAAAAAAAATAGGATTTTGTAGGTTGTGGAATTTCCTCAAGAATCCTTCTCAAAGGTCAGATGTAGAGTGGGCTACAAATGGTGTATGCTGACACTTAAACCTGATTTTCTTTAAATGTGGTACGTAGGCTGTGGTTAGTAGTTCTGCAGGCAGCACTGAACTATTTCCTCTATTACCTCCCCAGCATAATCCTAACGTTCCTATATTTTATTTAAAAGTGTTATTCAGGGCTGGTTTTCCTTAGGTAGTTTGAGTTTGGTGAGCTTTGCTGTGGTAACCTGTTTTCACAGTGCATAATCAAAGTGATTCTTAGGACTGTTGTTTGTTTGTCCATAAGATTAATTCAGGCTGCAAATCACAGGGATTTCAGCACTTTTGCAGTCCCATATCTGTTTCTGCTAGGGGAGTCATTGCAGGCTGTGGAAATGTTTCATTTTGAAAGTCAAGTTTCTACATTGGTCCGGGAAGGTCGAAAAGCTGCCTAATCTGTGCTGAATAATTGACATGTTAAAGAGGCTGTTTCTCTTCTGTGCTGTTACGAGCTGTGCCTTAAACTGAAGATCTCTGTGGGTTTGCAGCTGTCACAAAGAGCTCAGGCCTTGGTGCAGAAGTGTGTCTATAAAGAATGGATGCTTGAAGTGAAACATAGGATTTAAAAGCTAATAGAACCCAGTGTCACCCTGTGGTAACTCTAGTTCTCTTCAGTAGCCATAATGCAACCCAGATTTAGGTGGCCCTTACTAGGGGAAAACTATATACAGCTTGCCCTGGGAATTTTCTCTGTGGAAGGAATATCACTTGGAGAGAAAAAGGACTGACTTAGGCTTGGAAAATCAGCTCTGCCTTTTGCTGTAATACATGGAGACAGTCATAGAATTTTGACCATCTTCTCCCTTTGAACTCCTCTTTTTGTTAGGGACAAGGAACTAGGATTAATGTGTATAAAACCTATAATATGAAAATCTGACCTATAGTGTGAAAATATAATACTGAACACACACACAACTAGTAATACTTGTTTGCTTGAATTCATAGAATCATAGAATGGTGTGGGTTGGAAGGGACCTTAAACAATTTCACCTCTGAGTGTGATAAGAGCTCATGGCTCTTAGAATTATGATATCTCTAATAAACAATATTTTGAATGGCTCGTTATTTACTCTTGTTTGTGTAAGTGTTTTAAGAGTAACCTCTCAATACACTGATGTTGTTTCAGCATTAGAAATGTTTGAGAATGCTACAGGGAGCAGTGCAATAACCGTTGTAGCTCACTGAACAGTTTTGTGATACTCAAATCCTTGTACAAGATGAAGATCAGAACTGCAGCTCGCAGGCACAACACTGAACTCTCCGTTTTTCTCTCAGTCCCAGATGCAAACCCAAGTCCAGCAAGTGGGAATCGTCCCGACGCAGGCCATGGCCACCGGGCCCACAGCAGACCCCGAGAAGCGCAAACTGATCCAGCAGCAGCTGGTCTTGCTGCTCCACGCTCACAAGTGTCAGCGGCGCGAGCAGGCCAACGGCGAGGTGCGCGCCTGCGCCCTCCCGCACTGCCGCACCATGAAGAACGTCCTCAACCACATGACGCACTGCCAGGCTGGCAAGGCCTGCCAAGGTGAGCCCTCTCTGCTCTCCCTGTCCCCAGCCTTGCTCTTCTTGCACAGGGCACCAGAGGGTCCCCTGTGCCTGGCACAAGGGTGAAGGATGTCGCCTTGAGCCAGATCTTGTGAGCTCAGAGCGATCCCTTCATACCCGGAATAGCTCAGCTACCTGCATGGCTTAAAATGAGCAGGATGGCTCTTGTGGCGGTGTTTGAAACAGAAAAGGGTTTAATAAGAAACAAAATAACAAACTCTTTACAGAGGAAAGCTGTGCCAGGGCAAGAGATGCTTGCTCCTGCTCAGCACCCCACAAAAGTGATCAAATCTTTTGTTCTGTCCTTTTTCTACCTAATGGCTCAGGCGGGACCTCTTGGCCCTGGTCCAATTGAACAGCCTCAAGTTTGAGGTGAAGTTCAAAGGGTCCTGTAAGGTGCCCCCTGTACTGAATTAGAAGAGAAGTTTCTGGAGTCTTTGCCTTTTTTAGCAAAGAGTATCTGGAAATTCTATTGTAATTTGGTCACCCCATCAACAGGAGGCACACTGCAACACAAGGGAGTGTCAGCACTGGCTCTGTGGCTAAACTGCTCCCAGTTCTCATCTCTCCACAGCACCAGTTTAGAAAACAGAATGCAACATTTGCTCTCCTCAAGTAGGATGGTACCAGGATAGCCTTGCAAGCATCTTCTTCATCTCCTCTCTTGTATTAATTGTGATATCCACCATGTCTTTGTCTTAATTTTCAGTACTAGTTTCCTTCATTTGCACTTGGATGACAAAACATTTCAGCTGTGTTTAGTTATATGTACAGTATTGCAATATTTTCCTTTTGGAAGTAGGGTGGTAACAGTGTGGCCTTGCAATCATCCTATTCATCTCTGTTGTATAAGGAGGGTGTAGTGTCCACCATGTCTTTGTCCTAAATTTTAGGACTAATTTCCTTCATTTGTTGGTGGATCACAAAAAAATTTACTTGTTTGAGGTTTTAGTATGGCTATTGAAGGAGAACGAATAGAGTTACTCTAAAAAATGGAAGGGTTCAAAACCAGTTGAAGAATAGAATTGCTCTAAAAAATGAAATAATTCAAAACCAATTAACCCAGGAGTGACTGTTAACTCTTGCTTTCCCTTGCTGCAGTTGCTCATTGTGCATCTTCAAGACAAATCATCTCCCACTGGAAGAATTGTACTCGGCACGACTGTCCCGTGTGCCTTCCTCTGAAAAATGCCAGTGACAAAAGAAACCAACAACGTGAGTATTTCTCTTACTGCTGTCACCATTACAACTGTTAAACCAAAGTTGATCACGTGCAGTGGAGGATTAAACTCTTGGCAGTGTCCCAACAAACTTAGTAGCTGTTAACAATCTTGTACAAGGATAAATATATCAGTGAATTTCCATTTCTGATTGCTGAATGCAATTTATCACTTAAATACACAATAATTGGGAAAGTCTGAGCTCAAGCACACATCTTTTCTAAAGGGTGTGGCAACTTGTAACTGGTGTTCCATTGTGAGGCAGGTCAATAGATTCCAGTTATGAAGGAGTTCTGGATGTAGGTAGGGGCTTGGGGAAGAGATAATCACTACTTGATTGTGTTTCTTGCTGCTAGAAACAAATCAAAATGCTAATGATTTAAAATAATGAAAAATATTTGAAAAAATAATTCTCTCATGTATAAAGGTCTGGGTGTCTTAATCATTAAGTGTATTTAACACTGGTACAGGTTAGCTGTAGTTCTGCAAATCATGCCTGGTTTTTGTAATATCTGAGCTGTTCCTGATCCTTGAGGCCAATCCATTTGTAGTTTATTTCTTCTTCCCTCTTGCTCTGGAAAAAGAAAATTCTGAACTTATATTGGTAGGTTTGTTTCTCATCAAGTCCTTTGAAAGAATGCCAGGGTGGAACATTTTACAGCATCGATGTAAAGTTCTAGAAGTCTTAAGTAATGTTATGGCTAAGTATATTTCAGTGAGGGTTAAGAAGTGGAAAATAGCTGCAGGACTTGCAAAGCTTGTACATTGGAATTGGATTGGAAGCGTTCTGCTAATTTCCAGCTAAGCTGAGACTGCAGTGTGGAACACCAGTAAACCTTGGAGGATGGAGAATTGCTCCTAGGTTAGGTGGGATTAAGGCAGGGGGGAGAGTAGCTGCTAAAACTACCAAAATTATCCTTTGAGCATGTTCTCTTTATGGTTTAAGGAGGGGTTTTCCTCCTCCAAAACTGAAAAAATTACAACTATAGAGGTCAGGATTTTGTTTTCGTTTTACCAAACTTCTCCTTGGTAAACAAGATAAGTCTCCTGCTTTGAAAGTAGTAATTTGTTGCAAGTGATTACTTGTTTGACCCTCGAAAAATGTGTTGAAAGCTTTGCTTTTTAATATGACATGGTCCATTTGTGCTTAACATCCTTATTACACAGTTGTTATCAAAGTGCTAACAACATCTACCAGAACAGAATTGTATTTTTCAATACAAGCTGCTGGTGAAAAGTAGTTTATGCACTATCTGTTTTGTTGCTCATACAGCTGATCATAAGAGAACAGAAACTGGAACATAATCCTTAAAAATAATTTTGCTATGGGATCAAATAGGATACTGTCTGACTGCAGCAGAATTATAGTGGATAAGTGTAGAATTTGGTTCTCTTGTTGCATATGGAGGGAGACAAATATAAGAAATCCTTCTCCTATTCAGTTAATCAATAATCCGGTGGTGCAGGGTTCTTTGTCATGGATTATGTCTAAGTCATACACAGAACACCTCATGGTTTATTGGGAGGTGAAAGAGGAACACTAAAAGTACTTGTTTAGCTATATTATAAAAGGGGCATTCAGGAAGGTTTTTGAAATTATTTACATTGGTATGTGCATTTTAAAATGTTGTGCCTGATCAGGTGGATACTAACCAAGTTGGGTTAGTTTCAGACTGGAAGAAAATGTTGTCTTTCTTAAGAATAAATCATAGTATCTTCTACTAAATTGGGAGGAGGAGGGAGTCTGCACTTGGCAGATTACAGAGAACATTCAGAAAGGGAAAAAGGAATGAGAAGTGTAGTGATCCTCCTTCTGTTGGGCTGCCTTCCTTACAGAGTGCAGAACCCTCCTTCCTGTGCCCATCCCTGTTTTCCTGGTATTATTTCAGTCCTGGTGTGGCCATGCTGGGCTTTTAAGAAGCTGCTTCAAAGGGTGCCCACCTTTTAGAACACTCTGCAGTTGAGCACTGCTGAGCCATTGCAGTGTGGTGCCTCACTTCCATGAACAGTCATTCCTATGCTTTTGTAGCTTTCTGTTCCTACTCCTTGGGGATCTGCAAGTCCTGGAAAGTCCTGGGGTTTAGGTTATTGCCATGGAGCTGTTTCTGTACAGGTCTTCTAGTGTTGGGATTTTTTGCAAAGAACATTGTGCCAGGTTTCCTATGTATTGCCCTTTTTATTTATTTTAAAGCACTCTTGAACTATATTTTACTATAATGATTGATAGTGACCTGACTTGTTAATAGTGCACATTGGGACAAATTTGAAATTCTTTCTGTTCCACATGGTTCTTATTGTGTATCCCATGTACCTCTGAGGGGGCAGGGGAAACTGGAAAACAAATATTATTTTGCACATGGTAAAACATTAAGCTTCTCTTTTGAATAGGCAGGTGAATCCTGTGTTTTGAAGTAATGGCTTGAAATTTGGTTTAAATATTTTGGGATTGAATGCTTGTTTTTGTTAGGAAGTACTTCTTGCTTCCTGCTGGGCCCAACACATTATGAGTTACAAACTTTTGCAAATGGTTGTTGATATATTTCCTAGTTTTGTAGCTGTGGTAGGTTTTTTATTTTTTGAAGATTCATCTTGTCATGCACTTGCTTGAGCTCCTTAATTCTTCCATTCCTGGCCTGGGCAGGTGTGTTGTGGCAGAGCTCCTGGATCTGCTCCCATTTGTAATGTCCTGTGCCATCCCTGTGCAGCAGTTGGTGTGCATCATTCCAGGATCAGGGACACTGGAAAACCCCTGGGATCCACACTCAGATGAGTGACACTGGAAAGTGGAGTTGTGAACTTGGAGCTGGTCTCCTCTGTAACTTTCCTTGTTGGAAAATTTTAAATAAAATGCATCAAGGAGAAATCTGGATTAAGAAAGATAAAACATGAGATAACTAGTCTTCACCTAAAAGTGTGATTTTAGAGAAAACACCAGAAATTCTGGTGTATGTGAAGTCAGGGGTGAAAGAGCAGCAATCTGATGAGGGAAATGGAAGTAGGGACCAGGATGTAGCTGGCTGATGTAGCAGGGTATTGAGTACAGGCAGAAAATGGAAGAGAACCTGGATGTGGAGCATTTGGGAACCAGTCCTTTGCAGAGAAGGAAGTGCATCCATGCACAGGGAAATGTGTCCAAGAGGAGGAGGCAGCAACTTCTTCAGTGGAGTCTTTTTCCTGTGAAAACAAAATAAATTCCAGCTTGTTCAAGTCCTACTGTCAGTAACTGTAAGATCTACAAACAAAACATGTCTCATTTTTTCAATTGCTGGAAATCATGTAACAGTGACCCAGCAGTTATCCCATGGAGCCACATGATGGAGGATGGTCCATGGATTAAGGAGTTCCACTGATTGACTGATCCAATGCTGTACTGAAGGTTTATGATTTAATGCTTAATTTAAATAAAAATTTAAATGGCATTGGCGTTGAAGTTTAAAACTCAAACTTCCTGCTTTGAGTTCCTCGTAAAATCTTTACCCCATTATTTCATTCGAGATACAGGCTTTAATTAAATTATTGTGTGGATTTACTTTTGTGTACCTGCCTAATTCTGAGTGCAGGACAGGCTTGTGCTGAGGTGAATCAAGGGCACCAGCACAAATTTTGCTCCAGCCACTGTGAGATGAGCAGTGTGGAACTGACAGAACAAGTCTCAGTTAAAGAATTCAGAAGGAATCAAACATTTAAACCAGCATGGCTAAATTTAAATCAGCTCATAGCTTGTTGTCTGCCTTCATGAGACAGAGTTGCTGAAGGATTTTGGTTTAACAATTGTCCCCTGTTCTAACAGACAATTCTGTCTCAGATGCTACTTTCTTTTGGCATCTTATTTATTTGTATTACCTTCTTTCTAGCTTATTGATCTAATCCTTAGAGCTTAGGAATTTAAAATTCTCAAAAATGGTTTAACATGCTCACTGGAGTGGTCAGGTTAGAGAAGTGCTGGGCATTCATACTTAAAATAGCATTAGGGATATGTGTTTAAAATCAATTTTAATTAGCTGGAGGGGTTCCCTTCTAGAAGACATGAGTGCAGTGTCATTAAACAGCACTACTTGAGACAGGAATCCTGCAGGTGAGCTGCTGTTTGGTGGTTTTGATGCCTTCTGGGGCATTGGGATGTCACCCAGTGGGGCTCCTCAGGAAGTTCTGGGGCTCTTAACTTGTGCTTGTATGAAGCTTCCCTCCTCAGGTACATAAACACAAGTGGGACACACAGAGCCAGTTGTCTTTACAGCATTTAGAATGTGAGTTACAGAGCTCACTTCACGCTTGTAACTTCTGTCATGGGCTCCTCAACATCTGAAGCATCAGTTAAGAAAAGTAAATTGCAGTAGACATTGCTTCACTTTGCAGTGGCCTAATGTGTTTGTTCCAGGGCTGTATTTATTTTAGTTGACTTTATTTCCTGCAGTATCTGCCACAGAAGGAACAGCATTTGCACTTGGGTCTCTCCATAGTGGAAATTTAATACTCTCTGCCTCCATCTTCTTGTTTGAGAGAAAATGTCATGCCTTCATATAGAACCAATGAACAAACAGACAAAAAAAAGGCCTTCAAAAACAGATTCCTGATGTTGGGAAATACTCAGAACAAGATCCTATTGAGTTGTGAAGTATAGAAAAGCTGAGGCTAAATAGTCTAAAACTGTTCTGAGCTTGTACTTCGTAGTGACTGAAAGCTCAGCTCAGAGCTGTGGGCTGGAGGTGCTGGACTTGTCCAAGTGAGCTTCAAGCCCAGCTTGCAGTCTCAGACAATCAGTGTTTTTTCCCCAGGAGAACGTGAGGGATGGTGGAAGGCTGGGCTCTCCTAGGTGGGGTGGCCAGAAGCCTTTCCCTGGTTCCCAAACATCAGCATCACCTCTGGGTGTTCTGCCATCTCCACACTTCCAGCACTGAAAACAGACTGGGGGGGGGTTAATCCTAATTTTTCTGGTGGAATATCATCCTCTAACAAGCTGGAATTCTTATTGGCTCCTCAATCAATCTGTGCTGTTACACAGAAGCTTCTTCTGAAGCCTTTTGAATTCCAGGGTGCTACAACTTTTGTGCTATTTAACCTTCCTATTCCTTGGCTTGCCGTAGTGTTGAGGCATCTTTCTCCTGGATTGTGTGATTCCAGATTACTACATGCAAGTCCAATGAGGAATTAGTATAGTTACTCTTTAATATGTGGGGCTGTTTTTTAATTAAGCTGATAGGATCTTAATCAGCTTCTTTGTTTTTAAATTCTCTTGGAAGTGATCAGTGAGTTCAAAAGTTATTGTGAGTGTGTCCAGAGAGTGTAAATATACATAAGCCTTAATTTCCATGGTAATGCCAGCATTTAAAATACTGTGGATTGTCCTTTGGGGCAAAAAAGGATGTTTTTTGTAGGGCTGGAGAGGGAAATATCCGAGTATATTTATTTGTAGTTCTTTGGCAAATGAGATCAAATTGATTTCTTATCTGGAGAGGGAAAAGTCTGGACTCTGCAATGTGTGTGTTTTCTCTTGGGTGGAAGCTGGAAGCCTGTGTATCTCTTCCAGTGATTCAGTTTCCATAGTGGGGAAGGATTTAAGAAAGCCTGGATAATGCTGTTAATGTCTCAGAAGGCTTGTTTTCGTGACTTTTTTCTCTAACTATGTGCCCCTACTAATATTTCAATAAAACAGTTATTGTTGCCTATATTAAGAGTCATTACTGTTGCTAAGTTTAGTTCACACATTTGTAATGCACATTACGTATTTAATTACTTGAGGGAGAAAATGTGAAGGAAGTGAAGGAAGAGAAGATTCTTCCACCAGAGTCCTGATTATCAAAATGCAGTGTCTCTGTACTGCAGGCTGTACTCCATGGTTCATTCACTGGGGAACATGGTATTACTTAGAATGGCAACTAAAATGAGAACCAGAAAGCAAAATTTTGCTCTATTCTGGATCAAGTAAATGCTACTTTTCCATGTTATTTCCATTTTCTGTCTACAGTGAAAGACTCTTCCATACATCTGTATGGTGGGAGAAGTTGGTTTGTTGTGGTAGCCATATAGGTTAATGAATATCTAAACATCATCTAAATTATTTACCAGACTTCAACCCCTTACTGACTCTCCAACTTATTTTAGATTTTGCCAGTACAATCTGAGACTCATCAGGATTTTTCATATCTCTGAGTAACTTGGGGTTTAAGGTAATTTGGCCTTCAGAGGATTCATCTGGTGACTGCTCGCAATGAAAATTTCTACCAACAGATCTTCAGTATTACCTTTGTGTCCAAGGACACAGTGTTTCTGCTGAACTCAGGATCTCTGTTCTGGAGCCAAATATTTTGACCTAAAATGGGATTGATGGGAAAGAGGGAAGTAGAGGAATTAAAATTTTTCCCCCCTTAGTTTACTGTCCCCAAGCATGAAAATCCTATTTAGCCTTATATAGGAGCCTGTACTATATATCTATTAAAGTAATTATGGGCTTATCTGCCTGAAATTTACAGCACTTCTCTTTAGACTGCATGGATTAATAGCCAGGGTGGGTTCTGTCCTGTAGAATCAAAGGCTGAGTTTTCCCACTTGGCATCATTGGTGTTGTTCTGTCCTCTGGCAGAAAAATATCTGTATCATAGAATATGTGCATGTTCTGGTGACTCTTGGCATGACTGGTTTTACTCCTTATCCTCATCAAGTGTTAAGTTTCTCTTATCCATTCTCTTTTCTGTAGCCCTTTTAGGGTCTCCAGCTGGTGGGATCCAGAATTCCATCGGTTCTGTTGGCACGGGCCAGCAGAACACTCCATCACTAAGTAATCCCAATCCAATTGACCCCAGCTCCATGCAACGAGCCTATGCTGCCCTGGGGCTGCCATACAGCAACCAGCCCCAAACACAGCTGCAGCCCCAGGTCCAAGGCCAGCAGCCAGCACAGCCTCAGGCTCACCAGCAAATGAGGACCATTAATGCACTGGGTAGGTGGAAAATAGACCAAGAAAAAAAAAAGTTAAAATAACTGATGTTGAATTTTTAGGATAGTCTGGTATTTTGTTTGGTCAGAATAGTGGCTATCTGTTCATGTTGTTTAGTAAGTTAAAAATACACTATTTATATACACTGCCATTCATTTACATTTGAATATTAGAAAGTTTTGAATGTAGTGCTTTTGCCAAATAGCAGGAGTTCTAGTTTCTTTTAAAATATAGCCCAAAGCTCATTCTCTGAGGTGATGAGACAGAATTTCTGAAGGATTTTGGTTTAACAATTGTCCCCTGTTCTAACAGACAATTCTGTCTCAAATACTTTTTTTTTTTGCATCTTAATTGGTAGTATTACCTTCTTTATAGCTTATTGATCTAATCTTAGGAGTTTATGAATTTTAAATTTTAATAGACTCATTTTTGTAGTTCAGACTGAAAGTAACTTGGTCCCATAAATAACCACATAAGTGCAGCACAGCAGGTATTGTTATAAAAATACTTAACCTGATAAATTGCTTCTTTCGTTAGCCAGGTGGGTCAGTAAAGTGCAGTTTTGTCATATTATTGTCAAAATTGTGAACTGTGTACCAATGATGTTTAATTTTGTCCCAAAGGAGCCAACCAGATGAACCTTCCCGCAGGAGGAATAGCAACAGACCAGCAACCGGGTCTAATTTCTGAAACTGCTCTTCCAACATCCCTTGGGACAAATAAGTAATGCACACATTTTCATTCTTGCTCAATTAAACATTTATTTGCATGCTTATGAACGTAAATAAAGAGCATGGTTTAAAAACTGATTGTATTGGCATGGGCATGGTCAGTCACGTGTACAGCTCTGCTGTCGTTCCTGCTTCAGTTCCAGAGCTGCCACTTTGTGCCTCCTGAGAGCCCCACAATATTTACTGCTTTTAAATGAAGTCCCAAAGGAAAAATACTTTGTATTTTTAAGTTCATAGTTGTGATTCTTTACCATTCACTCTGTGAAAGTGCCTTGTAAACTTCTGAGCTTTGCTGCTTCAGGGGTTGTGGTTTGTTGGTGCCAGAATTTCACTTAGGAGAATGTTTGATGCAATAGCTAAAAGTGACGAAATCAGCGACTCAAAAATTACTTCAGGCATCAAATCTATGACAAAGCTCTGCATTCTGGTACTCTAACAGTCTCTTTTCTTTTTAATTTAGCCCACTAATGAATGATGGCACAAACTCTGGCAATGTTGGAAACCTCAGCTCAATGCCAACAGCTGCACCTCCTTCGAGTACCGGGGTAAGGAAAGCATGGCATGAACATGTCACTCAGGACCTGCGCAGTCATTTAGTGCATAAACTGTAAGTATTCACCAAGGCTGCCTTTTTGCTCTATGTTTTTAAAGAATTTCAATACAGTAGTTCTGCTGTTAAGCTGAAAAGAAAGTTATCAGTAGTGGTTCTCACGTGCTGGGCCACTGAGGATGGGTTGTTACCTTTAATCCTCCTCTTCAGTTTGTTCTTCATGCTCATTAAGGATGGGGCATGGAATTAGTTTCTAGGAATTAGTTGCTAGTAAATTTGCTCTGCTGTGGTGAACAGTTATTTAGACTCCAGTACACAGACTGTTAAGCTTCACTTTATTTTCATCATTTGATTTGTTTTAATCTTGTGAGAAATATTAAATTACTGGTTTTTGAACCATTTTGATATGCTTTAACATATCTGGTGTGTAAGGAAACATCCAGGGTGATTATCTTTAAGCTGTATTGATTTTGGGTTTTTTTCTGAAGATCTTTTTCTATTATTGCTCCTTCATCCTTGCAGTGTCCAAGCCATTTTCCCCACTCCTGATCCAGCAGCACTGAAGGATCGCCGCATGGAGAACTTGGTGGCTTATGCCAGGAAAGTGGAAGGAGATATGTATGAATCTGCTAATAGTAGGGTATGTTGCTTCAGTCCAACATGTGAAAGAACAGTAGCATCACAAATCTTAGAAGTGTAAAGAAAACCACAGAGAATCATTTCACTGCCCTCTTCACAAGGAAAGTTGTGTTTTCAGTCTGTGCAGGGTTTGTGCAGTCCCAAGCCGTGTGATTCATGTTGCTCCAAGCTAATTCACCCCTCAGCTCTAGACACCACATCCATCCCTACTTGCATCCTCCTGGCAGTGTGGTTGACGTGCAAGAAGCTGGGAGCAGAGCTTTCAGTTCTTGGTGTTTCCCTTACTGACTTCCTCCCTTTTTGGAAGTCTGTGTAAGCAGTAGTTTTAAAATTTTCTTTGTGCCTCTTTACCAGTGGAGGTTTTCTCTAGGACCCAGTGCTGTTCCACTGCTTATGTTCCACCTGTACTGATGGAATTAATTCTCCTCTACTCTGCAGCACCAGGAGTAGTCGGGCTAAGACATAAGAAGTCAGTTTGGCTTCTTTGTGGGTGGGAAAAAAAACAGAATTACTGTTGTAGTTCATGATTTTTGCTCTGTCTGCACAGAGATATCAATTCAAATCTCTCTTACTTGAAGGGAGCAAACCCCTGTTGATTGACAGGCTGGGGATATGACATGGTGGTAATTCTACCCTAAAGGAACCACTCCCTGAAAGTTTTCATTGGGAAAATGTTAGTGCCAGTAGTAAGAGCCAGCAAAATGCTACTTGATCAGAAACTTGAACTCCTTTCTTAAGCAAGGGAGGAGCATCTAAAGAGAGTAGTTAGTGGCATTTCAGGTGATAATCAGATGATCCAGTCAGACACTTCTGCCCCTCTCAGCCCTCCTGCCAGAAGAGCTGGAGATGAAGAAGCAGGTTTTATTTCCTAGAGGTTAATAGGCAGTGGCCATACTTAGAGTGCTGCTGTGTCAGTGTTGGTCAGTAACCACATTGTATCCTCTCAGTAGCTACCAACAGGTTGTTTACAAGGAAGACTTGGGTGTGCTCAGCCCTGGTTACCCTGGCAGCTTTAGAGAACAGTTTTAGATAGAGGGAGGATTTCATGGTCACACCTGGGTGTCTAAATACCTTCTCAGTAAGGATGAGCATAGCAAACTCCTGACTGTAAAATTAAATGCCTTCTGACAGACAAATGCCCTGAAGTATCTTCTCCTCCCCCCCAAAACAGCTGTCAGAGCCTCATGGCCCGAAGTTTCTGTTATTGGAATTTATCTAATGTTTTTGGCTCCAAGCAGCAAACTTGGAAGGAGGGAGTAATTCAGAATGTGTTAACGATGCCATGAGGAATTACATCCTTCTTTTTGAGGAGCTTCCGTTTTACTTTGACACTGAAAAACATATTAGTAAGAGGCATCATTGTAAGGAGTTTAATGCTGCTCTAGCAGTGTGTGCTCCTTGTGAACACAGCCTTTCCAGGAATCTTTGCAGTGGGAAAGCAGCACAATGTTAAGTTTACAAATAGGAACTTACAACTGAAGTGGCTTGAGCAGGAGAAGGGGAGGGGCTGTAAAGCTTTTAAACTGAACAGCTAAAAGAGTCTGATTTTTGAGAAACTCTGAGGAGAGAAGTGACCTGAAACACAAAGCTTTAGATTGCATGACTGGACTTCCTTAACAATGCTGCTGAGGAATACATATGTCATATTAAGCTTTTGGAAATGAATTCAATCCTGCTGTAATAACAAATTCTGGTTTTGATGAATATTGAATAAAAACAAAACAGTTGTGGGCAAGCATCACCCAGCCTGTGCTCTGTGTAACCCTGGGTTCTGAGAGCATGGTGACCCCACAAAAGAAATGTAGCCTTGAGGGTTTGTGGGGTTTTTTTTGCCTTTAACAGGTGCATAATCTCATGCACAGCTCTCATGGCAGATGTGTGTCCAGCAATCCCTGACAAGCAGAATTGTCTATGTGGTGTGCACTGTGATTGTCATATTGGATCTGTTGTCTGTGTGGGTTGAGTAAAATGGATTTTTCATCTTGTACAAATGTAGTGTTTACTTGTCTCTGCATGTGGACTATTTTTCACTGAATTTTCTCCATTCCTTTGAGGTTTTGTCTGGTTTTGTTTATCCCTTACAATGATTGTTGATAGACTCCTTAGGAAAAGAGCAGTTCCTTTCTTTATGCAAAAATTGATTTGTCCTTAATATCTGTCTCCTGAAAGTTTATTCAGTGTAACAGTGTGCTGGGAATATCTTTTTCTTTTGTCTGTGGATTAGTGGAAATGTTTATTATGAAAATAACATTTAAAAGTCATTAACACTTAGAAACTAAATCACAGCTTCCTGGGTTTTGCTAAAACAACAGAGAACCCCCAGCCTTCTCCTTTGTCTGCTAATTTACTCAAAGTCGGTATGCAGGATAGCCATAAAGCAAGTATGATTTCTGGAAGCTGTTTTTTAAGCTATCTTACTTTACAGAATTCTGAAAATAAGTATTTATTTTTCAATTAGGCAGGTGTAAACATTAAAAAACAAAAAACCCAACTGAAAACCAGATGATGGTATTCAGGTAGACTGAAGGAGTTTCCTTGCTGCTGCTGATTACTCGTTGTTTTTCCCTTTTAGGATGAATACTATCATTTATTAGCAGAGAAAATCTATAAGATACAAAAGGAGCTAGAAGAGAAGCGGAGGTCTCGTCTCCATAAACAAGGGATGCTGGGGAACCAAGCAGCCTTACAGACCCCGGGGCCCCAGCCCCCAGGGATTCCCCAGGTGGCTGCTGCCATGGGCCAGGCACAGCCTGTCAGGCCACCCAGTAAGTGCTGCTGGAGCTGCCTCTGCTTCTCAGGAGTCTTTGGACTCAAGTTAATCCTGAGGTTGTATTTAAAACTGGTTTTACTGACTGTTCTTGTGTTGTGTTGCAGATGGGCCTATGTCCATGCCAACCGTGCCTATCAGTCGTATGCAGGTTTCTCAAGGTATCTGTTTTCCTCTCTAATTGCAATTTCTGGGTTCAAAGTAATTGTTGGGGGGGAAAGCTGATCTTATGTGGGGCTTTTTTGGTGTTGGGAGGGAGGAACTACGGGGCCTGCCTTTTTTTTCAGCACCATTCTTGGGCGTTGCTCTGTGTGTCAGTGCAGTGTTAACAATATGGATCCAGCACTTTGCTGGGGATTGGGAATTAATTCAGTGCTTCCAAAGAGAGGACAGCTCAACAAGAATACTGTGGATAATCTCATTTAAAACACTCTAAAGAGGGAAGGTTGTTGGAATCAGTTAATTAGCCAAAAATACACCTGTAGCTGGAAACACAGCACATTAGTCCTAAAATCTGTGTAACTAATTATAGCCTTTCTTGGTTTCTGATGGAAAGTGCATCTAAAAAAGCCTTGGAGCTTGTTCACAGCACTTGTCATTACTCACTGAGGCTGCTATGAGCTCATGGGTGGTTTTCTTCCAAAAAACAAACCCATGACTTTTAGTGCTTCAACTTCCTTCAAAAAAGTTTCCCCAGCTATTTTATTTCTTAGCTCAGAGTTAGTACTAAGTCAAAATTTGTATTGAAGTGTCCTTGGGAAATAAAATACTTTTAAAATGCATTTGAATAGGAGAACAAGTTGATAACAAGTAGCTCCATAATTACAGCTTTAGACAAGTTTTTTGGAGGGATTCAATGTTTTGTATGAAAAGCACAACCCCTGTTAAAGCATTTTGCCAGCTTTTGTCCTGATATGAGGCTTGGAGTTGCCTTCATACATCCCATATGTATTTTTATCATATTAACTTCAATCATTTCAGTGAGCCCTGAATAAGACATTGCTGTTTCAAAGCAGATGCCTGATTTTAAGAAACCATCCTAAGATATTATTTATAAACAGCATCCTGTCTCTGCAGATCATCCAGCATCTACTCTTCATCTTGCATTGAATTTTTTTTAAGACACCAAAAACTGTATTTCACCCTAGTATGGTTATGAACACTTCTTGCATCCTGATTTGTCTGTTAAGTCAAGTAACTAAAAGATAAAGCACAGGGCGGTCTAATTGCAGTCGTAATAACTGTTAATTTTATAGTAGAATGTAGATCCATAAATTCTGCTGACTTGTTCCTAATGAGTTGTTTTGGGGGTGCATTTGCAGGAATGAATCAGTTTAACCCCATGTCCATAGGGAATGTACAGATGCCCCAAGCACCGCTGGGACCGCGGGCGGCGTCTCCGATGAACCACCCGGTGCAGATGAACAACATGGGCGCCGTGCCCGCGGTTCGTACCCCCCACACCCTGCTCAGCACAGCCTCTGTGCTCCCCCCACACCTCTGCCCCTCTGAAAAGGCCAAGCCACAGAGCAGTGCTGCAAACTGTGGGATAATCTCATGGAAACGCAGCAAGTCTGACAGGCTTTTATCAAAGTGTTTGTTTGCAATATTTACGTGTCCCAAAAACACCAAGCAGACCTTCAGAGGGGCACGTGCCACAGGTGCAGTAATCCCCAGCAATCTGTGGAAGAGCATCTACTGTCTTTGCAGTATATAGATCTTCTTTGTTCCTACATGAAAACATGCATTTATTCTTTAGAAAAACAAAAATATTTTTAGTTTCCCTGAATTCTCTCTGTCAACCCAGAGAACAAAACAGAGTTAACACTCTGAATATTACCTGTTAAAATTAATGAATGATGTAGAGCAAATGCTGAAGTTATGGGCATATGCCCACTTCTGGTTCGTGTAATTAGGCCAGTTTTCCTTTTATTTTTTTGTCCTATCTTTTGATTGATTTCAGTGTATTTTCCTTTCTCCTGCTCCATAGTACTAAATGGTAATTAGTTAATCTGGGTGTTAATTTTCAGATGGCAATGTCTCCTTCCCGAATGCCTCAGCCACAGAACATGATGGGAGCTCATTCCAACAACATGATGGGTCAGGCTCCTACTCAGAACCAATTCCTGCCCCAAAACCAGTTCCCAGCATCCACTGGAGCTATGAATGTGAACAATGTGGGCATGGGTCAGTCAACAGCCCAGGCCGGGGTGGCACAGGTGAGATGGATTCTCTAAGATGTATTTGCTCTTAATTATTTTGCTCTGATTTATTGACTTTACTTCTATTTGTTTATTTGTATTTCTATATCCATTGTTTGATGTAGTCAGCCCAGCTTTGGGGGATCCTGGGTTACATCTGCCTTCTTCAGAAGCTCTTACATAACTTATCGACATCTGTTAATGGGGGCGCAACGCCCTGCAATTCCTGATTTAAATCCCTTAAAAATGCATGCTGATGAGATTTTTAGGGGAAATATCAGAAATCCCTTTATGGGATGCCTATGAACATATGTTTTGTCTCTGTGTGGACCGGAGTAGCTAACTTTAAATCTAGGATTATAATAAAGTGGTTGGACAAGATCTTCTAAAATTTGTTTTAACTTCTTTCCTTCTGGAGAGAAAATTGTTGGGTTTTTTCTGTAAGAGTTTTCTGTTGCAGTAGTGGTCAGTGAAGTAGCAGCTGTGCTTATGATGCCAAAGTATCTGCTTTTCCAGAGGGAAGGGTTTGTTATTTAACTCTGAGCCCAAGTAATTAAGGCTAGTTAAAACCTCCAGAGCTCTGAGAGATTACTTAGATCAGGTTATGAAGGGCTCTGTCAAGTCAAGTTTGGAATGTCTTCAGGATGGAATATCTACAGTTTCATGGGCCCTGGCTCACTTGTTTGACTGCCTTTGTGGTGAACATTTTTTTCCCAGTGCACTTAGTTCTGTAAAACTGCCTCTGTAAAGACAATACAGAAGCGTGTTTTAAATTTGAAATCTCATCTGCAGCAAATTAACTGATTTTTATTTCTAAGAGTAACAGTTACATTTGAGGACTGAGTATTATTTTTTAGCACCAGTCATCTGATGCAATCTTCAGTAAAATGTATCACTTAAAGGTTTAAGTACATCCAGAGTACTTTATTGTTGCTGCTCTGAAAAACAAATCCCACGTTTTCTGAAGCATCTTGAGAAATTTAATTAAAATTAAAGAGAAAACAAAAAGACTCTTTTTAAGTCTTGCCCTGTGCAACAGCAGCACTAAATGTATTGACCTGTCCTCTAAAGCAGAGCTGCCTCAGAGTCCTGGCCTAAAAATGAGTATTTGCTCAAAACCATTTTGTGTCAAAGCCTGACCTTTGCCCAGCTAATGGCACAGTTTAGAGGCTGCCTGTGGGTTTCTGTGTTACTGGGATTGTGAGGATTCCCTCTCTATGCCAGTGGAATTAATGCAGGATGTGATGGCACAGCTAGATCTGGGAGAAAGGTCCTTGAGAGCTGATGGCAGCGATGACAGAAATCGGAGCAGTCACTTGCAGCAGCAGCATTTGTGGCTGATGTGCTTGCACTGACAGAATCCTGTCAGAGAAGGCTTCAAGGCTGTGATTGAAAGGATAAATGTGTACAGGCTCTGTAAGACTCTCTCTCTCCCTAGCAGGGGCAGGTTCCCAGTGCTGCTCTTCCCAACTCCATGAACATGCTGGGACCGCAGAGCGGGCAGCTGCCGTGTCCCCCGGTGACCCAGCCCCCCCTGCACCAGACCACACCTCCCGTGTCCACTGCTGCCGGGATGCCACCAATCCAGCACCCAACCCCTCCAGGAATGACTCCTCCCCAGCCAGCAGCACCCACCCAGCCATCGACACCGGTCTCGTCCTCGGGACAAACTCCGACCCCGACGCCGGGTTCTGTTCCCACGGCCACGCAGACCCAGAGCACCCCCACGGGGCAGACTGCGGCCCAGGCCCAGGTGACACCGCAGCCACAGACCCCTGCCCAGCCCCAGTCTGTGCCAACCCCACAGCCAACCCAGCAGCAGCCAACATCTGTGCAGGCACAGCCACCCGGCACTCCAGTAAGTACCAGCCAGTCCCCTGTGCCTTGTGTCGTGCCATCCCACCAGTGTCCCTGTCTGTAGCACCATGTCCTGAATGTATAGAGCCCATAGCTGTCCGTAGCAGCTTCTGCTTTAGACCAGGGGGTTGGTTAGAGATGTGTAAAATGTGTGTGTTCAGATGTTCTCAGCATTGTGTGAAGGATGGGGGGGTTGAATGGCTGAACTGCTCAAAGTAAAATTGGCAGCGGTGTGCAGAAAGATGAGGTGTAACAGGCCTAGTACTCTATTTGGCCATAATCAGAATCTTTTCTGATCCTGAGATTTGCATAGTTTTTTTCCTTTTAAGATACAGCCAGGGCAAATGCACGTTTCAAGGAATGTACAGTGTTTTACTGGGCAGGTGTTCTCTCTGTAAAAGAAGCCTCTTTGGGGCAGAATTTTTCCTTGGCTTCTCCTCTGTAAAGCAGAGTTATTAAATGTGTAATATCAAAACTTGGCTACAGTGACCTGTATCCATGTTCTGCACTGTTGTAGAATATCATCTCATGTCTCTTTTGTGCTGTTCATTTTTAGTAAAGGAAAATATTTCTATATATGCAGTGTCTTTCTTTTGTACTGTTTTTACAACAGCTATCCCAGGCAGCAGCTAGTATTGATAACAGGGTCCCCACCCCTGCCTCAGTTGCTAGTGCTGATACGAATTCCCAGCAACTAGGACCAGATGCACCAATGCTAGAAAGCAAATCAGAAGTTAAAACTGAAGAAACTGAGCCAGAGACTAGTGAGACACAAGTGGAAGCTAAGACTGAGGTAAATGAGATTCTCTACAGCTTAACTGAAAGCAGTGATAGATATAAAAGCACTTAATGATGTGTCTGACTCGGTGAGCTAAGGGGCGAGAGGAGGGTCGTTACTGCAAAGTAACTCCTGAGGAAAGCCATGGATGGAAAGTGCTTCAACAGTCTCAAACTAATATTTTGATGGCTGAAGTCTGGGTTGTAGATGTAACAGTACCTCTTGTTGCATCCTTTCTTAAGGTGGAGGAGGATTTACAAGGATCTTCACAAATAAAAGAAGAAACAGATGGAACAGAACTGAAGCAGGAGCCAATGGAGATTGAAGAAAAGAAGCCTGAAATTAAAGTAGAGACTAAAGAGGAAGAGGAGAGTGGCACTAATGGAACCACTTCACAATCCACATCACCATCTCAGCCCCGCAAGAAAAGTACGTGTATGAAAACTGAGTCTCCTTGTGTGCTTTGCTTCCACTAACGTTTGTTTTCCATGGTCTCAGCTCCTGCTGAGAGGTTTGTTTTGTGCTTGTGTTTCCAGCACGTGGAGCTCTGGGAGATCAATACTCTGTAACTTAATTCTGAAAGTAGGATTCCTTTAATGTTACATGAATCAGGTGAGAAAAGCAAGTCACTGTGGCCTTGATCTCAGCAGTGCCTGCCCAGAAGGACCAAGGCAGTAAGGCAGTGATTGCTGGAGGAATTAAATACATAAATCCCTCTCTGTACATCTTGATGCTCTTTGAGGAGAGCTCAGTGTATATAAGAGTGCTTTCAGTAACCAAGGATATCCATCGCTTTTCTTTTCCTGCTAAGAGGCTGCACACACCACCTTTATCCTGAGTTTTATCAGTCACTTTTCTGAGAATCAGGCACTTGAACTCTCCTGAACTTGTGTTCCTCCTAGGCTGGACTGCTGCAAGAGGCTTAACATTTATTTTAGAGTCCTCTGTTTTCAGGACTTGAAAGTTTCCAGTGTTCATTTGCTCAGCAGTCTCTTAAATTAAGCTGCAGTGTCAGCACAGATTAAGGTGTGACTGCATCTGTACTCAAGGAAACTTCATGGTGTTGCAGGTTATATAAATGTTTGTGTGCCTCGTGTTAGTAAGAAATAAATAAGATTATTAATCAGAAATATATTTCTCTGCTTGGAGTGCAGGGTTTGTGGCAGGCTGCAAGATAAGTTTTCAGACTCAAAAATCTTAGCAGTTATGAGACCTCTGTCTTTTGGCATCTGCTTTATTGAGGTGATGTTTTCTGTGGTTACTTTTTAGTTTTCAACCAAAGGGAAGCTTTCAACGTGCTGCAAATGTCTAAAAGATCTAAATGTCCTTGATGTATTTTGGGTTGCATTTGGTTACTTACCATAATAATTTTGTAATAAATCCCTATAAAGCACATTTCCCTGTTGATTGATGTTTTCAGCTGGCAGTAGAGTGGGGCACCCAAATGAGAGCACGCAACAGAACCAACTGGCAGAGCCTTTTCCAACCCAAATGTAACACAGGGAGTGGAAAGCTTATTAGCATTTCTGAGCCAGTGATATTCCCAGTGGAAGGAATCACTGGTGCCTGGTAGGAATGTGCTTGCACAGGGAAGGTTCTTGCAGAGTCAGTTCAGGCTGGGTCACCACATATTCCAATTCCTTCTTTGGTGACACAATTTTATCTTGGAAGTTTTGTCACCCAGTAACTGTGTAGTGCAAAGCACGTGCTGTGTGGGCAGGTACAACCACAGACACGAATTTAAATGGTGACATTTTCTCACCAAGGAGTTTGTTCAGTGTTAATTGAGCATTGGTATTAAAATGCTGAATAAACCAAAAGGTATTGGAGAGTAATTACTGCCAAGTGTGCTGAAGGAATAGCTGATACTTTAAAACTACTGAAGAGGCTCATCAAGAGTTTTGCATGGGTTGCAAAAGTATTGGGAATTCTTCCTCCTTCCCATGCAGGCAGGTTCCTGAGGGCCATCCCCCAGTAAGCTGGGACATAGCAGGCACTAAGGGGAAGTGCCATGGACTGTGCACTATAACTTAGCAAGCAGAGCCTTATTTTGCCTTTTTTTGCAAATCTAATGTGAGCAAGAAAGGGAGGTCATGGCTCCTTGCCTTTCAGTCTCAAAAAACCCACTATAATACTCATTTGGGCAGTTCCTGTCTGCTTGTAGATGGCAGCTTTAGTTTGACCTTGAAGATGAGTTTTACTGGTTTCTTCACTTCTTTGTAAGGCATAATGGAAAACTTGCAAGAGCTTGGGTTTGAGGTGTATTTGTGTGTGTTGTCCTTGTAATTTTGAAAATGTCTTGTCTTCTTTTGTGAATTTTCTCCTTAGTAATCATAAGCAGACTTGCTTCTGTTTGAAAAAAGCAAAAAATTAAAAAGGTAGCATTGTACTCTTCTTTGGTAGGTTATACGTCATCGTGAGTCAGGCAAAGATCCCATTTTCTTTTTACCACCCACACATCCAAGACAAAATGGGATAACTGGATGCCAGCTCCTTGCAAAGGTCTTCAAGCTACCGGAGGAGAACTGAGAGCATTTAATTTTGGAAAAAGGAGAGTGGGAAAAACAAAACTTCCTTGTAAAATCCATGTACAGGGAGATGCTATGATCAAATGTGCTGGTGTTAGTCATAGTCCTTAGAGGCAGAGCAGCTGAAGATGAAGGCAACTTTTCTTTATGTTTTTAGATAAAGTAATAAATTGAAATAACTGGATTTTCATTTTGATTTCTTTTCAAACTTCAAAATGAAAGTGGGTTATAAACTTACTCAGTAAAGATAATTAGACTTTGAGGAACTTGGCAAAAGTCACACTGGATCTCTGTAGTTTGAGTTTAAAATAAAATTGGATTTACTTTGAAAGATACTGTAGCTTAGTGTATAGGAGAAAATTCTAAAAGCAGTATCAAGCAGGTAGTCAGAATAGATTATTGAAAGGCACTTTTTGACCTTTACATTTCATTAAATGAAATAATTCTCATTATCACACTGTGAGCCATCTGAATCAGAGCAGTAGAGAATACTGTTCCTCATTAATAGAATTTAATATTTATTTCTGTTCTTGAGAATCCCATAATGTAATGTGCAAGGGTTGTTTATAAAACTTTGGAAGTCTATAGTAGGGAAAAGTGCCTGCATGTATGGTATTGATAAATATGGAAGACAATTGCCATTTTCTTAGGAGTGAGATTGTGGCAACAGCTGAAATGATCGTACAACCAATGGAGTAGTGTAAGCTTAATTTGTCTTCCCTTTTTTTTGGTGTGTACTCCTTGAAATCATAGATTTTGATCTAGATGTCCCAAAAAGCAATTTCTATAATACCAAAATACCATTTGAGTGAGAAAAGCAATGATCAGCCTCAAAGGGGTCACTGAGCCCTGTTGATTCAAGTGCTTTTAGCAGAATTAATTGCTCCATTTTATTGGTATTGTTCTCATTTAATCCAGGTAGATAAATATTAGATGCCATCCTGCTTTCCTTAGTTGTCTTTTTTTCTCAATGATAGGCATTCTTCCCTATTTAAAGACACTGTTCCTAAGGAAATAAATGTAATTACACTGCTGAGATGTTCAAAGAGCTCTCCAAGTTATCATTATTTTTCAGAAAATGTATTGCCTTTTTTTGTCCTTGTCAGCCACTCCTGAAAGAATCATGGCTGTTGCCATGCCACTGTTGCCAAGCGGTGGCATAGAAATCTGGAAGTATTAACACTTTCAAAATCAATTAACGATCCATCAGACCAGATCTGTTTGTACACTGTGGCCAGGAAAATTCCTGTGCCAGCTCTCAGGACATCTGGTCACTCTCTGTAGAGCTGGCTCCTCACCCCTGCCCACTGCAGTGGGTTTTGCTGGAAGAATCTTGGCTTGGAAATCACGAACAAGGTTAGAAGGAAGGGAGGGAGGGAAAATTATGCTCAGTCTCTCCTTTGAGGAGAAAAGGTTCATTCATGTTGAAACAATTGATTAATTTGATTCTGTATAAGTTCTGAGGGTTTTTTTAACACTCTAGAATATGTATGATTATGGGCTAGAGTTGTTCCCATATCCCTATTTTGGGAATATCACCTGCTGTGATCTGAGTAAATACAAAGCTGCATTTGCCTCTTGTAAGTGGGGTTTTGCCTCTGATCAGGAAAACCCTTTGCAGAGTTTTAGTTAACGTATTTCTTTGGGTTTTTTTTAGAGGAGTCAGAAGATTAGGAAACAAAGAGGGCAATTTTCTAACCTTTCTGACTTCCATTACCAGTTTTCAAGCCCGAGGAGCTGCGCCAGGCTCTCATGCCCACGCTGGAAGCTTTGTACCGGCAGGACCCAGAGTCCCTTCCTTTCAGACAGCCTGTGGATCCCCAGCTTTTAGGGATTCCGGTGAGTTGGCATTAAAAAAAAATCCCTATAAAATAATCTCCTATTTTATCTTTGCTCAAGTAGACATTTTGCCTTTTTCCAACATACTGCAAACTGTTGCCCCGCGTCTCAGGGGTCACTAATGGTTGCTGTTGGAGTCTCGTTGGGGTGAATCAAGATTCTTGACTCCAGCATCAGAAGGCTGATATTATTTATTAAAATGACTCCATAGTTCAGAAGGATTTGGGCTATTTCTACCCAGGTACAGAGCTGGCATCTTGCTTCTTCAAGCTCCATACCCCAAAGTGTAAGAATGCCAGAAAATGTTTACCAAGTCAGAGAGACAGCAATTTTTTATATCATAGGTTGAGAAAAGCAAACCACATCTCCCATATTGGGAGACAGGCAAAGGAATGCATTTTGTCCTTGAAACACACACACAAAGATTTGAAATCTGCAGAGAAAAAAGAGCTTTCCCATAGAAGAAAAAACTCAGCAAGTCTGCATCCAAGAAACTTATAAAATGTGACAGGAAACCTCTTAAAAGCTCAGGGTTTTGCGTGTCTTTACAGGATTATTTTGACATTGTGAAGAACCCCATGGATCTGTCGACCATCAAGCGCAAGCTGGACACGGGGCAGTACCAGGAGCCCTGGCAGTACGTGGATGATGTGTGGCTGATGTTCAACAACGCCTGGCTCTACAACCGCAAGACTTCCCGGGTCTACAAGTTTTGCACTAAACTGGCAGAGGTCTTTGAGCAAGAGATTGATCCAGTCATGCAGTCCCTGGGCTACTGCTGTGGGCGCAAGGTGGGTGTCCCAGTGTCCCAGGGGGTGTTCTTCCCAACACAGCTTCAGCTTTGGGGACTTTTTTTTTTTTTAATAGAAATACCAAATGGAAGGGCTACAGAAGGTTTGGCTTTATTATAAATATGTTCAGAGCTAAAAAGGTCGATAGCAGCTGTACCCTTCTGTTATTATTGTTGTATTTTTCTCCCTCAGAGGACACCTTCTTTAGTTATAAGTAATATTAAAATACTTCCCTGGTTTCCCATGTCCATAAAGCAGAGATCAAAGGGTCAGCTGCTTTTAGAGTTAATGATTGTCACCAGACTGGGAGGGCTGTACTGGTACATTCACAACAGCTGGAAAAGTGTGATGGCCATGGCAGTGTCCTCTGATACCCACAAGCATCAGGTTTGCTTTATAGATCCCTGATGAACAAAATCCCCTATTGTAAAGCTGCTTTTCTCCCTTGTTTTGCAGTATGAGTTCTCTCCCCAGACCTTGTGCTGCTATGGCAAGCAGCTGTGTACTATTCCCCGGGACGCTGCCTACTACAGCTACCAGAACAGGTAAGTCCTTGAATCCAGCTTTTTCCCTTATTCAGAAAGTGAGATCTCTCTTGAGTTCTCTGCACATACAAAGGATGAGGAGAATTTTAAACTTCTACTTTCATTTGTCAGCTAAGTCAGGGAAAAGTTCTTTTTTATCTTTCCATGCTGTCCTTTTGCAGGTGACTTTGTTTTTCTGTGCTGCAGTGTGAGGCACTCTGTTCCTTAGTGCTTGCTCTTAGCCAGGCTGCCCCATGCAGTGCTTCAGTGCAGGTCAAGTTGTCCATGTTTTCTATAAAATGAGGAGCAGGGATTGCTGGAGGGAGAAGGGCAGAACTGCAAAAAGGCGCTGGGAAATCCTGTTACCTTGCTCTAGGAGAATTGTGAAAATATGCAGGTTTGTTTATAAGTTAGTGCCAGAATTTGCCAAGCAAAGGGTACAGTGACTGATTGCAAGACTTATGTTTCCCCTTCCTAGTCAGTGCTTAATTATATTTAAATTAGCTTGGAAATAGCATTAAAAACTACCCAGAGACTCCATGAGAAGCTGTGAAAATCAAAATTTCTCTTATTTTTAATTAATATTAGGACTTGGTATTTCTATTATTATTAATAAACAACTGTTAGATTAATTTTTCATTTAATGCTTAAATCACCAGTGTTAAAATCACAAAGCAAACTCAAAACTTGGCTTCAATTTTGATTTCTTAGATTATGTGTGTCTTCCCCCCCAAATAAAATACACAATACAAATGGGCTGAGACAAAAGCTTTGTTTTAAATAGGGAAAAGGAAGTTATGAATTGCTTTTCAGAGGCTTAGCAGCCTCTCAGCCTTGCCAGCTATGAAGTCACAGAACCAATTCAGACTTCCAGCACTTGTATTTCATCTTTTTGGGGCATCCCTTCTCTCCAAACATGCTCTAGAGAAGCTCTCAGCCTGTTGAGCCCGACGCTGGAGCAGCACAATGTGGGAGAGAAAATGTGTCATCCCACCTTGTGTGGGGGGCCTTGGGTGGCCTTTGAGAGGCAGAAAGTATTGACAGGCAGGAATAAATTCATGAGCTCTCATAAAAGGTTTTATAGAGCCATTGTGGACTCTGAAAAGTCAGGCTGTAGAGAAATAAAGCAATTAAAATGTATTTAAAGAGACACTTCAGTACTGGCATTGGGGAACAATAACCCATACCCTTAAATGCTGGTAAAATTTAAAATACTTTTCATGTTATGCATTCTGTATTTGGAAAGAATAGTAACTTCAAATTAAATTGAAGAAGGGCTCATTCTTCTTTCAAAACTGCCTTCCCAGTTTAATTCTGTGTTAAACATTTGGATTATTCCATGGAAGGCAATGTTGGTCACTAGCAAGAAGTCCAGGGTGAGTGGAGCAGAGGGTTCCTCTGCACTGGGGGCTGTAATATTCCACTTTTCTGCCCATTATAAACATGGAAGTCCATTTAAGTCATATTTTTCTGCCCATCCAGTTGCCTTGAGGAGGGGGGTAGGGGTTTGTGATTTGGGGTGGGGTTGAGTTCAGGAGGAGAGTGAGGTTTTCAGGTTCAGGCCCACTAAATACAGTGATGAATGAGTGGGGCTTTGGATTGGGGCTTTTAAAAAGGTGTTTTTAAAGATTAATCACCATATTGTTAAGCAGTAGTCCATTTTGCACAGAAAGCCCCTGTTCATCAGCTCTAAAATTTTCAAATTTCCTGTGACAGTGATCTTCAAATCTTAGATGTTCTCAAACAAGTAATAAATAAATGAAAAACAAATTCCATGCTTCCAGCAGATCTTTAATTGGCCAAATGTTCTTGAATTTTCCATGTACAGAAAAGGCAAAATTGGATGCACTTGAAGTCCAATGTACCATGTGACTAAATTACAACTAACATTATTTAGGCACCATTGAATAAATGAACTCAGGCACTACACTTCAATCATTAAATTAATTATTTGGGATAGAACTGTTTAGATTCCATAATAAGGCAGAAATTGAGGTTGAAGTGTTGAGAAAATGTGCTGCATGTGTGAATATCCAGTTGAGAAAACTGAGTGGTGCTTCAGGTCAGTTCTGCCATCCAGTTATGAATTTAGAATTGCCTTTGCACTTAATTACAGTTGGGAGTTCACCCATTCATGCTGAGATTGAGCATTTTCTAGACTTTGGTGTTGAACCATAATGTTGCTCTTTAATAAACAGGAGTCACCTGAACAGTCTGCATTTGAAAAGCTTTTCATGTTTGATGTGTTGCAATAAGTACATTCTTTGGGGTTTCTATGGCTCCTGTAACTACAATATTGTGTGTTTTTAATGGGTTTTGCTGAACATCTGGGGTGACATGCAAAAGGCAGGTCTCTGTTTCTGAGGGTCCATATCCATAATAAGTTACAGCTATTGCTTCATCTTGGTTATTTTATGGACAAATGTTCATGATCTTTGGGTGATTCATTTTCACTGTACTTCAGTTTTTATTTCCTCATTTTAATATCATGGATTAAAGCTTAGGGTGCTTTGAAAGCCCATAAATTATTCTGAAAATGGATCAGAATTAACCTTTTCTGGTACTGTTTAAATGTGGTGAATTATTAATTGGAGCCTTGGCCATGGATTTTTCTGGCTTCACTCTCCTGTATTTGGGTCCTCCTGACTTTCAGTCCCTCCCAGTCTGACTCAAAAGTGATGAGCAACTGTGTTAGTAAGGAAAATAGTGGTGGGGGTTTTTAATGTAAGAAAAATTTAAAGAAGCACATTATAGGGGAAAAAAAAAGAGATGGACAATGTGTGAAAGGATATAAACTTCTTAATTTTTAAAAAAATTATTAGATACTATGTTCTCAGTTTAGGGATGGGGTGTGAGGGGCAAGGGAGGTCAGTGGAAATGGGATGTGCAGTGTCTGTACCCAGTCCTGAAACCCTCCTCTCCAATAACCACAATGTAATTATCATCCCCAATGATAACAAATTAATGCAATACATTTGTTTTTCTCCTGGCTTTGCTCTTTTGCATTCTCAGCTCCCAAAGCCTGGTTTTCCTTGGGAGGGTGATGTGTTTACTCCCAGTGGAGCTGCCCTAGGAGGAGCTGGGTGCAGTTTAGGAGGGGTTAGGCTGGCAGTCCTGGCAGGTGATTCGTGGCAGAGTCAGTGAGGTTGGATTAACTGAGCCAACCCTTCCCCTCCCCATGGCCCTGCAGGGCTCGCTCTGCTCCTGCCTCCTCCTGCCACAGCAGCTCCTCAAGCACCTGCAGGAGTCTCCAGGCTCCTGAGCTGTGCTGAGCAGACTTGGGGAGGGCTTGTGGAGCACCTTCCCTGGCCAGGATGGGTGTGGTGTGTCCCAGCAGGAATTCTGATCCATCCCAAGCCATCAGTGCCTGTCTCCAGGACAGCACAGCCCGGGAGGTCTCTGGGATCGCAGCAGTTGAGGTGTCCAGGGTGGGTGTGAGGGGGCAGAGCTGCCACATTGCTCAGTCTCCATGCTGGAGTTGTTGGTTCATTGTGACACTGAGTCCCCTTGGTGCCTCTGACACTCCCCATCCCCACGGCTCTGGTGTCTGAGTACTAAACCTGCCTTGTTCTGTGCTGCCATCGCTGCTTCCACTCTCACTCTCCATAAAGCTCCTTTATTTTGATGATCCTTTGTGGCCTTCCTGCATTTTACAGCTGTGGCCTCTCTGTTACCTTTGTTCATGTGTGAATTCATATCCTTTCCAAACATTTAGCCTTTTTTTTTTTTTTTTTTTTT
>VWZP01009188.1:251166-300405 GCA_013396995.1 Dicaeum eximium
AAAAAAAAACCACCAAAGCCCCCCACCTCCAAAATCCATGTAACTTTTATTTTATTTAATTTTTTCAAATGCAGATTGTATTTTCATAGAGTTGTATTCCAGTTTACTCAGCTTGTTTGGTAAACTTCAGAATTGTTTTTGCTGAGTATGACTTGGATTGGCTCTTGGTCTGGTGACCAAAAATTGTACCTAGCTTTATATTCAATTTGTAAAGCTTAATTAATTCCACATCTTTAATGTACCTGATAAATATATTGTATGTATGTACAATATTTCGTGTTGTTCACATATATACATATATTGTATTTATATTGATAAATGGCTGGAAACTCTGACCCATAATTGCATTTCTGTTAAATGTTTGTCTAGAGTATGGATTTGGTTTCATTTATATGAAAGAATATTAGTTGAGCAATTGGTCACATTTAATCTTACGGTCAAATTTTGAATTCATTGTTTTTATAGATTTTTTTCAATATCAAGTGTTTCTGCTTTTGCAGTTTTGACTCACAATCAGTAAATGCTTTCAGCATATTTCCTAATTACTTAAATCTGTAATAAATGTGTCCTCAAAGCTTGTTGACAGGCTCCCTTTTACCCAAAGGAAACTCGATCAGCCTCAAGCCTGGAATCAAAGAGTATTTTTTTTTCCCTGAGCAATGCAAATCAAATCCAAATTCTTAAATTTGAAGCCTGTACAAATGTAGCCCTTGGTGGCTACTCCCTGAATCCTGCCCAGATCTGGAAAGTGAGGCCCGACACTTGTTACGATGTGTGAAATGAGACCGAATGCTAATCTGTGCTTTGCCTTGGCTTTCTGCTCTGTGTTGTCTTGGTGTTTGCGTCTTACCTCTTACGTCTGTGCTGTTTGTTCCCTCCCCTGTTCTCTAATCCTGCCCTCCCCTCCCTCTGTGCCTCCTCATTGTCCACACTGACCCATCAATCAACCAACAACGTCCCCCCTTCCGTCGTGCTCCTGGTGATCTGCCCTGCCCTGGTTGGTGGCTCCGTGCTTGGGTGGCTGTGTTTGTGCTGGACCAGCTCACCCAAATATGGCCTTCTTGCTGACAGGTATCACTTCTGTGAGAAGTGTTTCACTGAAATCCAGGGGGAGAATGTCACCCTGGGTGATGACCCTTCCCAGCCTCAAACGTAAGTCTCTTCCTTTCCTCTGCATCCTCAGTTTTGGAATGGGGCAGGGGGAGGGTGTCCTGGTTTGGCAGTGAAAACCAAACCCCTGTGGTGGTGGCTGGGGGGAAGTGCCTTATTCCTTCCTAGGAGGAGATTTATAGGGCCAGGATTAAAAGCTGTTGCTCTGTTGGGTGTGTTACTCTGCCCAGCACTGCTGCCTGTGTCCAGCTGAGCTGCCCATTCCCGGGGTGGCAGACCCTGGATAACGTGTTTGGAGGGGAGAAGTGGAAGCTGTGTCAATAAATGTCACTAATCCATCACCTTTTCTAATGGAAAACTTCCATCTAATTCTGATACCTCACCTTTTGAAGCACAGCTTATGTTTCTAAAACCAAAGGCTTGCCTCTAACCTGGCCAGAAATACCAGATTTGATGCTTATGAGCTGGTTTGGAAGGTGGCTGCTTTACTGACAGTAGCTTCCCTTGTTCTTTATGATTTTAATTGTATGTGTAGACTTGGGTATCTCTTGGTAATTTACACAGAAAGTGAAATGGGAAAAATATTTTCTGTAGCTTAAAATACAGTGAACTGAATTGCTTGCTCTGATGAGAAAATAAATACTGAGGTGCTTTTTTCAGACTTGAGGTTTGCTGCAATTCAGCAAAGCATGATATTGTCTGAGCCTCTGATGTGAGGGTGCTACTGAGTTTTCATATTAACTCTTTGTCTCTAGAACCATCTCTAAGGATCAGTTTGAAAAGAAGAAAAACGATACCCTGGATCCGGAGCCGTAAGTACCAGGCTGTTGTTTTCCTTCCCAAAATCTCAGTGCTTCCACTTGTCCTTGAGCCAGCAGGGCAGAAATGGGGCAGGGAGTAAAGAGCTCTTCTGTTCCCCTATCCCTGCTCCAACAGACTGCAGAATCTTTCCCTAAAATCCATGGCACAGCACCCAAAGTGGATGTCTGATTGATACCCAGAGGAACACAGGAGCCTGTTCCACAGACAGTTCCTAGTTCTGTTATTTGGGTAATTCCAAGGGTGTGCCCTGCCAGGCTCTGCACAGGGCTGGGAATGGCCCTCCCTCCTCCAGAGCCTTTCACCCTGGGCTCTGCATTCCTGGGGCACTTCTGCATTTCCCTCTTGTGGTTCTAAAGCACATTTTTCTCTTCACTGAGTGCTGAGCCCACCCAAAGGCCAAAGACCCTGTGTTACCCCTGGGAGGTTCAGGGGATGCCCAGCTGAACTTCTCCTCAGGAGCACGGGGTGCATTCCCTGCAGTGGGATTTTATTATCCTGCTCCATGTTCTCTGGCAGTTTGAGGCACAACACATTTTGATTCCTTGGAAGGCTGGACTGATAGACCCCTGTGCTTTTAGCTTCTTAACCTGCACTGTAATCTGGACTGGGAAAACCTCTAAATTGTCCCATCCAGAAAAAGAATTCTGACATACAATTTTTTGACCAGAAAACAAAAGATAAAAACAAGACTACAGCAGAGCCATGCAGGCAAAGACAAGTTAATACATGTTTTTTTGGCAGGGTGGCTCATGAATGACTAGTTCTTACATTTACAGTAGGTTGAGCAACCATTTATTCAGCTTGTGATTGTTGGGAGCAATTCAGAATTAAATCTGTGGAGGTATTGTTGAGGATTCTGTGAAATTGGGACTCTGCTTAGAAAATGATAGAAAAGATCCAGAAAAAGTTGTGCATGACAGCCCATTTCAGATTTTTAAACCAGCACATCTTGCAATTTATATATAGGTATATATGTATATATATAACTTGCACGTGGATTGATAGATGTACTTCTGAATCTATTCTGAGTATTTTTTTAAAGTTAGATGTAAATTTGACCTGGTGAAATTGATTCAGTTCTTAGCAGAGGATTGGCAAGTCATTCTTTCATGACAAATTCTGGAAAATTACTTACTAACACCAAAGGTAATTTGCTGCTGTTTTTTTCTCTTCAGGTTTGTTGACTGCAAAGAATGTGGTCGGAAGATGCACCAGATTTGTGTGTTACATTATGATATTATTTGGCCTTCAGGGTAAGAGATGTTTGTTAGTTTTTTACCCTTTGTGTAATGAGGCTGATGTAGTCTATGTAATTAAAGACTTTCTGCATTTCTTCTTTCATATGTGGGCACAGCCTTTTATAGAACTGCATACAAAGGGACAGAGCATTTCTAAAGAAAATACTTTTTTTTTAATGTTTGGGGTCTTATTTCAGTATATCCAGATGAAAATGTGTATATTCATCCACACAGATTTGTGTGGTTTCTTTCTAACTCTTAACCAAGGGCAGCTGGCTGGAGGGGAGTTTGTGTGCACAGAACACAAATGCAGGTGTAACTGTTTGGCAGAGTTAAACCAGCTCATAAAAGCTTTAAATCCCTCAAAAATGGAGTGAAATAAGCTGTTCAAAGCCAGAGAAAAATATATTGTACTCTGACATTTAAATTACACGTTCAAACATTGGGTTTAAGCTCACCAATAATGGATTTATGCTAAATTTTTTGCTTTTTTTTTTTCCTCAATAGGTTTGTTTGTGATAATTGTCTGAAGAAAACTGGTAGAACACGCAAAGAAAACAAATTCAGTGCTAAAAGTGAGTTTGGTATTTCTGTTTTTATCTTCATCTTTTCCCTGCCACCTCTAATGGGTTTTTGATTGAGACTTTGTGTTGTCATGACAGACAGCACAGGAACATTTGCAAAATGGGGAGCAGCATAGCCTGAGGCTGTCAGAATTTTAATCAACTTTTAAAGCCCTGCTGTTTACATGTTTGTGGTCAGTCTTGTTGCTGCTTGGTGTGTTTGACATATTTTTCCTTGGTTTTCCAGGGTTAAAAAGCAGAAAGGGACAAATAGAACAGAAGGAGCACAGGGCTATGTGGGCTTCACTGGCTACATTCAGCCAGGTTTCCATGTAGTGTTGGAGCTGTAATGAAATGATTGTCACCTCTGTGCCCTTCCAATAACCTGTAGGAACCAACTGTGCTGCAGTTCAGGTGCTGCTGCCAAGCACCAAAGTGTGGCCAGAGCTTTTCTTACCCCCAGAACAGGTGGTGGGGTAAGAACCGAGTCACTCATTCCACTGGGTGCTCTTGGCAGTAACCATTGCCATGGTCTTGTAGAAATGGGCACTGGAGAGAGAGCCAGGAGATGCCAGGTCAGGTTGTCTCAGTCTCCAGAATCCTTACATAGGGTTCTCTGCAGGCATCTGATGTCAGGGAACATACCTGGGACATTTTTATTGATGAAGGTTAGGTGGGGGAAGAGAAGAGGCTGGTGTTGGAAATGCAGTCAGTGCAGAGGGCAGAGAAATAAAGTGAGGGGGTGATTCAGGCACTTGAACAAGCAGAACTTGCAGGGACATTTCATTCCTCCCTTGATCCCTTGATTCCTTCCTTGATCCTTAGAAGTTTCTGGGCATTACTGGGTGATGTTGTGCCTGCACAAGCCTGAAACTTCCAAGCTGGGATAAAGGCAAGGTTTTGGATTAAAAATGTGACTTCTTGATAACTTCGTGTGTGGTTGATTGTGTAACAGGAGATGTGAAGGGGGTAATTTGCAGGTGATGATGTTGTGTGAGGCATGGTGGGTTCAAGTAATCAGAACAGTCTCTGGAGTAACCTGATGCACTCAAGAGAGTTTTGTTAAAGAGGCCTAAATTAGTCTCATTAAAGACAGACTAAAATTGGAGGAGAACATTAATAAAATTATGAAATCCAACTGTTGTTTTAGACACCCATTTTGAATGGATGTCTCTTCTGTTCTATGCTGACTTTACAGCATGTATTGATATAAATTTCCTTAAAATAAGTGTGTGATTCCCTGGATATCTGCAGTTGTTCTGTGGCTCTGGTTAAAGCTTGAGTAACCAGCCATGTAGTTCAAGGTGACTGTTCTGTTCTGGACAGGGAAATAATGGTGCTTTTTTCCTGTACTCCTTGTCCCTCTCCTTTCCCTGCTCTTTGGCTCTCTTGTCTTTCTCCCCTGAGGATCTGAGTCCTGCTGCCAGCTGTGATCCACTGGTGGGCTCAGCTCTGGAGATCAGCTTTCTTTACCAGTGCTCTGGTGGGAATGCAAGAGCAGGGAAAGGAAAGGAAAGTCTGTTCTTGTCATCACAACCTCGGTCTTGCTGCTGACCTGAAAACAAACTTAAGCAGTGAAAGTTTGAAACATTAACATGTTCCCTCTTCTTAAAAAACCATTTACTGCCCAAGTTGCCATCAATATTTCTCCACTCTTTCAAGCATGATTGTACAACTACTGATAATCAAGACAGCACATCCCTCAGCTCTTAAGGAACATTCATATTCCTAATGTATAGTGAGTAAAATTGGTTATCTTAACTGATAACCTGCCAAATATAACCAGTGTGCAGCTGGGTTCTGCTGGAAACCCCCGAACTTTTGAAGTGTTTATTTTGCTAAGAAAATCTACAAATATTACCTCACCAGTAGCCAGTGTAGAGAGGTTCAAAGACAAAAGATATCCTGACAAATAAGTCACCCAAAGTAGTTTCCTGACAAGAAGTCACAGTAGGCCAGGAGTTAGACTTTCTTCCTCTTTGTCCAATTACTCATCCACTAACAAAGGTCTGGCTGTTGCTGCTGTCACAGACCTGTGCTGGAGGTTTCTTCTCAGCAGTTGGGATGCCTTTTCTCAGGTTTGCACTGAGCTTCGAGCTTTTATTAGAGGTACATATGTGAGATCTGTCCAAGAACCAAAATCCAACTGCTTTCTAGAACAACTTTTGCTTACATTCTAAGAGATGAAAATATGCAACTTTTAGATCCTTCCATTACGGTAATTTTAATGCTGCCTATTTCGTTTATCTCCTTATCTGGTTTTTTTGGGTTTGTTGGTTTCCAAGCTTTAATGCATTGCAGCATACGGAAGGAAGCAGATACCCCTTGGTTGCTTAGCATTGGGAAATGACAAGATGAAAACACAGCAAGACAGTAGAGTTAACTCCAGTGGCTTTCTGAAAATGTTCCCACTCATCAGCTGAAATGGAGCCCTTTCTTCTTTTCTGTTTGTCTTCAGAGAAATCAACTGAACAAAACAATTCCCTCATAAAGTATTTGTGAATTGCCTTTAAAGTCATCCCCCTACTGTTATATTTGGAAAGGCCAACACAGTGTATTGGAATGGGAAATCCTGGGAAAGGCTCAGTGTGTTGGAATTGGTAAAGGGCATGGTGCTTCTACTTCAACCTGCCTTTAAATTGTATTTTTTAATTCATATTATTAATTCCTTCCAGCTAAATGATATTTAGACTGTGTTGTGCTGGTTATGACCACAAAGTCTCACTGGACAAGGGGACAAGCTAAAAAATGTAAATCAAGATTGCTGCCCTTGGCAATTTCTGTAAACTGATTGTAATTAAACTGCCAGAGGGCAGGGATGGATGGGATATTGCAAGGAATTGTTCATGGGAGGGTGGGGAGGCCCTGGCACAGAGTGCCCAGAGAAGTTGTAGCTGCCCCTGGATCCCTGGAAGAGTCCAAGGCCAGGTTGGACAGGGCTTGGAGCAACCTGGGATAGTGGGAGGTGTCCCTGCCCATGGCAGGGGTGGGAATGGGATGAGGTTGGAAGGTCCCTTCCAACCCAAACCATTCCATGATTCTATAAAATAAAATTTGAAGTGTATAAATCCCTTAGAAAGTGAGATAGTCCTTTGAGTATATGTGAGTTTTTTCTCCAGTATTGGAGCCTGAAGTCATTTTTAGCACAGAAATTTCACTGCAGAATTCTGTGTGCAGGCTCAGGAGTCAGGAGGAACTAAGGGCCTTGTGTCAGGAGCCAAATATCAACTGAAAAATGAAGTAACAGAGAGCAGAAAATGAAATGTATTTTATTAAAATGAGCATCTGTAGATCACACAATCACTTTGGAAATTATAGCAGATTGACCATAAAGTGAAGTAAAAATATGAGTGGTAAAATAAGTACAGCAGGATAAGAGAAATAATCATAAATCTTCAAGTCAAAACAGTGGGGTCCTTCTGCTTTCTTAATTTAACCCAAAATCATCATGGATTCTGTAAATTGTTGTGGATTTATTTGAAAACCAGCACATCCTGTAAGACCACAAACCCAGCTCTCCCCACAAAAGCCAATTGTGAATGTAAAGATGGAGTGAGGGCATCTGGGCAATCTGTGGACTTGAATTCCCCAAGGCCTCCATCTCTGGGCAGGAACTATTTAACCTTGATGTGCAGATTGCTGCAACTGCAGTCCAAAAGCTCTCTTGAAAAGAAAAGCAAAAGCAATGAAATCTCCATTGAAGTCAAAAGGCTTTTCATTTCTGTTGATTTACTTTGCTTCGCTTGAAAAGGTGTGGCATGGAGCCAGATCTGGAAAGTGATGTAATCTCTGTCAACCAGCCAGAGTGGGGCTGGGAGGAGAAAACATTTGCAGGGTTCATAAAATAAGCCTGAAATTGAGAAATGCTACGTAAAGCTGCCTTTGTTAGTTGGCTTACGGCGTAACTGTGCCACTCCGTGGGTTCGGCTGCCACGATGGGGTGTGGAAGGCAGGGGGGGTTTGCTTTTGGGGAAGAGCACAGATGGGTTTGCATCTCTTAATTTTGACTGTATTAATAAAAACATCCAGTTTTCATATGGAGGTAAAACAAAAGGGGAAAAAAATCTACTTCCATCCAGAGGAGGAAGCTGCAAGAGCTCTCGAGCACAGTAACAGCCTGACCCGAACAGTGACTGCTCCAGTGTTAACGTTTCCATGGTTGTGTTCTCCCCCTTCCCTTCCAAACCCTTCCCTTGCAGGGCTGCAGACCACACGTTTAGGGAACCATTTGGAAGACAGAGTGAACAAATTCCTGCGGCGTCAGAACCATCCTGAGGCTGGAGAGGTTTTTGTCAGAGTGGTAGCAAGTTCAGATAAGACGGTAGAAGTTAAACCAGGAATGAAATCCAGGTTAGTCCTGTTAATTATAATAAATGCAATCCTTTTTATTTATTTTATTTTGAAGCCTCCTTGCGGGGCTATTGTAAAATTGTGCCAATTTGCACCTTAATGCCTTTGCACATTTTTGAAATTTGGGCATGTTTAGGATTATGAAAGGTTAAAAAATGTAGATGAAGTGACTGTTTTGGGGGCAGTGGGGACATCCTTGCTTATAACACTGGGACTTTGTGTCACTACATCTTAAGAGTGACCATGTTTTGGTTACAGAATTCATAGTTTAGTTTGGAGCAGTTGCTGAGATTCTGTTCCTTACTCTTCCTTCATTTTGTTGTGTTTTTAGAAACACTTCAGCTTTCAGGAGTAATTTTTAATTTGTTTCATTATAAATTAAAAGCTTAAAAGCTTTAGTCTGTGAAGTATTTTGGGTTAAATTCATAAAAACTGTGTTTATGTGACATCACTTCATACTAACGCATCACATTTTCTGCTCTGTGGCCTATTTAAAGGCTTGTGGTCTCTGAGGAGATTCATGTACTCAATGCTGGCCTGTTCAGTGAATTTACAGGAACAGGACTCCTGTTTTACTACAGCTCTGATCTGACCCCATTTAACTCCTGCATAAAAATGTTCCTAAGGAGTTAAAAATAAGATTGACAATAATCCCCTCGTTCTGGTAAGACACTACTTTAATAACTGCCATTTTGTTTGGGTTTTTTCCTCCTGTTGTCCTTCCGTGCAGATTTGTGGACTCTGGTGAGATGTCAGAATCCTTCCCTTACCGTACCAAAGCTCTGTTTGCGTTCGAGGAGATCGATGGTGTGGACGTGTGTTTCTTTGGGATGCACGTGCAGGAGTACGGCTCAGACTGCCCCCCTCCGAACACCAGGTACCCTCCTGGGCCATCTGCCCAGACCCCTGGGCAGTCACTGGCAGCACAGACATTTGGGACATGCATTTCAGTTCTGGGGCACAAATCTGTCCTGCTGTGGGACTGCAGATGACTTTGAAGGGAAAGACAAATATCACAACAAAGCTGTTAAATTTTTTGGGTTCTGCTTTTAATTTTGCCTCTCATTGTATATTCATGCTGTCTAAAAAAATAACAGCCCCTCTTTTGCTTTTGAGGACTGTTTACACCACGTTAAGATGCTTGAATGTGTGTTAAAACACCATCAGCATTTATTTGTCTTTCTGCACATTTGTCTAGTGCAGGAGTGAGCTGTCAGTAGGCAGAGCAGGCTCAGGCAGCCCTGAGTGTGTCCCCTCTCTCCCTGCAGGCGTGTGTACATCTCCTACCTTGACAGTATTCACTTCTTCCGCCCCCGCTGCCTCCGAACCGCCGTGTACCACGAGATCCTCATCGGGTACCTGGAGTACGTGAAGAAACTTGGGTGAGTGACAGCTGGAAAAAGAAAGAAATCTGGGTCCTTAGTGTTTGTTTCACTTGGGGTAGTTTCTGTTTCCTTCTGACCCCTCTGAGATCTGTGTTGTGAACGTCTCTTCTGCAGTGGAGAGAGAAACTGGGGTTTTGTAACTGAGGTGTTTTTTATTGTTTGGATTCCTAAATTGACAGCACATAATTCGTTTGATCAGAGGTTCACTTGATGTTTAAGCTTCATTATTATATCCCTGACCTTGTCCCTTGTCAAAATACAGGTTATTGCCTCAGGCTCTTTACTACAAAGAAAAAAAAATCTAAAATTTTAAAAACAAAGCCACAGGTTTGAATTTATAGCTAAGTTTGAGTTAGTTTTCTGGTGGGAGTCACAGCTGTTGTTTGTTATGTGTGACACAGGTATGTGACAGGGCACATCTGGGCCTGTCCCCCCAGTGAAGGAGATGATTACATCTTTCATTGCCACCCACCTGACCAGAAAATACCCAAACCCAAACGTTTGCAAGAATGGTATAAGAAGATGCTGGACAAGGCATTTGCTGAGAGAATCATTCACGATTACAAGGTTTGTTACTGTTTAATTTCTGATTCAATTTTTATAGTGTTTTCATTTGAAGGCAGCTACTGTTGTTTCACAACACCTGAAAAGTGGAGGAATTTTGTACAAGGGATTTATTCTCAACCAGTGTCTTCATTTTCTTAGATTTTCTTGAGGTTCTGCCTTTCAAGCTGAAAATTCCTTAGGTTTGGTGTTTGCATAAAAGGCAATCTGCAAGAACCTGCCTTTGTATATTTTTCTTTCACTGCATTTTCTAGGCAAGGAAATATGGAGCTTGTCAAGGTTTGTGGGAGCTGTTTCTTTCTGGTGATTCTGGAGGAGAGGTGAAATGCTGGACCCCACTAGTGTGAAATAAAAGAGCTCCTTATGACAAGAACGATTTTCATAACTGGAGAATATCACACATGTACTCAAGGAAATAAGTAGAAGGTGGCAAAGGGAGCATTTGCCACTCCTTTCGTGCTAAAATGTACAAATATTCCTTAATAGTAGTGACAGTGCTGGAAAAAATTGATGTTTTGATGACAAGTGACAGTTCCTAAATGTGTGGAGTAGGAGCAGCCTCTAACGAGCCTTGTCATCGGTGTGGCAAAGAGCTGGGAAATGTGGCTCTCCTGATAAGGGGGTTTTGAAAGCAGGGAGGGGTCACTTGCATTTTCCAGGGGCATCTTGGTATCTCCCATCATGTCAGGAGCATGAACTGGTGGCATGATGGGGGTCAGGGGAGCGGGGCTGTGTCAGGATTGCCAGGCTGCATCTGGAGCTGCCCCAGGAAAGGAGCCCTGGCAGGAGCAGCTCGTGGCTGTGGATGAGGCCCAGCTGTTCCTGGGCCGTGTCTCTGGTTCTCCTCTCTTTCCCCTAAGTGATTTTCATTTATTTATTCCTGCTCTGGTGTGATGTGCTCAACAGGACATCTTCAAACAAGCAACAGAGGACAGGCTGACCAGTGCCAAGGAGCTGCCTTACTTTGAAGGTGATTTCTGGCCTAATGTGCTGGAGGAAAGCATTAAGGAGTTGGAGCAGGAGGAGGAGGAGAGGAAGAAGGAAGAGAGCACTGCAGCTAGTGAAACAACAGAGGTGGGTCAGCTTCATGTGCCATATTTTCCCTTAGCTCACAAAGCTGGTAATGCTTTAATATAGAGAGGTCACATCAGATAAACTCAAAAAGATAGTTTACAGCAGACATGAAATCAGGGGTCCCTTTAGCTGCATTTCTGTTTTCCTTCTTGGTTAACAAATGTACTGGTGGCTTGGTTTGGGTTTTTTTAACAGACTCAGTCACTTATGTCAGTTCAGCATCTCTCTTCTCAGAGAAATGTGTTAAGCTGCTTTTGCCATGCTACATTTGCTTGCAGTCATTTGGCTGAGCTTCTGGTTCACACTTTTGCAAAGCACCTCCAGCATTTGCATTTTGAAAGGTGCTGGATTTTTCAAAGCTGAATGAAACGGGGCTGATATTTAAGCACAGGTACTTGTAGTCATTTGCAACAGTAAAGGGCTGAAATTTAAAAGTGTTTATTGCAGGCTTTGCGTTGGTGGGAAATGTTGATCCTGATGGTTCTGTTCCTTCACCAACATTCTCTCTTTGTCTATAAAAACCAACCAAGCGAAAAAAAAAAAACCCAAAAAACCCCCAAAAAAACCAACAACCAAGTTTTTCAGGGCCCTGGACAGAATGTCATGATTCATTTTTATTTCCATCTTGATTTTCTCTGCAACCAAATGGTCTCAGCACTTTTATACTGTCCCTTTCACTTGAGAGTTTTTGAAAATAAATGCTGTAGGAAAATCTGAAGTCTGATAGATTGAGGTAGAACCAAAAGCTTTACATGGGGAAAGCCCCCTTGAAGCTTAGATGCTGTGACTGTTTGCCTTCAGTCTGTGTTACGTGGGATTGATGTGGAGGGATGGACCTTAATCAATCAATTTTATTATGTCAGAAAGTTCTTTCTGTTAAACCTTAGCACTCTTTCAAAGTTAATACAGTTTGTGGCTATGTTTTAATGGAACCACAAAGTTAACAGCTTTCACTTTGAGTTCAGCAAGCACGGCTGTATAAAAAGAAGTGGAAGGCAAGGCTTGGAATGAGGCAGCAGCCCCCTCTTGCTAACAGGATCACTTCCAGTAAATCAGGGAAAACAGTGGTGTGAGCATTTACTCTGCATCTAGGAGGGGGGAAAAGGTGTTTGAAAAAGCCCAGAACAATTCACTGTGAACTCAGACAAATTGTGGCCTAAAATGAGATGATGCAGCCTTGGCTGGGGACATCCCTGTGCTCCCCCTTAGTGCCTGGGGCAGCAGGGGACACAACCTGCACCAGGCTGCTGAGGTGTCATCCAAGCTTGGGACAGTGGGGTCTTTGCCTCTTGACTCAGAAAAGGAGCAAATCCAAAAGTATGAGAGCTTCTCCTGTGCAGACAGCCAAAATGGGTCACTTCATGGAGGAAACTGCCCTGCACTGGGGCTCTCCATGGGTATGAGCACCACATGGATTTTGGAACTGAAATGACATAGAATCTGTCTTAAACTTTGTCCTAAATTTTGTATACGTGGAGAGAAAGCTTCCTGCAAGTCAATATGTGCTGCAGGTATCAGTCAAAGGGAGTCTAAAGACATGGTAGATGTTCAGAATTCTTGGCAAAGGTTCTGAAGGGGTGAGGCTCCCCCAGGAACCCTCAGTCAGCATCTCTGGCTGATCTGGCTGAATGTCAGAATGAAATGGTATAAACAGAACCTCCAACTTCTTAAAACAGCTTGGAATACTTTGTACACTTTGCCAAATATAAACTTGCTAAAGGTGGAGTAGAAAGAAAACTTAGACTCGGCTTGTTTAATAAGTTTCAGTCTGTTCTTCCTTTTGGTGTTTAAATTTTAAGATCTCAGTTGGTGCTTTAGGATGTGAAGGCAAAGGAGGGCAGGCTCCAATCCTATCAGTGGAAGGAAACCTGGGGGCAGTCAAGGTGGGAAGATAAAACAGGTCACATCTGAATCCCTTCAAGTCACTTAGAGCTCTGTCTGGTTTCCCATAAAATAGTCTCATTTTCATTTCCAAACAGGTTTGGCCAGAAAATCCACAAAATTAGTTAGAGAGAACCCAGGAGTGGACAGGGAATTCCTGTCCAAGCCTAATTAATGGAATGGAAGGATGGCAGCAGTCTATAAATAGAATTGCTTTCTGCAGTTGGAATATTTTTGTTTTCCTGGAATAAATATGCCTGTGGATAAACCCTGTGTTTGCTTGTATATACTGTTCATGGAACTTGCTTGCGTATGTGTGTATATTTATATTTGTATATATCCAAGTATTTCAGGAGCTTATTTTTAATTTTATGATGACCAACATTCTAGAAGTTGGAGAGGGGTTTTTCCTGATCTCTCCCTGCCGAGGGCTTGGGGTTTGATTTTTTAAGGACATGAGAACTCTAAAAGTTATTTCTGTTTTCTCAGGTCATCTAAATGGCATCATCTGCTATTTTTCACTCTCTTTACTTACATCTAACAAGTATGGCCACTGTGGTCTGTGTTGTAACTTGGGCACAGGTGGAGGTTTTGTAGATTTTTTGGAAGCTGCACATGCAGCTGGAAGCCTGCAGGATGGAGAATAATGTGTTTTGTTGGTTTCAATTCAAATCCTGCATGTTCTTATCTGTGTCCTAGCCCTAAATCTGTTCAGTAAAGACAAGCATTAAATCAGAGCTCAAGCAAGTATGTGACACACCAAATGCACAGTAAAGCAAAGTATTGTACTCCTGGAATTTTAAGTCCATATTATTTGTGTCATTTTATCATCAGCTGCAAGATCTAAAGCAGTAGAAGCTGAAATATGATGTTGGAGAAGGAAAAATAATCAGTGTAAAATGGGAATTTTTTAATGTATACATACTTTAAAAGTTTATTTTTAAACAGTGTTTGGATTTATTTGCCTGCCAGTTTGGCTTTTGATTTTTCCTGGAAGATGGGATATATTTAACACAGGAGGGCTGATTTGCAGGCATTGGAACAAAGTTCTATTCCTGACAGCAGAAGTGTGTCACTGTGAGCCCAGTGAATGGGAGAGAGCTTTCCAAAGTGTAACATCTTTCCCGTGCCTTTATTGCAGGGGAGCCAGGGCGACAGCAAGAATGCCAAGAAAAAGAACAACAAAAAAACCAACAAGAATAAGAGCAGCATCAGCAGAGCTAACAAGAAGAAGCCCAGCATGCCAAACGTGTCCAATGACCTGTCTCAGAAGCTCTACGCCACCATGGAGAAGCATAAAGAGGTACTGTGGAAATCTGCTGTAAAAAGAGAAGGGTTTATTCCTGTAAATGCAGGCACGGTGATATTCAGAACTGAAAAATCAGGAGGAATAAAGCCTGTGGTTGGGCTAGGAATGTTTCTGTTGCATAACAACATATTGGAAGAGATTAGCCTAAACTAAGTTAATTAGATAAGGTCCTCACTGCAGAGAACACCAGCTCCTGACCTCTTTGCCTTTTATTTCTTCCCCATTTACCTGCAGGTCTTTTTTGTGATTCATTTACATGCCGGGCCTGTGATTAACACTCTGCACCCCATTGTGGACCCGGATCCGTTGCTGAGCTGTGACCTGATGGACGGGCGAGACGCCTTCCTCACCTTGGCCAGAGACAAGCACTGGGAATTCTCCTCCCTGCGCCGCTCCAAGTGGTCCACGCTGTGCATGCTGGTGGAGCTGCACACCCAGGGGCAGGATCGCTTCGTCTACACGTGCAATGAGTGCAAGCACCACGTGGAGACCAGGTGGCATTGCACTGTCTGCGAGGTACGTGTGGGCACGGGTGGCACTGCCCTGTCTGTGAGGGACATGGCACTGCCCTGTCTGTGAGGGACATGGCACTGCCCTGTCTGTGAGGGACATGGCACTGCACTGTCTGTGAGGGACATGGCACTGCACTGTCTGTGAGGGATAGTGGCACTGCCCTGTCTGTGAGGGACATGGCACTGCCCTGTCTGTGAGGGACATGGCACTGCCCTGTCTGTGAGGGACATGGCACTGCACTGTCTGTGAGGGACATGGCACTGCACTGTCTGTGAGGGACATGGCACTGCACTGTCTGTGAGGGATAGTGGCACTGCCCTGTCTGTGAGGGACATGGCACTGCCCTGTCTGTGAGGGACATGGCACTGCCCTGTCTGTGAGGGACATGGCACTGCACTGTCTGTGGGGGATGGTGGCATTACCCTGTCTGTGAGGGACATGGCACTGCACTGTCTGTGAGGGATTGTGGCATTGCACTGTCTTTGACGTATGTGTGGGGCACCTCAGAACTCAGCCCTCTCTTGTCCTACAGCTGAGTTTGATGAGGTTTTTTTTAACCCCATCCTGGTAAAGGGCTGCTTGGCCTTAAGGGGAGGTGACTGCCAGGTGGCTGGAAGAGGTGGGTGCCTCTTCTTCTAGAATTAGTGACTTCTTGTTGCTTGACGTGGAAAACACCAGTGCTCTGGAACGGCTCCTGCTGCATTGTCTATTCTGCTATTGCTCCTCTGCATAGACAAGTTTTTTATTTAATATTAAAGAATTATGGGTCTTAGAATGGTTCAAGTTGGAAGGGACCTCAGAGACCATCTTGTTCCACCCCTCTGCCATGGGCAGGGACACCTTCTACTAGCCCAGACTGCTCAAATTTTAGAGAGAAGTTATCCATGGGGCTGTACTGGTATACTTGAGGCTTCTTGGAGGACCTCTGGCTGTAGCTGAGCAAAAGAAGTTTGAGTAAGTGGAGCTTCGTTTTTACACCGCAAGTTATTGCCAGATTTGTGGGAGAAGAGTCTTAATTAATCCCTCTGAGGAAAGCACTGAGCAGAACTTCTTGAGGCAAGGCTGCAGGACATGGATTGGACACAGACAGGGAATTAGGTGGTGGAAAGAGGTAGGGCCTTTGGGTACCTCTGTGTTAGGGAGTGCCCTTCTTCCAGCCAAGAAAGGGACAGGGCAGCAAAAATGTAGGGGTTTTCAGGTGAGTGTCTGTCTTTACATGAAACTTGCTCTTGTTTAGAGATTTTTAAAAATATATATTTAAGGGTGGTAATTACTAGTCAGTAATTAGACTAAGGATAAATAAATGGAGAGCTAGACCCTACTTTTTAGGAGTGACCATAGATTTATCTTACTAGTTGGAGGTGTTGGTACCCCAGTAGGCATCAGAGAAAAATAAACAGTTAATGTCATAAAAAGGGAAAAATTGGAAAAAAAAAATTCTGCAAGACTTTTTCATGTAACGAAATGACACAATGATAGCCCCAATTGCATTGTTACCTGCCACAGTGGAGAGCTGTGATTGCAGGCTGGCTTTGCTGAGGCTGCTGCCCTCTCTGCCCCAAAGCCCACTCCCAGTGCCTGGACAGGCTGTGCAGCCACTTCCCTGGCTGAGTACAGGTGTGAAGTGAAGTGGCAGCTGTTGACAGTGTGTGACTGTCCTCCTGCTTGTGCTCTGTGTGGTTGTACCCACAGGCACCCAGCGTGTGCCTGCACAGGGGGCTGGTGCTGCTCTCTGCCCGTGTGGCTCGTGCCCTGCCAGCAGCTGAGCTCTGGGTTTTCTTTCCTTGCAGGACTACGACCTCTGCATCAACTGCTACAACACTAAGAGCCATGACCACAAGATGGTTAAGTGGGGCCTGGGTCTGGATGATGAGAGCAACAACCAAGGAGAGCAGCAGTCCAAGAGCCCCCAGGAGTCGCGACGGCTGAGCATCCAGCGCTGCATCCAGTCCCTCGTCCACGCCTGCCAGTGCCGCAACGCAAACTGCTCTCTGCCATCCTGCCAGAAGATGAAACGGGTTGTGCAGCACACCAAGGGCTGCAAGCGCAAGACCAACGGCGGCTGTCCGGTGTGCAAACAGCTCATAGCTCTTTGCTGCTACCATGCCAAACACTGCCAAGAGAACAAATGCCCCGTGCCATTCTGTCTCAATATCAAACACAAGCTCCGACAGCAGCAGATCCAGCACCGCCTGCAGCAGGCTCAGCTCATGCGCAGAAGGATGGCTACCATGAACACCCGAAACGTGCCTCAGCAAAGTTTGCCTTCTCCTACCTCAGCAACGCCTGGTACCCCCACACAGCAGCCAAGTACACCGCAGACACCGCAGCCTGCTCCCCAGCCCCAGCCCTCCCCTGTAAGTATGTCACCGGCCGGCTTTCCCAGCGTGTCCAGAACCCAGCCCCCCACCACCGTCTCGACAGGAAAACCCGCAAACCCGGTTTCCGCGCCGCCNGCCCAGCAGCAGCAGCAGCAGCTCTACAGGGTCAACAACATGAACAATGGTTTGCCTCCCGGCCGCCCGGGACTCGTGAACCCCGCGGTGGGCTCGGTGAGTCAGATGCCGCAAGTGAGCATGAATGTACCCCGGCCCAACCCCGTGAGCGGGCCCGTGATGTCCAACATGCAGCCCGGGCAGTGGCAGTCGCCGCCCATGCCACAGCAGCAGCCGATGCAGCCGGGAATGGCCAGACCGGTGATGCCGATGGCGACGCCGCAAGCCGTGGCCGGGCCCAGGATGCCGGGCGTGCAGCAGCCGCCACGGAGCATCACCCCCAATGCACTTCAGGACTTGCTGAGGACCTTGAAATCGCCCAGTTCTCCGCAGCAGCAGCAGCAGGTTCTTAATATCCTTAAATCCAACCCTCAGCTTATGGCAGCTTTTATAAAGCAAAGAACAGCCAAATACGTGGCGAACCAGCCTGGGATGCAGCCGCAAGCAGGGATACAGCCCCAGCCCGGGATGCAGCAGCCGCAGACCGGCATGCAACAGCCGGGCATGCACACGCAGGCGGGACTGCAGAACATGAACGCGATGCAAGCCGGAGTGCAGAGACCGAGCGTCCCCCCGCAGCAGCAAGGGATCGGAGCTATGAACCCCCAGGGACAAGCGATCAACATCATGAACCCCAGCCACAACCCCAGCATGGCCAACATGAGCCCGCAGTACCGCGAGATCCTGAGGCGGCAGCTACTGCAGCAACAGCAGCAACAGCAGCAGCAGGGAGGGGCCGGCATGGCAGGAGGGATGGCAGCACACAACCAGTTCCAGCAGCCCCAAGGCCCGGGAGGTTACCCCCAAGCCATGCAGCAGCAGCGGATGCAGCAGCACCTATCCATACAGGGGAGTTCCATGGGACAGATGGCTCAGATGGGACAGCTGAATCAGATGGGCCAGCCCGGCCTGGGGGCGGACGGCGCTCCCAACATCCAGCAGGCCCTGCAGCAGCGCATCCTGCAGCAGCAGCAGATGAAACAGCAGATAGGGTCCCCCGGGCAGCCCAACCCCATGAGCCCACAGCAGCACATGCTCTCAGGACAACCGCAGGCGTCTCATCTCCCTGGCCAGCAGATCGCCACCTCCCTCAGCAACCAGGTGCGGTCCCCAGCGCCCGTTCAGTCTCCCCGTCCCCAGTCCCAGCCACCACATTCCAGCCCGTCACCCAGGATACAGCCCCAACCGTCACCGCACCACGTCTCTCCCCAGACTGGTTCCCCCCACCCAGGACTCGCAGTCACTATGGCTAGCTCCATGGATCAGGGACACTTGGGCAACCCAGAACAGAGTGCAATGCTTCCCCAACTAAACACCCCCAACCGCAGTGCGTTGTCTAACGAATTGTCTCTGGTCGGTGACACCACCGGGGACACATTAGAGAAATTTGTGGAGGGTTTGTAGCATTATGGGAGCATCACTTTTGTTTCTTCTTTCCTTTCGTGTTCTTGGATATTTTGTACTGAAAAATTCAGACATCTGGGTTGTTTTGAATCCTAGATGGAACTGCTGCTTCCTACAGATGGAAGAATTAATTGCTGTTTAAAAATAAAAAGAAAAAAAAAACAATACAAAGAATATATTTTTTTGTTAAAGCCAGGCGGTTAAAATATCTGGTCTCTTTTGTGGGTTTTTTTGGTTTTTATTTTTTTGTTGCTGTTGACTCATACCTTTTTTTTAACGGGGAAAACAAGTTCATTATATTCATATTTTTTATTTGTATTTTCAAGACTTTAAACATTTGAGTTTAAAAGAAGAAAAAAAAAATAATACTCAGAAACTGTTTCCTGAAATAATGCAACATTATAGCGTATCCCGGTAACTTTGACACATGGCGGGAAGATTTTTGTTTTCTATAGTGAACTCTGCAGGCGTTTGAAGTATTACCCCTGGGAAGATAGGAATTGACTCTTGCACACATTGGCCAACGCCAAAATCCTTGTCTTGCAGATGTAGAAATTGTTGCTTTGTTTCTCTGATAAAACTGGTCTTAGATGAAAATAGGGATGATCACTCTTAGGCCGTGCTGATCTGGATAGAGAAGAAACATTCTTTTCTTTCTTTCTTCTGTGTGAAACTTGAAACGAGGAAAGCAATTCTAGTGTAAATCATGCAAGCGCTATAATTACTATAAATAAGAAAATCCAAGAAGATTCAATCACTGTATAGAATGGTAAAAAGAAAAAAAACTCATTTCTTACTTATAATATCATATTGTTAAATAAACTGTGTGCAACAGACAAAAAGGGTGGTCCTTCTTGAATCCATGTACATGGTATTAACACTTAGTGTTTGGGTTTTTTGTTATGAAAATGCTGTTTTCAACATTGTATTTGGACTATGCATGTCTTTTTTCCATTGTATATAAAGTATTGCTTAAAATTGATATAAATTACTGAAGTTTTTAACATGTATTCTGTTCTTTAAAATCCATGTAAGAATGTTTAAGGTTTTTATTTATTTATATATTTTTTTCGATCATGTTCTTTGTAAGACATAGCTATGACGATTCACTCATGACCCGGAGCAGCCAGAGGCAGCGGTAGGAGAGGCACGATCCATGGATATTGTAGCTAGCATGTCTGTTTTACAACACCCTTAGCAATTGTTTCCTTTTTGGGGAGGGAGAGGAGAGGGGAATGGTTCCCAGACATCGACTCTTCGCAGGTGTTCATCCATAAGGGTTAACTGGAATAAATTATTAATAGCCGTTGCTTTTTAAAAACTGCATTAATTTAGAGAAGGATCACCAATGAAAGGAAAATAGAGAGTATTGAGTTAATTCTAGGCTAATTTATTTAGTCTACAGTAAAATATGAACCTATTGACTTTAACACTATTTTTCTGCTGTTAACTCTGAGTCTAGATTTGAGGGTTTTCTGTGGAATAAAAAATAACAAATCATGTACATGTTCCCTTTAATATCCTGTCACCATGCCCTCATGTCCCTGGGATACTCACTCCTCCTCCCCTCAGTGAATTGCTTCCTTGGAGTTAAAAAGTGCAGGGAAGATTTCCCAGCGTAGGTGTGAGCTCCAAGAGCCAAAGGCCCCGGCTCCGTGTGCCCGGCCTGGCTGTGCAGAGAGCCCAGCGCGGGGTCTAGGAGCACCGGGCACACGCGGCTTTCCACGTCCACTCAGAGCTTCCTCCAGCCTTAACCTTTTTATTGGGACACTGCCGGGGGAAACGGGGGGAAAAGAGCAAATCTTTATCTCAGCTTCTGTCCCCGTACTGTGAAAATTGTGCGCTGCGGTGCCACTTCATCCTTTTTAACTGGAGAGGGTCTCTGCTTCCACTTTTACTTGAAAACTTTTAACTATTGTATCTTTTTCACTACCATCGGATTCATCTGCCCACACAATTGTCTTCGGCAATTCAACATGTCAAAATTTGGGGCTGGGGTGAGGTCAGTGAACACTAAACCCAAAGCTTGTCCAAAAGAAATTGCTGTAAAAAAAAAAAAACCAACAAAAAAAAGATGGAAAGCCCTGATGCTGTGTCTCATGCTGTGTACTTAAAAAGAGGAAAAACACTATATTTGTGATCAAAAAGAGAAAACTTGAAATGTGCTGGTGTTTCTAATAAAAGCTGGTAAAACTGCTTGGATTGAAGGATGGTTCCCCTTGGCTGGTGCCCGCGAGGATCAGCGGAGCCTGACGCCCCAGGTTAAGATAACCGCGCTCAATCTCACTAATTCCTCTAAGCAGCCTCCATTTGAAAGGCATTGGCATCACTTCCGGATTTGGATAAGCTGAGTCCTCTTTGGAGCACAGAGCTGGTGTGGCCCAGGCTGCAGCTCACTTGAGCGCCCATTCCCGGGGAAGAGTGGAAAAAAACAACGGCTGGGAAGCAAATACTGGAATAGTTTTTCAATACAGCCTGAAGTGTGGCGAGATCACAGTGCCAGGGGATCGATGTAGATCCGATACCCAGGTGTGTTAGGTAAGAGCAGATGTTTCACCAGGAAAAGAAGGGAAATGCAGAGGTGAAATCAAACCTGAGGAGGGGCTGGGGGTGCAGTCCCTGCAGCCTCGGGAGGGCTTCACTCCAGTCTCCTGTGAGTGTTGATAGGAAATTCAGCATATCTGAAGCCTGGATGGGCATGGCTTTTCCGAGTCCCTGTCTGTTTGATGGGGAGGTACGGTCAGTGAGGAACAGCATCCTAGAAACATGGCCCTGCATAATGCGGGAGTGCACTGGAGGGTGGTGCAGGAGCTTTACCACCAAAGAGGGTGGGTAAAACCTTCCCCACACTGAATTCTGAAGTGGAAGAAGGTGCTTAACTCTGAACGTCGAGCTGCAGCGGTGATTCTCTCCCGTTTTCCCGGGCTGCCTACCCTGCTCGGCTCTGCTCCCGCAGGCTGGGAGCTTTCCCTCTCGCTGCCCGCACAGCTGGGCTTCCCCTCATGGCTCATCCCTGTCCCACCGGGACACAGATCTGCCCACAGCACTCGTGTGAGTGCTCCCCGCGCCGTCTGCCTCCCGGAGCGTTAGAGCAAAGCGGGGAGGAAGAGGAGCCCTCTTGCCAACAGGCTGGGACGGTCCCCCTCGGTCACTGTTAGAAGGCAGCAGTAGATGTTGTCCCTTCTAGCCGGTGGCAGTGGGCAGCCTTAAGTGACAGCAGTTAATGGCTTACAGGGTGATCTGGATGTGCGTCGGGTGCTTCTCCCAAAGCAAATTTCAGCCCGTGGTTCTTCCAGTGCAGGGAAGATGGAGCAGCCACCCTGGAGCTGGGGGAGCACCGCAGAGGTTGCTGTGCAGGGCAATCTGTGCTTCCCTGCGCTTGCCGCGGTCGGGAATTGAAAACGCCGCGGCAGTGATTGAAGCAAGTTGGAGCAACCCCCGGATGACTGAAACGAACCTGGACAGAGGGGAGGATCTGTACCAGATCCCCTGCGATCCCTGCAGGAGGAGCACATTTCGTGGCTAATGGTGAAAGCACACCCAGGGTGAGGCAGGAGGAGGATTCCGGTGTTTCACAGCAGGTACAAGAGCTCTGGTACGGCGTCGCTCTCGGGAGTGCCGTGGGGTCAGCGGGAGGTAGCAAGTCAGCACAGCGAGAGGAGGGGAGCGTTTGCAACCGACTCAGAAGTCATTTTGGCTTTGGCTGCAGCACAGGGAATCTCGATGAAGGGCTGGAGTTGGTTCCAGGTGGAAATGCAGCCAGCAGAAGGGTGTAAGGGTGTCGGAGTGATGCAAAGGCGAGTGCTGGGTTTGTTACACCTAATCCATAATGTCGAGTGCCCCACACCCCTCGCTCCATGCGAGTGTTTCTTAGATATGAACCTCAAAAACAACAGTCGGCTCGGAGTGGTCCCAAAAGATCAGCTGCAAGCACGAGTGAATTGCACACGGAGCTTTCCAGCGAGCTCCCCCGCGCCTGGGATTACAAAGCCGGCTCTGTTCGGTGGGTACGGTTCCCTCCTGACAGCTCCTCGGTCTGGAAGTGGTTAGTGGTCACCGAAAGAGACCTGCTACATCTTTTATTTTTGGCTGTGGTGTTCATCGAGGCCAGGCTCTGCTCTCACACGTTCCAAAGTCGGCTCTCGCCAGAGTGGTTCATTTCCTCACTCGCCCGCATCCAATCCAAAGCCTTTCTCCAGTACCTCGGCCCCTTAGATCTCGATGATATACGCTAAAACAGGCCCGGGAGATGAGGAGTTTCAGAGAAATGGAAAAATGAGATGTTAAGCAATTGGCCCAGAGTTGAGCAGGGTGCCCGGCCAAGGCGTAGCACACAGGGGCTTCCTGAGGGCTGCTCCGAGCAGCCCTCAGCCCCCTCCGTGAGGAAACGGGGAGAGCCACGGCGCACCGAGCTCTGCCGGCTGCGAGCGCCGCGCTCCTGCCGCAGCCCGTGCCGTGGAATGGGCTCCCGAGGCATTCACTGTGAGATACCCGAGCGGGTGTCTTCACAGGGAGAGCAGGCTGCGCTTGTAGCCTGTGTCTGACTCCCTTTCCTAACAAGTCCTCAGAAACACGAAAGGGATTTTAACCATCACATCAGGAGCGGTTTGGAAACGGCGTCCTGGGCTTGGCGTCCGACCTCCTGGCAGAGCCCTGGAAACGGCACCGTGAGGGGACCCAGGCGGGGCCGTGAAGGGACCGAGCCCGTGCCGTGAGGGGACCGAGCCCCGGTGCCCCTTGACGAGTCGGTCGGGGCCGTGAGGGGACGGAGCCCCGGTGCCCCCTGAGGACCGTCGGTCGGGGCCGTGAGGGGACCGAGCCCCGGTGCCCCCTGACGAGTCGGTCGGGGCCGTGAGGAGACCGAGCCCCGGTGCCCCTGAGGACCGTCGGTCGGGGGCGGTGAAGGGACCGAGCCCCGGTGCCCCCTGACGAGTCGGTCGGGGCCGTGAGGGGACCCTGGAGGAGCCCTGAGGGAAGCAGCGCGCGCGGCCTGAGGGGCTGTCTGACGTCACCGCGCGCGCGTCACGCACAGCCCGCGCGAGGGGGACTCCGCGCGCCCCCGCCCCGTGACGTCATCGCCGCGCGCCGCGGGAGGGCAGCGCGGGCATGGCGGCGGCGCGGGGCGGGCGGTGTCTCCTCGCGGCCCTGCGGCGCTCCGGGACCGCGCCCCGGCTGCGCCCGCCCGCAGGTGAGGGGGGGACGGGCGGCGTGAGGGGCGCGGGCCCCCGGGCTGAGGGGGCGGCCCCACCTCCACGGCTCGGCCCGGACGGCCGCGCCTGCCCGGAGTGGCGCTCGGCCTTGTGCGTCCTCTGGAGGTGCGGAGGGTCCGTGTCCCACCGGCAGCGCCCTGTGGCTCTCGGCCGGTGCCGGCCGTGGCAGGGCCGGAACGGGCGGCGGCCCGGCAGCTCGGGAGCAGCGCGCACAGCGCCCGCTGAACTGATCCGGGAGCGCGCACCGCTCCTTCAGGGCAGGGGCAGTGATGTGGGCCTGCACAGGGAATGGCGGGGGCTCCTGTCGGACACAGAGCAACCAGCGGCTCCAGGGTCACGTCCTGCCCCGTACGGGGTGTACGGCATGCTCAGATCGTGCAGCGTGGTGAGGTTCATGGCCTGGCTCGTGTAGGGGTATTTAACACATCCATGTTTGTATCCTGGTTCATACCGCACTCCCAGTTCAGCTCCTGGCCTATAGAAGGTGGACAGGACATCCAGAGGTCCCTGCTGGCTCACACAGGCTGCACAGCACACTCAGATCATGTCTCGTGTCCTGGTGCATGTCCCAGCTCACACAGGGTGCACGGCCCAGGTCCCTGCATGAGAGCACAAGGCAGCAGCGGTGCTGTTCTCTGACTTTGCAGATGAGCCTGAAGGGTTTGCGTTTCCCAGGGCTGCGCTTGAAGTTTCACCTCAGACAGCTGACAGGAGTGAGTGCTAAGGAAATCCAAACTCTGAGGCCTCAGTTATGGGATGTGCTCCCTTATCAAAGCCCTCGTGGGCTGGAAATGTGCCTGTGAGTTGCCATTAGCAGAAGCATGGTGAGGAGTGTCCTGCCTGTCTCCTGCCAGCAGCCCGTGCGGTGCTCTGTGTTTCCTTATCTGTTTGTGGCCCCTGGCTGACAGATCTGCGTGTTGGTGGTGTGGTCTGGGGTTTCTCTGCAGGTTACAAAGAGAAAATGTGACAGAGGAAATCGTGTGACAAATAGGGTCACTTTCAGGGTCAGGTTGTCAGATTTATTGTGTCACAGAGTGCCACTTGGGTGTTTCTGAGCAATCCAGCTCTTCCTCCACAGAAATCCCCAGAGGCTCGTTAGCATCCATGTCTGGGAACAAAGCTGCTGCCTCTGGTGGGTTAGACTCCAGCAGAGCCAGAGTTTTATTCCTTAACCTGTCGTTCAGGTCCCTCAGGGAAGAAGCAGTGAGCAGAAGCTGTGTGGGGTGGGGATGAAAAGGGAGGGGCAGGAGGAGTTTTCCTTCCGTTGGATCCAGGCTCAGGGACAGCCTCCCTTCCCTCATGGGGCAGAGCTGGCAGTGTTTGCTCTACATCTCAGAGGCTGGAGCTGGTGCAGAGCTTCTCTGGAGATGTGTTGGTGTGAGTGGCTCATTCAGGGAATCTCTTCTCCCCAGATTCTCGGGGATCTGGTGCCCAGCTAGGGAGCCCATTTGTGTGAGGAGATCTGAGCTGGGAGTGTTAATTGCTGCAGCTCTTCCCTGCACGAGCTTCCCGGGCTCCTGCTGACCCAAATTCTTCTCTTTTGTTTTGAGCCACAAAGTGCTTTGTGCAGGGTTTCCCACCCTAAATCTCTGGCTGGTGCTGGGCTCTGCTCACTGCCGTGGTTTTTCCAGAAGAGGCTGTGTTTCCTGGGGGGCTGGCTGGGGCATCACTGAGGCTTCCTGGTGGCTGGGTTGAAAGGAGCCCCTAAGGCTCCTTGTCTTTGCTGGGAGTGTGTGAGGCAGTGGCCATGGGCACACAGGGATCACTTGGGATCACAGAGAGGAGTAATGTGGGTTTCTCCATCTCTCACGGTGCAGTGATGGGAATAGGAAGGGGTGTGGGCTGTGGTAAAGCTCCACATTTGATTAATTCAGTATCAAAAGACCTGATTTGCCCCAACACATCAAAGTGCTTATCTGGGGCAAGAGCCATTCCTTCTCTGTCACCTGGGCTTAGGAATTTGTTTCTGAGGCTCATTATGACTAGCACATAACCTGTTACCTCAGCAGGTGCTTCTCAATAGCTCTTCTGTGCTGATAATTGTGGTTTTACACCCAGAATAGCCAGAAGCCTTTTGTGCTCCCTTGCTCCAGGCAAGGACTCTGGAGAGGCAAATGGGCTGAAGATGCTGCAGCTTGTATTTAATGAGCTGTGTCTCTCCCTGGCATGGGACAGGTTGTTAATTAAGGATGATAAGACCAAACATTGCACAAATCCGACAGTAACTTCTGAATTGATGGGTGGTGATTTATTATTGTGCTTTGGAGGTCGGGAGGCAAAAAATGTGAATACATCAACAATTATAAATAGCCAGAAATAAAATTATAAATAGCTGTAGTTTCTAGAGTCAGCTGGTGTTCATGGGCTGGGAGGTGACCTGTGTGGGGGCTCTGGGGCTTTGCAGCCTGGACATCTGATGACAGAAGTGACCTTAAGGTTTTAAGCTGATCTGTGTCTTTTTTGGATCCTGGAGTCAGGGAGGGAGCAAAATTCTGTCTTTTATTTCTGCTGTTTGGGAAGTGTATGTGCTTACATACAATGCAGTATCCTACAGCACCCAGCATAAAATGAGTATAAAAGATGTATTGCCATAAATAAAATATACAAACCCTGAGCTGCAGGTCCTTCCCATCTGAAGCTTGAGGGGCTGGACAGTGAGTGCTCTCCTGCTTTCCACCTCAGGGTTCTTTTCCTTGCCACTTTCCCAGGCGATCCCAGCAGAGGCAGTGGAAGGGAAGTTGCAGAAGGTGTCCTGCGATAATGCGGCAGAGCTGTTTGTGATGCAGAGAGCACAGTTATGTGTGTGGGAGGTGTTCAGATGCATTTAGAACTATTTGTGGGCTCTTTTCTTTAAGGGCAGAATGACTGGGGAGTCATTCAAGCTTCTGGCTGGAGAAGTGGATCTTGATTCAAAGCTTTCTGTGAGGAGGAGGAGGAGGAAGAACGAGGACTGACAGCCTCCTCTGCCAGCTCTTGAGGATGAGGTGGAGGAGACAGAAGTGCAGTGAAAGCTCAGGGGTTCATGTTCACCTGGTCTGGAGCAAGTGTGAGCCCAGCACAATGGTCTGGAGCAGCAAGACCTGTTGTTGATGACCACACTGACTGTAGGACCTGCTGTGGGAGACAGGAGGCTTGCAGAGCACTTGTAAAGTGAGCTAGAGGATGAGGGATGTTGGTGGAAAGGCTGGAAAGCAGAGTTTGCTCAAGGGCTGTGGCAAAGTGGAGGAAGATTCAGGACAGAGATGAGCTCTCCCAGCATGTCAGCTGGCGTGGAGGGCAGGGAATGGCCATGGGAGCTGTTTCCAAGGTCACAGCTGTGCTTTGGGACTCTCACCATACTAATGGGGTTTGGTTCAGTCTTTGGCTGTTTTTGTACCCAGTCATCTAAAGAAAGGACCCCTTGAAAATGACAGGTGTGGGGTTTGCCTCCTTCCCTTGCTGGATGAAACAACCAACAGGCACAGAGTGAGCTGTAAGGAAAACCTGAGCTTGTCACTCAGGTTTTCCTTACCTGGGCTCTGCCCAGGGTGTCCTGGTCCCTCCTCTGCTTCCCAGATCAGTCCAGCCTGTTTATGTTCATTGTAGGACTGGGGGAGGCCAAGATGCTGCCTTCCCCAGGGCAGCTGCAGGGTGAGGTCTGCACCCTCTGGGTGCTCTGGCACAGGCCATTCTCCCAACAATTCAGAAATCACTCCAAGGAACAGGCTTCGGACAGAGGTCTGTAGTGCTGCAGTGGTCTTTTTGTGACCAGGTTTGGCTTTGAGTCATCCCCCCAACAGAGAGAAGACTTTTGGGTTCACCTGGGCATAATGAAAGGAGGAGAATTCAGAATCCCTGACCTTAAGGAGGTTTGGGCCATTTCCTCATCTCCTTTTCCCCACTGATTTTGTGACTGGTGGCCTTGCTGCTGCTGCATGTGCTGGTTGCCCTGCACCCAGCTTTGTTGGGGGATGTAATCCCTGTGCTTGGACAGTCAAGGGCCAATATATATTGCCAATATATTTTTTCACAGGCAATGATGTGGGAGTTGTCTTCAGCTTAGCCAGGTAGCAGTGAAAGCTGCAGACTGCCTCTTCCTGACTGATTAATTCAGTGGGAAAGCTGCTAATTGTCATCTTCTGGATAAAATTTGAATTCAGAAGAGCCAAAGTAGCAACTTGCCCTTTTTATGCAGTGAAGGCAATTCCAGAGGGGAATGGTGGATGTTGGATTGTGAGGGAACTGTTCAGGCAGTGTAACTCCCATGGGATTATCTAGGTGGGACCTCTGAGGAATGCTCCTGTTGGTGCTGGACTTGTGATGTCTATTGAAATATCTTCACTTGTGTCTTTAGCAAAAGGAGCAGCATGTCTGCAAAGACAAATACTCCATGGCTGGAGCCTCCAGCACGCCGTTCCTGCCTCCAGCATTCCTGCTGTCCGGATGTACAGCACACAAACAGCACAGAGCAAGGAGGAGGAGCCCCTGCACACCATCATTAGCAACACAGAGAACGTGAAAGGTGGGCCTGGGAACAGATGTTTTGTGGGGACACTCTTGGGGGTCAAGGTGTGGTGCAGGTGAGCCCTCCTCAGCAGTGCTGCTGCCTCTGGAGGAAGTGCAGGTATTGGTCACCACATCCTTTCCATCTGTGTTGCACCATCACCTCCCAAAACCTGGGTGTGGAGGTCAGAATGGCCTTAACTGAGAAATAAGGACATCAAAACTGCATCCATGGGCTTAGCCAGGCAGTTGATGGTCATGTGTATGTGTAGGGGCTCCACAGGCACTGGAATTAGCTGAAAGGAATTTCTTGTCCCAGAAGCAGAGCGTGCCTGCCCAGGTCATTGCTGTGCATCGTGGAGGTGTGATGAGAGTCCTGGTGTCAGCCCTGCAGCTAGAATGAATTGCTTTGCACAGCTTCTGGGACAGGTGCTCTAAAGCAGTCTGAGCAGTGAGTTATCCCAGCACAGAAATAACATCTGAACTCTGTGCCTCTGTGCTTTTCCTGGGAGGTACTTTTGAGACTGCCAGGCTGTGAAGTCCCTGGTGGGGTTGATGTGCTGGCTGCCCACACTCCAGCTTCACCCCATCCCTGGGGGATGTACATCCTCACCAGCAAGGCGTGGCAGAGGTGATGTGAGACTTGTGGTTTTTCCCTGTGTTTTCCCAGAGTTTTCTAATGCCTCTTGCAGGAGAAAGGAGTTCTCTAACGCCTCTTGCTATTTTTAAAAGGCCAAGGATGGCCTTTCAGCTGAGGTGTTTTGTAGTTTTATTTTTTTTCCGAGGAGGTTTCTCTTCCTGGGCACAGCTCCCTACCTGCAGGGGTACTGTATGGATGTGTTCATCCAGCCTGGCCTTGTACACTTCCAGGGATCCAGGGGCAGCCACAGCTGCTCTGAGCACCCTGTGCCAGGGCCTCAACACCTTCACAGGGAAGAATTTCTTCCCAATATCCCATCTAACCCTGCCCTCTGGCAGTGTAAAGCCATTCTTCCTTGTCCTGTCACTTCAGGCCTTTGTCCAAAGTCTCTCTCCAGTTCTCCTGGAGCCCCTTTAGGCACTGGAAGGGACTCTAAGTGCTCCCTGAGCTTTCTGTTTTCCACCCCTAATCTTTATTCCAGGTGCAGCCTCTAAACATGAGTTCCAGGCTGAAACAAAGAAACTGCTGGACATTGTTGCCTGTTCCCTGTACTCAGAGAAAGAGGTAAGACACCCACAACTTGCTGGGAGATTTTCTGTTGGAAAAGCCCCATCTCTGTCAAGGGATACATCCAAAATGTTTGAGCTGGGAGAATAACTGTTCAGTTCCCAGTGAGTCCTGAGCTTTCATGTCAGCTTTTCTTGAATGATGTTTTCTTAAGACACCTTGAAAATGTCTTTTTGAAACAATTTGTAAGTATAGCCAAGTGACTCTGTGAGCCTTGAGCCTCTGCAGTTTCACACTGAGTTTGGCCAAACTATTCTCCTGGCAGATAATGGGGAAACCCAGTTTAGGGAGCTGGGAATTAGTTTGTGGGAACCAATGGGCTGCCAGGTCTGTGGGAGTGCAGTGAGGGGCAGGGCCAGGCTGCAGGGTCAGGCTGTGTCTCATCCCCAGGTGTTTATCCGGGAGCTGATCTCCAACGGCAGCGATGCGCTGGAGAAGCTGCGTCACCGGCTCATGACAGAAGGGAAGGCCTTGCCAGAGCTGGAGATCCACCTGCAGACAGACAGCAGAAAGGGAACCATCACCATCCAGGTAGTTCCCTTTGGTAACAGCACAGTGTTATTTCCTGCTGCTCTCATCGCTGGCTTTTGTCCTGTGAAGAGTCACTGGAAGCTGAGCAGCAGCACAGTCCCCAAGCCTGTCCAAAGAATGTTCTGTCTTCAGCTGAGCTCTGGTTCATGAGACTGTAACCTCAGGATTTGATGAGAAAGCAGCAATGTTATCTGCTCCCCACTTGTAGCCGTAGGAGAATTTGCTGCTCCTTCTTTCCCTATTGGGGAATGGCTTTTCTCCCAGTACCCCTGCCTAGTGCACTTCCCAGGCTGTGTGAGTTTCTCACTGGTGGGTAAGTTGTGAATCTGGTTTCCTCCCGACCTTTGGGGAGGTTTTCATGCACCTCCTTAAGTCTGAGGTGCTACATGGTTGCTTGCAGACTTCCTCTCTCCCCTGGGTGAGAGGGGAAATAAATGCCAGGTAGTGAGAAGAACTTCCCATTCTTGCCTATCTCTTCCTGCTGCAGGACAGGCTGAGTCCAGCTAATGCTGAGGTTCTGCCTTCAAGCACAGTTGGGACTGCAGATTTGGGCAGTAGCACAGCACTTCCCTGTGCCCAGGTTTTGGTTGTCCCTGCTGGTGACAAAATGCTAACTGGGAGGGAGACAGTCTGTAAGAGCAGTCATCTGTGGGCCTCAGCATGGGGAGGGAAGTGGAGCTGGGCCTGCTCTCTGTACTTTGATCTTGCTTGTGGCTCTTGTCCAGGGTGGGAGGCTGAGCCTCAGTTTTGGTGTTTTCTTGGCAGAGTTCCTAACGTTAAGAAGGCAAACTGGTCATTTTCCTTGTGGAGCTGTCAGCCATGAGCGTAGCTGTGGACATTCCTAGGAGAGCAGAGGAGGAGGAGGATGAAGCAGGCAGCTCTGAGTGAGCCTGGCAGGTCAGGGGAGATGTGGCACAGACAGAGCACACAGGCTGATATTTTTCACGTGGGACAAAAGCACAGGGGGCTGTTGGAGGCTGCACAGTTATTTTGTATTTCTGTTCCTCTGCAGAACAAGTGCTGCAGTTGCCATGGGGAAGTTAGTGCTTGTCAGTGGGCAACACAGTCACCAAGCAGAGATTCTCAAACCATGGTGCATGGGCTTTGCTATTCCTGTCACACTGTTGCAGTTTTCTGACTCCTGTGTAACACCAATTGTTTAAGGAGCCCTCCCTTAGCCCCAGGCAGGGGGTCATTCTGCCTCTCATCTTTCCCTTTTGAGATTGCAGTGGCCACCAAGCATCTGACTCCATCCGGACATTGTTACCTCTCATGCCCTGTCCCTGTGGAAGCTCTCCCCTTGTTTGGCAGTTTGGTTGGAGAGCTGCTTGCCCACCTTGCAGGGTGCCTCTGATGCCATCCCAGTTAGATGGGTTAGGGATTGGGCTTTTTATAACCCCCTGCCTGGCCGCCAGTGCCTCTCTAATGCCATTAAATGAGTCTTAACTAGGAAGCTTTTAACTGCAGCAGTCCTGGGCTGTGGGGAGCAGTGAGAACAACGCTGCTCCAATCTCTTTAATAGCTTTGCCTTCTCCAGAGTGCCAAAAGCTCCTTACCTCCAGTCAAGGGGTTATTTATAACTTCTTGAAGAAGCAAACTGCATATAATGATTACTGTGAACAAGCGTCATTCCGAACATTTCTCTGCCTTTCAGGAATGCAAAGGTGAAAGAAAGCTTGCTGCAGTGATTGAGGCAGAGATGGATCTTCCCTTTGCCACTGTTTTGTTTTCTGTACCCACTAGAACCTACCAAAAAAAGGCAGCAGGTCCCTCAAACATGATCTGTACAAACAGTCACCCCTTTTTTATTCCTGGAAAGGTCCCACTGTCTCACTCTGACCCCTGGATGCTTCTGAGATCTTCATGTTGCTCTGTGCCTCTGGATCTGCTGAATCTCTCCCCTCCTCTTCCAAGCCCTGTAGCATCTCTTTGTGTTTTACTGAGCTGAGAAAAGGCAGGTCTGTAACATCTAATGGTCATTACAGGCACTTTCCTGGGGATTATGTAGATCTGGTATAGGACTGCACTAATCTCTGTTCAGTCACTGCGGTTCTCCTTGTTCTCTGCCACCACTGAATTCCAGTCATAAGCACAGCAAGACTCAGAATTCTGCTGGATGTCCTCATTCAGGAATATTCCATCTCAGCATTGCAGTGTAGTATCTGCTAAGAGGGATGTTTGACTGAATTCCACCACCTCACTTCCTTCACCAAAGTCCTGTTGTTTTAGCAAATTCCACCATTTCCTCCATCCCTTTGAAAACTGCCTCGTGTTTCTAGGACAGCTCCATCTGTAGCAGCCACAGCCTTCAAGGTCAGAGTGCTTAAGAAAATCCATTTGAAAATGTGAGGGGTGTGTTCCCAGTGAGAACAGCTCTGCAGAGCTCTGCAGTTCTGCATGCTGAGGCTTTACCAACGTGATTTTGGACCCTTTGAGGTGGGAACAGAGAGCCTCTTACAGACCCCAAGGCTCTGTGAGCACAGAGCTCACCTTTAGCAGCTGCATGAGATGACAGGCAGGTGACAGGGGCTTGGCTGTGCTGTGCTGGTGTTGGAGCTGTGCAGTTCTGCCGTGCTGCTGTGCCTGGTGGTGATGTGTGAGCTCAGGGCTGCAGCCCTGCTTCTTGCTGGTGCTTAATTTAGGGCTAGGACAGTTTAGAGGAAATGGTTTGAAATGTTTACAGAGCTGATGGCTGCTTCTGCTGGGGGAGGGAGTGTGCTTGCTGTTCTAGCATGGGAAAGCAGCGTGGTCGCTGCCAGAGCTTGGGCTGCTCAGATCCCTTTGTTGGGCTTTCATCTCTCTGTTACCGTCATCCAAAATCAGTGTCTGTGAAGCCACAAAATCACCAGTTAGCTGTGTTTGGGAGGAGTTACAATGACTGCAAACAGCACTCCTCTCTGCAACAGCTCCCTGTATCGCTGAGCAGATCTCTCCTGCCTCACCAGTTACAAACAGCCTGGAACAAGGACTGGGCTGTGCTGGGGCTGCAGTAAGGATTGGGCTGTTTGGGCTGTAGCAGGTCAGTGCAGATGCACCCCTGTGTCCCACAAAGCTTGGGGCAGGTGGGGAGCAGGTCCTCCTCCCCTGTGGGACCAGCTGCAGCAGAGAGGGTGACCTGCACTGCAGCATCTGTGTGTCACTTGGGCTTGAGGAGGCAGGAATGGACAGGTGGAGATAGAGGGATAAATCTGTCTCTACTTTAGCAAGTCTTAGGTGGAATTAAACCTACAGAAATGTGCCACAGATCGCAGGGATGGGCTACGGCTTCCAGTGGTTGCATCATCTTTAACAAATAAGCCCAGGACCCAGAAATATAAACACATCTCAAATAACCTGTGGCCCAAGGAAGGAAGTGCACAATCTTTTCATTTTTTTTTCATGGCAGAATAAGAGTATATCCTGTATAAAAATGGGAAATTCAAAGTGGATGAAAGGCAGTACTCTTCTGGACAGTGGGTATTTAGACCTGGATGGGTGGAGGCCAAGCCTGTGATTTTGCAAAGGAAAGCTCAGGCTCTCTGCTTTGGACAACTTCCATGTACTAGGCCAAGATAACCTCGTGTTCACAGGCATCAGTTTTATTCTGGCAGTTCATCTGCTTGTTGCTGCTGCTGCAGATGCTTTAATGATTCTTAACCAGAACACTGGTCTAGTGCAGCTGCTCTCCTGGTCTTGTGAATTTGAAGTCTTTAATCAAGGTATTTAAATAACAGTGGGTGCATTTGCTAATCAGCCATTTTGGGATTTTATTACCTTCTCAACTGGTGAAAGCAGCATGTCTTTATAATATAGTTGGTGTTCTTCCAACGTCCTGTTGAGGTTTTACACTGAAATAAATGTTTCAAGTGTTTGTTTTGCAACAAAGCAAAATGAAAAACCCAGTAGTTCAGCCAGGTGCCTTTAACTGGGAGCATTCCTTCCAATGCAGTCATGGCAGAGGCAGCAGATAATGGCTGCTTAATGGGTTGTTAGGTGTAAGGAAGCTCTGCTATACTTTAAATTGGACTCAGGTAATGAGCAAAGCTAAACTAATCTTACACAGCAGGTCTCTGCAAGCATCCAGCACCCTCACCACAGGGTTAGAACAAAGGGCTCAGAAGGCACAATGGTGCAGGTCAGCAGCAGCTTTGGTATCTTGGAGGTCTCCAGACATAAAAAGGTGCTAAAAACAAAGTTCAGCTGATGTCTCTTTGGGGTAAATATTACTGAGTTTATTTCAACACTTTTGGCCACCAGCCCTTCATAGTCTGAAGGTCTGCAGCCTCTTTGTTGTCTTTTATAGGGGATGGTTTGGGGAGGATTTTTACCCTGCACCCTAAGAAGTACCAGAGGAGAAATTCACCCAGGTGAGGAGGTGGTGGTTCTGCTGGGTAACAGCAGGTCTTCTGTAATTAACCTTCAGCTAATGAAGTTCAGCGCGCTGAACTCTGGATCTTGCTCTCTCCAAGTTGTAGAGAAACATTTGGCACATGAAACTCTGAGCATATCCCTCACACTTTGTAATTTGAGAAGCCCCAGGTACAATTTGCTTTGTGCTGTTACAAATAGCTCTCCTGTGGCTGTGGTCAGCCTGACAAAGCTTTTCTTGCAGGCTGAAGGGAGGGCTAGAACTGTGTGCAGGGGTAGAAGAGTTGTAATGCTGATGGTGGAGCAAAGGCTGGATGGTGATGGGTAGAAGGTGTTTGCAGGGGTTGGTGATGCCATGGTGGTTCCTGGTAAAGACACCCAGTGACTGAGCAGCAGCTGGTGCAGCATGGAGTGATGTGAGAAGGGCAGTAGAAGTTCCACCAGCTACTTCCTTGGATTTCATGGAGCTGGAGCTGCCAGCACTTGTGTGGGCCCAGCCTGAGGTGGGCTGCTCATGGGCAGGTTCAGTTGCTTCTCATGATTTGCAGAGTTGCTGCTCTGCAGAGCTCAGCTCCCATCTCTCCTCCACTGCCGCTTTATTCCCGTTCCCCCAGGCAGCTCCATGTGGTGAAAGGAGCCAAAGGGCAGCTGCAGGAAATGTGGACATGGCAAGGGTGGGTTGAGTCTTGATGGTGTCTTCATCCTAATCCATCCAGGTGTTTTCCTGCAGTAGGGAATGTCTGCTTTGCCAGGATCTTCACTTTCTGCTCTCCCTGTCAGCATCCCAGCTGTTCTGAGCCCTGCTTTCTTTGTTCATGAGATTCACCTCATCAAAGTAGTCTCCAGGAATTGTCATTAAGCATTCTGCAGTAAGTTTGGCAGGGCATTAGGAATTCAATAGCCAAATAAATTAATGGGGTAAGGATGTATTTTTTTAACACACTGGAATTTGGGAATGACATGCTGTGCTATAAATAGAAGTGGATCAGAGTTCTGTTCAGGGTCTGGCATGAAGAAAAACTGAACCAGATGCTGAAAGCTGTTCTTTCTGGTTTTTTCTTCCCTGGGGGAAGGGACCATGTCAGATTCCTGAGATTTTGCCATACGCTGTTTGTTTTCCTTGGCTTTTGATCTCTCCTTGTTGAATCTTACTGGGCATCATCCCTCTCAGCCAAGTGGGCTGACTGGCCTTACTGTATTTAACCAGGGGAAAGGGATTGCTGTGCCGTGACTTGTGGGGTGCAGAAAATGTCTTACCCACATGACACCTCACAAGCTGAACAGTTCCATCCTTTCCTGCAGTTACATACTGACATTAACTTACTTTGGTAGAAATAAGCCCAGAAAATGCTCCATGGGTGGCAGAGGTCACTCTGGCACCTCACCTCCGAGCCACCTAGCAGCTTCCAGCTCTGTTGCAGCTGATTTTGCTGACCCTGCACACCAAATCCCACCCCTTCTAAGGCACTGGGAATGTTTGAGCCCACTCTGAATGTGCCAGCTGCTGTCAGATGTGATAACCATGCTCACAGGTACTCAGGTAGAGCTGAATCCCTCATGGGAATGAGAATCACATCTGATTTGGCTACTTTTCACCTCAGAGAGTGGCTCAGAGAACATGTAGCAGTGGGTTCTTGGGATGCTTGTGTCAGGTAGAGAAGCTGCTGGGATGTGGGAGAGGGAATGGCACTTCTTTCTTAGGAGTAGCATCCTGGAGGGCAGTAGCCTGCCCTTTGCTCCTGTGGAAAATGTGTGTGGAGCAAGTCTGAAAACACACTGGACAACAGAAAGGGAAAGATTTTTGCTGAGGTCCTGTGGGGGGAGGTGGCCATTTCTAGCTGGGGTTTGCTGCTACCTTTGTTGCCTTGGGGTCTCATGCAAATTGAAGTTGCAGCCAGGTTTGAGACTTACTGCAGCCTTTTCTGGGTGGTGCTGCTGCAGGCTCTGCTGCCTGAGCTGTGTGAGCTGCAGGGAGATGTTTATCTGCATGCAGCAGTACAGTTCTGGAATAACCTAGGGATGACAAGGAGCTGTGTGCCTCTGAAGCTTGGGCAGAGCATCACAAAGTGTAGCTGGTGAATTTTATTTTAGCTGGGGTCAGGCTGTTCCCATGGGAATGCAATACCCAGCTCCCCTGCATGTTGACAGCTTCATACTCACAATCATGGAGCACAGGATGAGGGGCAGAAGAAGGGGGAAAAGGCAGAGCAGGTGGAGATCAGTTCATGTGGTGCTTGCAGACAAGGGTCTGCATTACCTGAGAGTTAAGGGATTTGCTGCTCTGCTGCTGATTCCCAGTGTTCCACATCTGCAGATTGCAGGCAAGCTGCTTCTCACTGCTCCTCAACTCCCCCTCAGAGCAGTTCAGGAATGGAGATGTCTCTGTGCATGACATCTGGCACTGGGACCATGGCTGGGGTGACATCTCTTTCCTGCACTGCCATCCTGTGCTTTTTAGAGGGATGTGGAATCCAGCCTGTCCTGGCATGGTTTTGTCTTTCCTTGAGAAATGGCCACAGTCTGAGCTTTTTGGTGGTTTGTAGGCAGCTGTGGCTGCCCCTGGATCTCTGTCCCCTCTGTGGTCCTGGCCATGGGCAGATGGAGTCACAGCTGGAAGTCTGCTGTTAGATTTACTACCCACAGGGGAAGGAGAGAGTGTGAGTTGGAGGTAGAAGTTGCTTGGGTGCTGTTTGCTAGAGCAATGATTCCCTACTGATATTTCAGCTGCAATTACTATTTCTTTTCAGGACACAGGTATTGGGATGACCCAGGAGGAGCTGATTTCTAACCTTGGTACCATTGCTCGATCGGGCTCAAAGGTAACTTGGGATGAGGACCTTTCTCCCTTAGACAACTCTTCTCCAGTTACAGCCACTTTTGTTCTCCCAGTAATTTTTCATTCTGTTTTGTCACTTGGCCCTCAGCCCAGCTGTGAAATTGCACCCCTCTTGGAAGGTGAAACCTGCCTGTGGAGTCTTCTGGCTTTCAATGGTCTTTGCTATGCTGTGGGAGGCCCAGGGAGCCCAGACAGTGCTGATGGGCCCTGTGTGTAGCACTGCTGCACCCACTGCCCTCACTCCAAACACCCTCCTGCACAGCCATCCTTACATGGGGCCCCCACCCACTTGGCATTTACCCCATGTCCAGGGGAGCAGCAGCTCCATCCCCACAGCAAGGTGTTGTACATGTATACCTGATTTTTGTTTTCATCTCTGGAGGCACCATTTTAAGGTTTCCTGCTCCTGATTGACTGAGCTCTTGCTTGTTTTCCTTTTACTGCTCTAAGTAGTGCTCCCCTTTTCCAGAGATGCAGTCCCTGTGGGAAAACCCTTTTCCTTGGGAACCTTCCTCAGAGCACTGATTCAGGAGCATGGGGTGAGGTGCTAGGAGCCCAGCTGGGGATTGATCACAACCTCCAGCAATACCTGAAGTCACTGTCTTCTGGTTTGTGTCTCCTTTGTTTCTGCAGGCTTTTCTAGAAGCTCTGCAGAGCCAAGCTGAAGCCAGCAGTAAAATCATCGGCCAGTTTGGAGTGGGTTTCTATTCAGCCTTCATGGTGGCTGATAAAGTGGAGGTGTTCTCACAGTCAGCAGAGCCAGGCAGCCCAGGCTACCACTGGTCATCTGATGGGTGAGGCTACAGAGTGGGGTGGCAGCATGGGGGCTGTGTCCAGACCAGGCATGGCCTGAAAGCTGTGCAAAGACAGGGCTTGTGTGTTCTTTCACTGGTTTAGGTCCTGCTCAAGTTATACACAGTAACAAAGCATGGCCAAATGTGCCAGTGTGGCAACTGCAAGGACAGAGTTGGTTTGTCAGAGCAGGCACGCTGTGGACAGAGTACCTGCCTCTCCTGCTCCATCCCTGCTGGCAGGCAGTCAGCTCAGGGGGCCCCACACCACAGGGACAAACTGAGCCTCTTTGGTCTAATCATCCTCTGAGCTTTGGCTCAAGGCTCCACTGAGAGCAGAGCTTGTGCAGCACTGGGGTCTGCAGGCACATCTCCCCGTGGGTCACAGCTGTGTGCTCCTTTGCTTTTTGCTTGAAGTTGCAGACATCTGTGATGGCAAAGCTGTGGGCTGCTGGACACGTTGAAATTGGAGCTTCTGAGAGTGACAAACTCAGCATCTCCTTGAAATTTCGTCAGAATAAAGGATTTACTACATTATTTGAATCCTTGAGAAAACTGAGACACCAGACTGGTTTGGGTTTTCAGTAATTAGTGTCTTTGCAGAGCAGTGTGTCCTGAGTCTGGAGTCTCTGTGAGGAAAACAGCCACATGGTTTTTGGGGTTTCTCAGAGGCACAAGGAGCATTCAGGCATTCAAGACTTTTTTGCCTTTTCCTTTTAGCCTTGAAGTGTTGTGCATGCTCTTAGTTGAACAATTTCTCTGTCCTATCATGGGTGTACCTGTGGCACAAGCTGACACAGTGTTTGTTTCTAATCCTAGCTCAGGGATGTTTGAGATTGCAGAAGCATCTGGGGTCAGAGCTGGGACTAAGATTATTATACACCTGAAAGAAGACTGCAAAGAGTTTGCAAATGAAGACCGAGTCAAGGGTGAGTAGAGGAGGGGAATGCTGTTACCCCTGGGGCTCTGTGAGGTCTGTTGGTGCCCACAGATGGGAGGTGAATTTACAGGTTTTTTCCTCTCCTGCAACTCCTTTCACCTGCTGTTACTGAGGGAATTCCTGCTGTGTTGTTTCCACAAAGGTGACCCTTCTGTGTCTTCTTTCCATTCCAGAGGTGGTGACAAAATACAGCAACTTCATCAGCTTCCCCCTGTACCTCAATGGGAGAAGAATTAACACACTGCAGGTGAGGTGGAGGCTACAGGCAGGTCACTCATGGAGATGAACCACTGTAATGCTCCACTGGAGATAGGAAACAGCATAAAGCTGCTGCTGTCCCTGGAAATCAGGGGAGAATTGTCCAGGATATCACAGACCTTGCAGTGATCAGTTAATTAGAACAAAAGGAGGCAATCCAGCTGAAGTCATACCTGCAACAGCTTGTTTGCATTTATTTTGGAAAAGTCTTGGAGATCAGCAAGATCTGTATCTTCCCTTATCCTGAATTATTATTTCAGTGCTTTATAACGCTTATTCTGTTCAAGCCATGTGATGTGTTAGTGCTGTAGGGATTGCTCATATTGATGGTGTGCTGACACCTCTCACGGCAGTTCTTTCTGTCCTTTACATGGAATAGCCACTGCCAGGGAGTGGTTGGGGTTTTTCAGCAGCTCAGCCCATAGCCTGATTTATTCCCAGCTCCTAGCTGAGCACTGCTTGATGCTGGCATTTTCTGACCACTGGCATTATACCGCAGCCAGATCCATTTTACTCAGATGTTCTTGGCCCAATTGCAGGCATCACCTGGGAGAAATTAATTATCTTTAAAACAGAAATCTATGAATCATTTTCCTCCAGCGTCTCCTCTTCTCATTGTTTAAAGCTTTCTCACCTAAGCAAGCAGGTAGACAGCATGTGTGTGTCTTTTTTGTTTCCTGGAATGTGGCACTGACTGCACAGACTTTGAAGACTGTACTTAAACATTTTACCATGTTAATTTGTCTAAGGTTCTGTAATTGGTGTTATTAGTCACTGATTATTTATTTGGATTCCTGCATAATAGTGTTTCTGTTCCAAAGGCTTTCTAGCTGTGCCCCTTAAATTACAAAACCAGAAATAGCTTCAGACAGCTGTTTGCTCTCTCTACCTGACAATCAATAGAATAGGCTCCCTGGAGAAGAGCAGTAGTAGAGCAAGGGGTGAAATGCCCTTAATAGAGTCATGGACTTCTATCTTCTTATCAGAAAGTCTGTTTTCCCTTGGGTTACAGCAACAGCTTTATTCTCATTATGCTCCCATTTCTGCCTTTTCTTTATCCAGGGTCTTGGTTGTGTGTTTTTCCATACATCAGCATCAGTTCACTGCAAGCAGAGCCACACTTGGTTCCTTGGTGGGGTTTCTCCTCAATGAGCTCCTGAATGCTCACAGCATGGAGCTGGGGGCTTCTCTGGTCTAACTGGGATAACTGTTAGCTACAAGTGAGCCCCTGAGAATGCAGCACTTTCCCTAACACAGCTACATGGAGCACCTTAGCTCCCAGTGAGTCCATAATCCTACCTGTGATCCTGCAAACCTTCCAGGTCACTTGTGTGTGCTGGAAATGAGGGGAAGCCACCTGTGGAACAAGGCTCTGAGGTGGAGAAATCCTTAAGGATTTCAGGGCTGCCAGGGACCTGAAACCCTTGGGCTCTGAGGGTGGGCTGGATATTGATGTTGTCCCCAGAAATCACTCCTGTCACTTGTTTGGGCTTGAGTGGCAAGAGAGGCAGTGACTGAGATAGGCTTCACCCAGCTGGAAACACGCAGTTCTGCATTGAGTCCATCTTTGCTAGGTGTGAGTCTTTTGCTGAGGTACTGGAAACTGAAACATGCTGTGAGCATGGGCTGAGTGCTTCAGAAAGCACTGGGGGGTTAGAGCAGCAGCAGGTGGAAGCTAGAGCTCATGGCTTCAGTGCATGTGTTCATGTGGGAAACAGTGCTGCAGCAGTGACCCTGCAGTGGTTCACAAACCATCTCCCAAGCTGCTGAACAAAGCAGAAAACAGTGCAAGAGCTGCTTTGCAAGCTCTTAGCTGAGACAGTGACCTCCATCAGAGAGGCAGGTTGGTTGCAAAAGGCTCACTTAAACTTTTGCTTTACCTTTGCTTGCTGGTCAGGCCTTGAGAACTTGAGCAGTACTGCCAGTCAGTTGAGCTGTGGGATCTGCCCAGTATGGCCATTGGCAAGTGCTAGGCAAAGGAGGTTAGCCAAATCCCTTTTGTTCTGGGCTAAACAAAGCTGCCCTATATATGTTGCAGGGCAGGAGTTACCTCTGAGGGGTGGCCCGAGGCCAGATGAGGGAGAGTAGTTTGTTTGTCCATGACAATGTGCCTGAGCCATATCTCGCTCCCAGGCTGTGCAGAAGAGTCTGTTTGAAAGGTTCTATTTCCCTGCTCCAGCATCTTGGAGGCCACAGAGCTGATGGGAACTGTTCTCCCTGCTCCTGCACAGGCTCTGTGGATGCTGGACCCCAAGGACATCGGTGAGTGGCAGCACGAGGAGTTTTACCGCTTCATAGCGCAGGCTTACGACAAGCCCCGCTACGTCCTGCACTACAAGACTGACGCTCCCCTCAACATCCGCAGCATCTTCTACGTGCCCGAGCAAGTACGTGTCCTTCCTGGGAATGTGGGACATCTGCCCAGCTGCTCTGAAAGGGGAGAATGGGAGAGCTCCTTAGGGAAAGGAGGCAGCAGGCAGGACTATCCAGTGTGGCATCTCTGCAGTGGGGTGGGTGCTGCAGGGTAGTTGGGATACTGAGCCATGACAGGAGCAGGGGGATGGCTTAGGTAGCTCCCTAGGGAAGAGAGCCAAGATTTCGGCTCTCATTGGGTTTAGCATTGTAGGGGAGACCACAGTGTGATGTGGGCACCCTGCACAGTGCTGGTGTTACCTCCTGTCTCTTTTCCTGCAGAAGCCATCCATGTTTGACATCAGCAGGGAAATGGGCTCCAGCGTTGCCCTCTACAGCCGCAAAATCCTCATCCAAACCAAAGCTGCAGACATCCTGCCTAAGTGGCTGCGCTTCCTTAGAGGTGTGTGTGGGACCAGGAATAGCAGATTGTGGACTATGGCTTCCACAAGGATGAGCCAAGGGCTGCCCTCCTGAGCCTGGCACTTGTGTTTGCATCACTGTTCAAGGGTTGCTTTGTGTTCCAGGTGTTGTGGACAGTGAGGATATACCCCTGAATCTCAGCAGGGAGCTGCTGCAGGAGAGTGCCCTGATCAGGTAAGCAAGAGTATCTCTGGACTGAGATACAAGGAAAAGATGTAAAGCCATGAGGGAAAGGGGACAGTGGACTCACCACAACATGCACAGAGAGATGTTCACCTAAAATGTCTTGTCTTGCTCTAGCAGCTGTCTTTAAAAAGGCTTGTTCCTCCTGCAGGAAGCTCCGTGATGTTTTGCAGAAGAGGTTGATCAAGTTCTTCATTGACCAGAGCAAGAAGGACCCTGACAAATATGCCAAATTCTTTGAGGAGTATGGGGTATTCATGAGAGAGGGGATTGTCACAATAGCAGAGCAGGATGTCAAGGTACCAGGAGTCTTGAAACACTGCAGGTGATGGGAAAGATTACCTTGAGCTGGGATGAGGGAGACAGATACTTCCCCATGGATCTTGCACACCCATAACTTGTGTTCCTGGGTCTACCAAGACCTATGGATTCTCTAGTGCTTAAACTTTCACTCTTTCTGACTGGTGCTGCTTCCCATTTATTTTGAGACCCTGCAGAGTCTCTCTACCCACACTGATGTCAGCCCTCCCTGGTGGAATGTCAACTACAACATGCAATAAAGATGGGCCTTCCCCTCCTGTTGTGTTCTGCCTAATTCCCATTTCCAGGAGAGCTTGACCTATATCCTGTCTAAGTCACTTTTCTGCCTCTTTAATATCTGGAGCAGGAAAGGAGCGATTCAGAATCCCCTGAGCCTTTTTGTAGCGCTGCCAAGGGGCACAGGAATCCTTGGGGTGGGAGGGGTCTGGTGGAGCTCAGTGACCCAGCCAAGCCCACAGGAGCACGTTTCTTGCAGGAGGACATAGCCAAGCTGCTGCGGTACGAGTCGTCGGCACTGCCCGCGGGGCAGCTGACCAGCCTGAGCGACTACAGCTCGCGCATGAAGGCCGGCAGCAGGAACATCTACTACCTGTGTGCCCCCAACCGGCACCTGGCCGAGCACTCCCCCTACTTTGAGGCCATGAAGAAAAAGGACATGGAGGTGGGTGAGCAGTGGTGCCACAGCCAGGGGAGCACCCTGAGCTGCTGCAGCAGTGGTTGGGGCTGGCGCTCAGAGCTGAGCAAGGCAGTGAGGCCTGTGATAGAGCCCTGCCAGCGCGGTGCCTTTGCCTGGCCCCCTCTGCCTCTGCTCAGAGTGTGGTGTGAGGCCAGGAGGGACCTGTCCCACATTCTTAATGACAATGTTAAATAAAAACCATTTGGCTGTTAGGAGTGTCCAGAGGAGAGGCAGGAGAATGGTGAAGGGCATGGAGGAGAAGCCATATGAGGAGCGGCTGGGGGCACTTGGTCTGTTCAGCTGGAGAAAAAGAGACTGAGGGGAGACCTCACTGTGGTCTTTAACACCCTCACAAGGGGCAGCAGAGGGGCAGGTGTCGATCTTTTCACTCTCATGACCAGTGGCAGGACCCAAGGGAATGGCTGGAGCTGAGCTGGGAGGTTTAGGTTGGGTATCAGGAGAGTTAGGCACTGGGACAGGCTCCCCAGGGAAGTGCTCAGAGCACCAAGCCTGTGAGTTCGAGAAACATTTGGACAATGCTGTCAGGCATAGGGATTGTTGGGGTGTGCTGCACCCCAGGGGCAACAGTTGGGACACAAGGATCCTGATGGGTCCCCTACAGCTCAGCATATTCTGTGATTTAGTACTTGTACAGACACCTGGTTCTTATATCTGTTTCATACCTTTGCTGGACCCCAGAGCAGGAGTCAGGGAGCTGCTGTGCAGGGCTGTAATTGTGTTACAGTTGTCCTCTGTGGGCAGGTGGCCCTCTCAGGACTGGAGTTCTCACTTTCCTTGGGCAGCAGGACTTGTTCAGCTGCAGACCTGCCACCCATGGTAACAAATCCCTCCAAAAGTTTGCTTTCATGTTGGACACTGAGTGACAGTCACTGTGGGGTTGAACCTGTGAGTTTCCTGTGTGATGTTCCTGCTGTTTGGTACAGAACTGCCTTGGGAAGGAGAGAATGCTGTTCCATCCCAAACGATGTGTTACTGTCCTCTTGTTGGCACAGGTGCTGTTCTGCTATGAGCAGTTTGATGAGCTGACACTCTTGCACCTCCGGGAGTTTGACAAGAAGAAACTGATCTCTGTGGAGACAGACATTGTTGTTGATCACTATAAGGAAGAGAAGTTTGAGGAGAGCCGCCCAGGTACCGTGAGGCTCCCCTGGCCCCTCCTGCTGCACAATGTCCTGCTACCCTGAGCAACCAGTGAGGGGACACTTTCCTCCCCTGCTCTTGCAGCTCCCAAGCAAGAGCCTTCCACCCATCCATTCTCACAGTCTGAGGCAGCTTAGAATTTTTGCAGACTGGTTTCATCTCACATGATCAAAGTTAAATGGAATGTCATGTGTGGAGTTGTCATGATTTTATTTCAACCCCATGCATGCCCAAACAGAGGCAGGCAGCCCCTGGCAAAGCATGAGCCTGCCCTCTCCAGGTATGGCACAGTCTGGGATGAGGATAGGTAGGTGTGTGCTGAGTGGTGCTGCACTCCCATTCCCACAAGAGAACTGATAAATGGAAGTGTGGAAACTCGGCTCACTGTCCATTGCACACTGTGGATGCACACTTAGATGTGCCCTCTTTCCCTGCCAGCTGGAGAACGTCTGACAGAGAAGGAGGCTGAGGATCTGATGGCCTGGATGAGGAATGCCTTAGGCTCTCGAGTCACCGGAGTGAAGGTGGGTATTCTGTGTCTGGTAGGAATACCAGGAATACCTGTGTCTGTCTAGGGAAAAAAGATGATAGGTGGTTGGGAATCTGCTGCCACAGATTTTTCTTTGGACCCTGTGGGCAGACATTCTTCTCTGTGCCTCCTATGTGTAAATGGTGTGGATGCTGGCATTTGTCATTGGATGGTCAGTGTGGCAGCAGAAGAACCACATCTCAATGTGTATTGAGCAAAGCCCATATTGCAGTCAATGCTCAGGTTACCAGAACAAGCTGGTGACTTTCCTTGCTTGTGGACTAGAAAGGTGTATTGGCAAGGAATGCTTTGGGTCCAGCTGTAGCCCACTGCCTGTGGACTGTGGGGCAGTTCAGGTCCCCATCTTTCCTGCTGGTTTAGGCAGCTCCTCTGGGATGGGAATGAATCATGTGGAGGCTTGGTGTGGATCTGTGCTGAGGAGACTCCAAGTCCTCAGATTTTCCCCACCTCTAAGACATGCAGTGTCCGTGGCAGCCCTGACTGGTGCTTGTGCCACAGGTGACCACGCGGCTGGACACCCACCCTGCCATGATCACCGTGCTGGAGATGGGCGCTGCCCGCCACTTCCTGCGCATGCAGCAGCTGGCCAAGACCCAGGAGGAGCGAGCCCAGCTCCTGCAGCCCACCCTGGAGATCAACACAGGGTAAGGAGGGACAGCACCAGCACTAGGCCTGGGACACAGCAGCCTCTTGGGTGGAGGCAGAGAGGAGGCAGTGTAAGGCTGCCAATAGCAGAGTCCTCTCCATTAAGTGCAGTCAGTGCCACAGAGCCTTAATCTGTGAGGCTGCATGGCAGCTTCAGCATGAGCCCCCCTACACAGTGTGCAGCCCTCTGGGGACCATGGGGGTTATAGGGACAGATGGGAGAGAAGAGAGAAGCCCCCAGAACAGGAGCAAGGAAGTTGACTTTGGTGACCCACTGTGACTTAGCTGCTCATTTGAAATAAATTTCTTACTGTGTCCTAAATCAGCAAATCTCAGTGTTGATCTCTCTCTTACAGGCATGCTCTGATTAAGAAGCTCAGTGAGCTGAAGGACAGTCAGCCTGATCTGGCCCAGATGTTGCTTGACCAGGTGAGAGCCAGACCTTCTCCAGAAGCAGCACCATCCTTCCCAGAACCAGCTTGCAGACCGTGCATGGCAGGGAACAGGGTGAACCATTACAGTGGGCAAGTTACATCCTTCTGTAGTTACATCCTGGGTATTTCTAGGACTTGTGGTCGATGTTTTCCTAGCAGGTGCCCTAGAAGACATTCTTGCTCTCAGCATGCAGGTCCTGGAGAGTGACATTCCCTTCCTCCCTCAGGCAGGTTGCTTTGATGCTTATTTAGTGCTTTATTCTCTGTTTCAGATTTATGAGAATGCCATGATTGCAGCAGGACTGAATGAGGATCCCAGGCCAATGGTGAACCGGCTGAACGAACTCCTCACCAGAATCCTGGAGAAGAACTGAGCCCCAAGGACTGAAGGATGAACTCTGTGCTGATCTCTTGCCTCAGGCACAGCCAGTCTCAGCAGCTGCTTGCAGGCACTGTCCAGCACAGGTTCATGGGCAGAGGGCAGGGACAATGCTGGAGACATCCAGCCCTCCCTGCACAGGGAGGAGCCACCTGTAATTATCAGATCCCACGTCACCAGCTTGTTCAAAGTGCAGTGCTCTTAGTGGGGACAAAATCTAGAGGTTGTTGCTTAAATAATGTGCCCAAATTTCTGACATGAGCCTGAAGAGCCTCATTTCATACTGTTTCTAAAAATGGCCTTTCTCAAAACAGATGTTGGCAGCAAGATTCCCAGTTAGGTCTGTAAATACACCCCCCTATCCACAAAATCACTGCACACCTTTGTGCTCTGAACAACCACTGGAAAAAATCAATTAATTAGTTAAGAAACCTCCAGGTCTGACCAGGCAGGAGGAGTTTGCTGGCATGGAGGCAGCTTGCTGTATTTGGCATACACAGATGCTGTTGGTGGAACATGTCAGTGCAATCCTGTGGCAGAAAAGATCACTGAGCTGCTGGATAAGCGAGTTCATCCTGGTGTTGTGGAAAAAGGGAAGTAACTGGGAGGCACCTTTCCACTGTGTGGCTTTCTGGAGAGTCTGTGGGATAAACTGCACACCTAGCTGATCTGTATTTATGATAAATAAACAGTTCTTACTTTCCAGACACGTTCCCCCTTCACTCTCTTCTTTATTTTGTTGGTCTTTATTTCTTCCAGCTGGTGATGTTGGTTGGTCTCTCTTCAGATGCTGTTTGGTTCTTCAGGGCATCAAGCACTGGACATGGTGGCAGGAGAGGGCTGTGAAAACAAGAGACTGTAGAGGGAAAGCAGGAGAATCTGTAGCTATGAACCCTGTTTGTTTTGTGTCTGAAAATGGGATGTAGCCCTTGGTTTGGATCAAGGAGCAGCAGCCGTTCAGACAGAAATGCCATGCTAGATTCCCTCTGTCTGCTTTACACCATGCAAATGGTTCATAAGAATCCTTTCTCCTGCTCAGTGGGGCTCTGAGCTGCCCTGGTATTTGTTTAGCTTATCTTTAAATTGCCAGATTAAGATGCTGGGACTGGGTTTGGTTAACTCTTTGGGTGCTGTGCTGGACAGGACAACCTCCAGCTCTTTAAGCTACAGAAAGCCTGGCTGTGCACAGGGGAGTGAAAAATTCCTGCTGCTTGGGGGACCATTTGAGAAGTTTTATTAACATCACCTGACATTTCATTCTTATTCAGATGCAGAAGAGGAAAATAATGGTGACAGTTTAGAGAGTGCTGAGATGATCAAGGAGCCACCCTCTCCATCCTAGGGCACTGGTGATACACCCTGTCAGGGAACATTGTGGCCAGCAGGACCAGGGCAGTGACTGTCCCCCTGGGCATTACTGAGGCACCTCCAAGTCCTGGGCAGTCCTGGTCCCCTCACAACAAAAAGACATTGAGGGGCTGGAGCATGTTCACAGAAGGGAACAGAGCGGGGGAAGGGGCTGGAGCCCCAGGAGCAGCTGAGGGAGCTGGGAAAGGGGCTCAGCCTGGAGCAAAGGAGGCTCAGGGGGGACCTTCTGGCTCTGCACAACTCCCTGACAGGAGGGGACAGCCAGGTGGGGGTCAGGCTCTGCTCCCAGGGAACAGGGACAGGAGGAGAGGAAACAGCCTCAGGTTATGCCAAGACAGGTTCAGATCAGATACTGGGAAAAATTCTTCTCTGAAAGGGTGGTCAGGCACTGGCACAAGGTGCCTGAAGCAGTGGTAGAGTCACCATCCCTGAAGAGATTCAGAAGACGTGGATGTGGCACTTGGGACATGGGCTAGTGCTACATTAATGGTTGGACTTGAGGATCTTTCCCAACTCAAATGATTCTGTGATTGTAACACGGACTGAAGCAATTAAAACCTTTGGTGATTTGTGCTGCGAGCAGCACAGCAGGTGAGTGTGGTATCCTGCAAGCTACACACCTGATAAAGTGCCTAAAAATAGGAGTGTTGATACAATGAGCTGAGGCTGGAGGCTGATTTGTAACCTTTGCTGCACCGAGAAGCAGAGCGTGCTTGGAGTGAGCAGGCCATGAACTGCCTGATACATCTTTAACCTCCCCACCCTGAGAATCCTCCAGGAATCTCAGTAGCCCTTCAGGTGCTCATTTTTTGCAATGAGGGATTTGTGACCAAAAAGTCAAATAAGATGTCTGTTACTGGAGCACACAGCTACCCTGTGTCCCTGTACCCATCAAACATGGTGAGAGGTGTTGATGGTCCTGGGATGCAGGAAGGAGCAACAGCAGCAGGATCAGGAGGGTGCTTTGGCCCAAGTCTCACACATTCTATCACGCTGCTTTGTCTGAGCCATTAGATCCTCATCTCCGGGACTCAGCTTTCCCTTTTATTTTGCAAACACCTGCAGGGAATGCTGGTGTGTGAGGATGATATTCCTGGCTAACAAAGCAGATCCTAGTGGGAAAAGGTGGATGTATGGCATCATGCTGATGAACACAAACTCAAGTGCTGATAGGAACAAAGGCAAGTTGCTCCAAAGCTGGTGTCTGGATAATGATTCTGTGTCTGAAAAGGCAACAGAGGTTCTTTGGTAAATAGTTTCCTGGCTGTAAGCAATGCTGCTTTATGCAGAAAATTGATCTACTGGATTTGATTTTTTTTTCTAGGATCTTATTTACAGCTGCCTGACTTTATCTTGTGTTAGGTTCCTTGGGTTTGG